>JAREYC010000008.1:2982500-3235000 GCA_030015325.1 Cryptoblepharus egeriae
TCATCATCATCATCATCATCATCATCATCATCATCATCATCATAAGTAAATGCAATCGTGATCAAGTATAGCGGTCTTCCTTTTTTCATGAAATTAAACAACTGTCTCTGGATAGCATAATTAAAAAGTCTCTTAATCACAGCACAAGTTAGTAAGATATGGACAAGACGTAATTACATAGTGAAAATTGTCTTGGCTCTGCTAACTCCAGTATTAAGATATTTCAGAGGAACATGGCAAAAACAATGTCACATTATTTCTCCAATTCATTAATAAGCTGTTTTTGCACACTATTCTTCATGGTGTATTAACTTGTGACAGAGGTCAGGGCTACATTAAATTATAGAATAAATTACTATAGTTAACAGTGGTATTTGACAGCTTTTTAGGTATCTGCTGCTCTGAAATTGTTCTGCGTAGGATTTTTTTTTAAGAGTTAAAAAAATTTCTTGTGAAACATAGACCATTGTTATCTCACTTACGTCATGGATATGTGCCTGAAGTAAAGCAGGTCAACAGAGGCAGAACAGAAAGAACAACGAAATTACAACACTAATATGAGCAATTTTTATTTGAGACTAATACAAAGAAAAGGCATAAAAGTACAACCGATATATTAAATAGGATTAAAATAGCTGCACATAAAATACTGAGGAATTATTGGTTATGGTAAATAGCAAAATTACCAGGATTTTGTGACATTATCCAATTTAAAATAGTTGACAAAAAAAACAAACAATGCCAAAATTGGGTTTTGGAAATAGAAAGCATCTCCATGAAGGTTCTCAATTGTTTTTCTGTCCTTTAAGTTGGTGGCGCAAGTGGCTAAGACTCTGTGCCTATTAAACTGCAGGCCAGGGTTCGAGACCCAGGTCAGCCACACAAGACAGGGTGAGCTCCTGTCCTTAGCCCAGCTCTGCGACACAGCTGGATCCAATCGTATTGGCTCTGCCTTTCCATTGGACTAATTCAGTGGCGTGGAGAGGGGGGATTTGCTGCTTGGGGAACAGCCTATCCTCCATAACAATCCAACCCAGGCTTTCGTGCTTCGCATGCAGCATATGCAGCGCCAAGCACGATACCATAGTCTCCCAAGACTGACGGAGGCCTGCTTTTTATAAATATAAAAACAGATGCTATGGGCAAAATCCAGAGTAACTACGGGGAGTCCTTGCTCCGGTGTAAGATCAACTTTCTCTGCATTCCAATATGAATTTCTCACAGATTTACACTAGGTGCTTCAGTAACTACAGGTGCACATAAAGTCTCTTACGTGCTCCCGTAGTTACTCTGGATTTGGGGATGTGTTTCTGTTCTTTTCTTTCCACTCTTCTTCACTTGGATATTTGGGTTTAATTCCATTGGTATATTAAAAAGGTAAAATTAAAATAAAACACATGCAAGACTAGAGGCCCAGCATAATGCCATGCAACCACACTTCTATTGAATGCTACATGAACTGGCATAGAATTCAACAGGGTCAACTTTCCAACCACTCTCCATTAAGGATTTCAGTCGCCTAAATGTGGACAAGGTTGCAGCCAAAGGCTTGCATGAGTAAAGTTCCACTTGCAGAATGGGCTTCTTCCTCAGAAGTTGCTATGATCCCCCAAAGTCTGTTCCAGGGTCTACAGAATAACGAAAAAGAATGGGATATTAAAAGTCAGAAACTGCAAAAAAGGTAATCAGCAAAGTTGTAATTATGAAGTTGGAAGGAATTCACAAGATTAGTTTCTCCAACCTCCTGCTTGTAACAGGAAATCAGGCCTCCGTCAGTCTTGGAAGACTATGGTATCGTGCTCGGTGCTGCATATGCTGCATGTGAAGCACAAAAGCCTGGGTTGGATTATTATGGAGGAGAGGCTGTTACCCAAGCAGCAAATCCCCCTCTCCACACCACTGAAATAGTCCAAAGGAAAGGCAGAGCCCATACGATTGGATCCAGCTGCATCACAGAGCTGGGCTAAGGACAGGAGCTCACCCTGTATTGTGGGGCTGACGAGGGAATCGAACCCTGGCCTGCTGGTTAACAGGCACAGTGTCTTAGCCACTTGCGCCACCCACAGCCCTAGCAGGAAATCAACCTGGAGCAATTTACACATGCTTGCAAACTTCAGGAGCTGAGCCTTTTTGCAGGAAAATTAGCAATGCCATTTTCTGACTTTTGGACAACATCAGGATTGAGACAACTAGCTGTCTGATCTTTCCATCACTCTTTGTTGACCCACCAAAAATTAGGTTGTGACGCACCAGTTGGGTCTTAACTGACCCACAGTTTGGGAACCACTGAATTAGCCCTTTATTTCAACGTCATCCATCCATCTAAGGGGAGAGGGGGAATCTGATCCAGCATCTAATAAACCAATAAAACTTGGCATCCATCAGTCTTGAAATATTATGTTATTGTGCTTGACGCTGCATGCGAAACACAAAGGCCTGGGTAGATTAATATGGAGGATAGGCTGTTACCCAAGCAGCAAATCCCCCCTATCCATGCCACTGAAATAGTCCAATGGAACGGCAGAGGCAATATGATGGGTTCCAGCTGGCGTCGCAGAGCTGGGCTAAGGACAGGAGCTCACCCTGTCTTGTGGGGACCCGGGTCTTGAACCCTGACCTTCTGGTTAACAGGCACAGTGTCTTAACCACTTGCACCACCCATAGCCCAATAAACCAATAAGTACATAAATTAATACATAAATTAATACTTAGAATAAAATAATAACATGCCAATAGGTCTGCTAGAGTGTCAGGGTGCATACACTTTATTGCCCTTATGTTTTCATGTGTATGTGCGCATGATACATCTTTTGACCTCCAATTCCATTGAAGGCCAACTTCTCTTAAATCTATATTCATTCTCTCAGGATTGTGAGCATAACATTTTCTGATTAGAGACAATGAAGTTCAGGGTTATCCTGCCATGGCAATAGAAACTCATCCAATTTATAATCAGTGTTCTGCACATGTAAGCAGATGAATTCCTGTGTGCTTTATCTTCATACCATCTTCTGCCTAGATTAATCATATCTGATTTGTGGGCAATGTGGAATACCTGCTGCCACTACACTTGGGCACAAAGGAATGGAGTAAATGCTACTTACTTTTTGCATAGCAGGAGCTAAATTAGAAGTGAACCAAGTATGTACTGGGAATGGGGTGGCCAAAACCTAAATGCTGATAGAAGACAACTAATTGGCTTGCCTATTAATCTCCCACATGGGAATGGCTCGTGGCACATTAGAAAAACCAGTTATTCCTTTATTTTTTGCATTTTTATGCTTCCTTTCTCATATTCAAGGCTGTTTACAGTGACAGGCTGATGTTAAGCCCTCATTGGGGTTTTTACAAGTATTGTTCCATGAGAAAGACTCAGGGCACAATCCAGAGTAACTACAGGAAACCGTAACAGACATTACGTGCACCCTTATTTACTGCACCACCTATTGAAAACCTATGGAAAATTCATAGTGCAATCCAGAGTAACTTGTTCTTACTCCGGAGCAAGGACTCCCTGTAGTTACTTTGGATTTCACCCTCGTTCCCTACAATTCAGAGTAACTACAGGAGCACATAAGAGGCTCTTACTCTGGATTGCACTATGCATTTCCCATAGGTGGCACCGTAACTACGTTGGTGTAAAAGATTCTGTAGTTGTGCCCATAGAACCCTTCCAGAAGTTTCCCATTCATAGTGCAGTCTCAACCTGGATTGCAAGCCTTGTTCTTCCAGTCTTTCACAGGGCAAAATCCAGAGTAACTACAGGGAGTCCTTGCTCCGGTGTAAGAACAACTTACTCTGGACTGCAATATGAATTTCCCATAGGTTTTCACTAGGTGGTGCAGTAACTACAAGTGCACGTAAAGTCTCTCATGTTCTCCTGTAGTTACTCTGGATTTGGGGGATTATCTGTTTCTTACCAAATGACTCATCCACAGAGGATGCCAGGAACCCCTCTGTTTCTCCAGCCTCTCATCCAAGAAAGCAAATACTGCTTCGCTTCTTCAGGCCAGGCGACAGCTCAGCCTCCATACCAAACCTCCTCTCCTGGCTCATCCCTTTCTTCCGCTTGCTGCTCTGATCCTAACCTCTCAATATAGACACACTCTATGGCATCGTCAGAACAAGTAAATATAAGAAATATATATGTTCTTATATAAGCTTTTAGACTGGGAAGACTGGGAAGCTATATTCTTATATGCTTATTTAAGCTCTTAGACTGGGAAGACTGGGAAGACTATATATAAATATAAGCTCTTAGACTGGGAAGGGGATAATGACACCGAGTCAATCCCTAGAAGGACCATCAATAGAACAAAATGGGAACCAACCATGTTTCCCATTGTTCATGAGACCTTGAAGCATGGCGGCTTGTTAACCCTTATGAAATACTGGAGAACTTTAGGAGGTAGAGGATGGTCCTTTTTTCCAAATTTGTGGTATATAAGCTGCTTGTATTTGTGTTGCAAAGTTGACAATTCCATAATTCTGCAATACCATTCATAAAGAAATGTCATGTGTAGTTTTCTAAGGTATGTTGTTGTTTAGTTGTTCAGTCATGTCCAACTCTTTGTGACCCAATGGACTGCTGCATGCCAGGCCCCCCATCCTCCACCGGCTTCTGAAGTCCATCCAAATTCATGTTCATTGTTTTGGTGACACTATCCATCCACCTCATCTTCTGCCGCCCCCTTCTCCTTTTACCTTCCATTTTTCCCAGGCCAAAAGATTTGAGCTTTACCCTACAATCCAGAGTAACTACGGGAGCACGTAAGAGACATCTATCTATCTATCTATCTATCTATCTATCTATCTATCTATCTATCTATCTATCTATCTATCTATCTATCCATCCATCCATCCATCCATCCATCCATCCATCTGCAGTATTTATATACCGCTTTTCAACTGAAAAGATCACAAAGCAGTTACAAGAAAATGAAAAAAAAATAATAGCTAATTAACAGCTAATGGATTAGCTATTAATGGGATTAGCTCTTAATTAATAAGAGACATTACATGCACCTGTAGTTACTGCACCACCTAGTGAAAACCTATGGGAAATTCATATTACAATCCAGAGTAACTTGTTCTTACTCTAGAGCAAGGACTCCCTGTGGTTATTCTGGATTGTGCCCTATGTTTCCATATTTAAGATTTGGTTTCCTTTAAGGTTCCCTTTAAGTATTTAAGGTTTGGTTCCCATATACTGATGACACAAATTGAATGTGACCCAATCCAAAAGCATGTAGGGTCATGTGAAAGGTTTTGGTCATAGTTATGTGATCCATTACTACTGGCAAGTCATCGCTTGAGATTGCAGACACCTGGTGATGTGGCATGCTGGTTAACCCCAAACTCAGTCATGAGAACACCACCTACAATAGCCCCATAATTTTACATCAGGGTAAACAATGTTTTCAGTACGGACGTTATAACATTCCACTTTAACAATGCAGTACATCTGCTGACCTAAAGGAGTAGACCGCAAGCAGGTTCCTCATCTGGTGTGAAGGGTCGAAGCTCTCATAAGTTTTGCAGAAGCTCATTGATTGACACGCGTGGAGGTGAGTGTCAAGGTCTTGCTCGGGATAAGCACAGTGCTGCAGATGTGTGTCCAACTCCGCGCCCGTTGCTGCCACATCAGAAAGTCAATACAACCAGGGCCTCCAGGTGCTGACTCAGCTCCTTGTTCATCAGACAATGGCAAACGGATGGCAATTCTCTACTCAGGATTCAGCAGGTCGATGGGAGGATGCTAAAGTCACCTTGCCAGGTATATCTGACAAAGGAAATTCAGAGCTGATGGCTTAAATTTCACAGCAGCAAAGCACTGTTTCCCCTTCCTAGAGGATGGTTGGGCAGGCAGGCTTGTGCATTTGACCCTGATATGAGGTTCCAGGATTCACACATACCCTTCAGCAGCATGGGATACTATCACAAGGAAGCACTTTCCAAGTTGCCAGAGATACATCTGGATGGATCCTACATCTGCAAGTGTATAATGTTCCAGATGATTTATAGTCACAGCAATTTTTGCACTAACTGGGGGCAGGCAGAAGAGTAAATGGTGGTGAGCTACTGGGGTGGAGGGAGGAGGCAGGTTTTTCCCCAAACTTCTTTAAAAAAAACACAGGGATGACTTCACTTCTAGTTGTGACATTTCAGTTGCAACATTTTGAGCTTTGCTTTGGGCTACATTAGCTACGACTCTGCATCAGGAAGCAGGGACAGTGTCTACTGGGATGATTTAGGGTGAAATCCAGAGTAACTACGGGGAGTCCTTGCTCCGGAGTAAGAACTAGTTACTCTGGATTGCAATATGAATTTTCCATAGGTTTTCACTAGGTGGTGCAGTAACTACGGGTGCACGTAATTTCTCTTACATGCTCCTGTAGTTACTCTGGATTGTGCCCTTAATACCCATTCAAATCTGCTAATCCAAAGTTCTGCCACCTGGTTCCATCTGTTCCTATCCCAGAACCACTGGTGTACCTGGGAGGATGGGGAACAGATGATACCCCATGGAAGGCAATTATGTGACTCTTCCCCCTCCAAAACCTTTTCCAGATCCCGTTTTCAAGCTCGTTTCCAAGTCCTTAGAAGCCCTTGAAAGACCCCCAACCTTCCTGTCCCCAAGAAGGCCTTCTCCATCATGTAAACAAGAACGAGGAGAGCTCCAGCACCATGTCTAGATGATTGTTCTTCTTTCAAGAGACCACTGAGTGTTGTTAACAGGGACACCATTTCAATCAAGCCGTTAAGTGGCATTCAGAACACACCAGCTTCCTAACAGATGCCATAAATTTTGAAGGCAGTTCACTAACATGTTCCCTGATGGATAAAGAGTAAAGAAAAGTCTAAATCCATCCAAACCTTCTGCAATCATTATCCGTCCTCTTGGGAGCCAGTGAAGTTCAGAATGTAGTTTAAATGGAGGATTAGTTTAAAATGGATTCCTCTCTGTATTATGGCAAATCAGTGCAAACTGGGAGGAAAATCGATTGTAGAGTTATCCATGCAGCCATTTGCACCCAGTTTAAGTGACCTGTTTTGAAAATTGGTTTTTGCGCCATCAGTGTAATTTTTGTTATGTGTGCACATTTCCCAGATAACAATAACGCTCAGTGTGATTACAAAGCTGCGAGTACAAGCTTTGCATGGATGAGTTTCCAGTTCCAGTCTAAGGATGTGGGTTTACAGGGCTGGAAAAGCCCTAATGTCTGTGCCAGTCTGTAGTAGTTATTGAGATGACCTAAACCTACTTCTCTGCAACCAGTGTGGGCAAAATCCAGAGCAGTTACGGGTCCATGCAGTTACGGCACCCTTTAGTGTTATCTTATGGAAAGTCACCTTAGCTGCTCCAACGCAAAGGGCTTATTTTGACTTTAGGATATGGGCCATGTTTGTACCATGTTGACTAGCAATGGTTTTTTAAATTGCTGTCCACCCCAAGCGCCATCATTGTTTTATATTGCCTCCAGAAATCTGCAAAGGACCAATCAGAGGCCTGTTGGGTCAGCATTTCATTGACAAAATTGTTTGTATCTATTCCAACTTGGACTCATAGGGTGAAATCCAGAGTAACTATGGGGAGTCCTTGCTCCGGAGTAAGAGCAAGTTACTCTGGATTGCAATATGAATTTCCCATAGGTTTTCACTAGGTGGTGCAGTAACTACGGGTGCCCGTAATGTCTCTTACATGCTCCCATAGTTACTCTGGATTGTGCCCATAGTATCCATAATGGAGGGACACATGTTTCAAGCACTGACTTCTTTTGTTTTGGATACTTCTTTTATTGTCTGAACTCAGGATATGGACCAAGTCCATGAAAGTGTGAGTTCATTCATCTGCATTCTCGGTCCTTGCCCATAAAGGCCCCACATATGTAGAACTTTCTGCCATAAATGGTACAGGAAGCTCTCGTCTTCTTGTCCATTGAAAACCTTTTCTGCCACGCACTGAGATCTAAGAGAAGAATTATCTACTGTTGAATGCAGCTGCATTATGATTTAGGGCAAAATCCAGAGTAACTACGGGGAGTCCTTGTTCCAGTGTAAGAACAATTTCCTCTTGATTCCAATAAGAATTTCCCATAGGTTTTCACCAGGTGGTGTAGTAACTACGGGTGCACATAAAGTCTCTTATGTACTCCCGTAGTTACTCTGGATTTGGGGGTTATTCTCAGTCACTGTTGTGGTTTTGGGGTTCTGTCTGACAGTCTGGTGACAGGGCCTAGGAGGACGGAGGATCAGGACTGAGAAGTTGGTTCAGTGAGAGTGTTGTCCATCAAATCATATCCCCTTTCCCAGCCTCACTTTCCCAAACTGGATTCACATAAAATTCTGCCAGTGATATCACTGGTGTAGGTCCATGTAACTGCTTTTAATGCCCTTCGAGGAGATAAAGCCGTGTAGAAATTATGGACAAAATCCAGAGTAACTACAAGGAGTCCTTGCTTTGGTGTAAGAACAACTTACTCTGGATTCCAATATGAATTTCCCATAGGTTTTCACAAGATGGTGCAGTAATTACGGGTGCAAGTAAAGTCTCTGACGTGCCCCCGTAGTTAGTCTGGATTTGGGGGTGAGTAAATTAAAATAAAATAGATCTGATGGCCTGGCACAGTCTTAATATGAAGCAAGAGAAAATGTTCCTTTACAACTAGGAAGCCTCTAGAGGTTGAAACTTTCTTGTAAGATACAACAAGCACCATGCTGGCACCACTACACTGATGCACTGAGAATTAGCTAGCATTAGGCTGCCCATAAGTTCAGCATGTTCAACGCTATGGCACACTGCTACAAGTTGTGTGCATACTGGACTTGTACAGTGAGCACAATCCTAACCATGTCTACTCAAAAGTAAGCCACATTGCATTCAATAGATCTTACTCCCAGGAAAGTGTCTTTAGGATTGCGGCCCAAGAGTCGGACACTCCAGACATGCACTAACCACCATAAGGAATAGGAGATAACACTGCCTGCCTGCCGGGATCTGCCAAAAATATTCTTATTAAAGCAGCCACAGGGTCTCCAAAGACAAGAAAAGCTCACAAAACAAAAGTAAAAAATAATCAGAAAAAGAAGCCTTAAAAAAAGTTTCTTGTTTCTTGCTGACATTTTGAATTATTTAATTTTAAAAGATTTGTTGCTCTCTCACCCACAACCACGTATGGTAAAGTGGATTAAAAATACCAATAATAATTCAATCAATAAAATATTATTCCCAACAACCACCAAAAACCTACTGGAACAATCAAATCTTCACCATATAGCAAATTGTATGTAACTATGACAGTTACATACAGTTACATCCTGTATGTAGACAGGATGACCATAAGGCCAAAAATTTCCAGATTTGTCCTCTTTTTTAGCCTCCCATCTGAGTGTCCTCCCAAAGGGCTTCATTGCCCTCTATTTGGCTTCATTATGGAACTTTGCAATGGTGTGAGGTACCCCATCATATCATACGTCATTGGACTTGTATTGAAGAGCAGAATCCAATGTCCACCAGAAAGACTAGGCTTAAGAAGAATCCAAGACCTTCTCCTCCTTTTGAGGTTTGGGCATCTGGTCACCGTAAGCCAAGATATCTCCTTCTAGAATAGCCTTGCATATTATTGGTGCCATAATGGAAACCCAGACAGTTGGTTCCAGAACCCACAAAATATTCATATAAAAATATTAACTGGATGTTAAAGTGATGACAAAACACTGGAATTGAATTCAAAACATGCATTCAATGTGCAGGATCCTATGAAGTCTACTTAGACTGCAATCCTAAAGACACTTTCCTGGGAGTAAGCCCCATTTAACATAATGGGGCTTACTTTTGGGTACACATGGTTAGGAAGCTGCAATCAAAGACACTTTCCTGGGAGTAAGCCCCATTTAACACAATGGGGCTTACTTCTGAGTAGACATGGTTAGGAGGCTGCAATCAAAGACACTTTCCTGGGAGGCTTACCTGGGCTGCTGCTGGAGGTTCAAGGTGGCCGGTGGGGGCACTTGGGGAAAGCTAGGGGCAGCTGCCTCTGGTACTCCCAGACAACTGCCCCCCAAGTTGGGGGCAGTTAGAGGCAGCAGCGCTGGCCAGCAGCCCTGTTAAAGTGCCTCAGCGCAGAGCGTCAGGGGTGCTTAGCATTCGTGTCCATAGAGCTCTTGCTTGTTAAATGAAGCAGAACTTGAAAATTTATACTTGTTATATGAAAAACTTATGTGAGGTGCTTGTTATGAGAGGTTCCACTGTAGCTTCATACTTTCAAAGTTTCCATTGTCCTGAATGAGGCAGTACCTGCTTGTGGCAAAGTATATATTCCTCTATTCTAAGGGTACATCAGTATCCATTCCATCTGAATCAGCACTGCTGCATGCTAAGCATGTGGCTTTTTATATCTTATGCCTCAAGTAGTTGATCCATGAACTTCTGTGCATGTGTCATACTGACGACTGGAAGCACCCCAAAGAAGTATAGGATGGATTATAGAGAAGAAGAGAAAAATAAAAAGACATAGCTGTCCAATGCTGGTGGATTAAATGAGACAGCAATAGAATCATAGAATCATAGAGTTGGAAGGTACCAAGTAGGTCATCTAGTCCAACCCCCTGCCTGCAGCAAGGAATCCCCCTAGAGCATCCCCGACAGGTGCTCGTCGAGCCTCTGCTTGAAGATCCCCAGTGAGGGAGAGTCCACCACCTCCCTTGGCAATCCGTTCCACTGCCGAACCGCCCTCACCGTCAGGAATTTTTTCCGGATATCCAACTGAAATCTCCTCTCTTGCAGTTTGTCCCCATTGGTTCTAGTTCTGCTTTCAGAAGCAGCTATGAACAAATTGGCCCCTTTCTCCCTATGACAGCCCTTCAGGGATCTGAAGAGGGCAATCATGTCTCCTCTCAGCCTCCTCTTCTCCAGGCTGACATCCCAAGTTCCCCCAACCTTTCCTCGTAGGGCTTCCCTTCCATCCCCCTGATCGTTCTTGTCGCTCTCCTCTGGGCTTGCTCCAGTTTGGCTGCCTCTTTCTTCAAGTGAGGTGCCCAGAACTGAACACAGGACTCAAGGTGAGGTCTGACCAATGCCGAATAAAGAGGAACTGGAACTTCTCGCAACTTGGAAGAGGTGATTACCATGTGTCTTCACAAAAGGCATTTTGTAACATTTAAGATTTTCTGCTAATTGAACAAGTACATTACCATGCACAAGGATGGCAGTGAAGGTTGAAAAGGACAAATCAACTATTCTCGTACATCACCATAATTATGCAGTCCCATGTTCGAACAATTACATTTATGTAGACCCACTGTTAAAATCAATGTTACTTGTACAGCTAGTCCTTAATCAATGAAATCAGTCAATTTACCATGGTCACATCCTTCTTCTTAATTAAGACAGTGATATCTCTGGAGCACAGGGTCTCAAAGAGATAAATAAGTACAGAGGTTGGGAAATGTCAAAGAGGTGACTCCCTGATTTTACTCTCAGCCAACTTGGGAGGAAATAAGACAGTTCCTTCAGTTCACGGAAGCGCCGCGATCTTATAAAGAGATGGCTTAGCATTCATTAAGGAAAGAGCAGGTAGCAGCAGCATCTGACAGAAACAGCGCTAATGAGCAAAGAGGGCTTTCAACAAGCACATCCTTCATAGTCATCGCTGGAATTATGAAGGTTGTACCACCTAAGCCAATTTTAATTAGCGTGAGCACGGACCTCTTTGGACAGTTAGCCTTTCTTTCCAAAAATCCATTTCAGGATAGTGTCAGGATATTGTCATAATCAAAATGGCAAAGTGATGGAATAACCTACTTAAAATGTCTGCGGCGTTCAAGCGACGACGGCACAAAATCCTCCGATGACACGTGTAATAAGAGTATTACCTGGAGGTCTCAGACTGTGCTCTCGGCGGTGTCAGTGGAGCCCGTGCGATGATGGAGGTCTTCTTTGGAGGAGGGCACAGGTCTTTAGAGACCCAGTCAGAACTTCTTGTCCTAGAGGGGAGGCTACTACACTCCCATTTGCACGGCAAGGGAAGAAAGGCACATGGCCAAAGGAACACAGCACGGTTGAGAGATGAGACGTAACTGGAGGAGATTAACTTTTTTTCCTTCCACACAATTTATTTCTACTGTCAAAGCAAGCTCAGTGATTCCTTTCATATTCAGAAACCAAGCAGGCTACTGAAAGTTTAATTAGTTTGGAATGGTTGTAAAATAAACAATTTTATTCACAAGGATATGAGAGAATCCATATAAAAATCAACACATTTTTTCCCTTAATGTGCTCCTTTCCATAAAGGAGCCCACTTCCTTGAGACCTGTGCACAGAACGTTTCTCTTACACCTAGACATGTCTAACCAGATGTAAGCTCCATCGTACTCAGTGCTGCCTACTTCCAAAAAAGTGAGTATAGCAATGTTTCCCAAACCTACTTCCGTCATGATGCCCCACCACCCAGAAATAAGTGGCAAGAGTCCTGCCACCCACTCTCTGGGTTGCAGTTCCCCAATTGGTGCAGGAAGGTCACCCATGTCCTACAGATGCCTGCTTGGATCCTGGAGTGAGTGGAAGGTGGAGAAGAGGCATGTTGCTTCTGGGAACTGAATAGGTAGGTGGGCATGCAGGATCCGGGCAGACTCCAGTCTGAAGTTTGAGCTCTTCTGTCTCCAGACTCCGGAGCTCTTCTGTCTCCAGACTCCGGCCAGACTCCAGACAGAAGTTTGAGCTCTTCTGTCTGTTGGGTCTTGCTACAAGCCCACTCAGCTGGTCTGCAGTCCTTGAATTAACCCATCTTCCTTTTCGTCTTCCACCCACTTGGGAGACGGAAATCAGGGCCCAGCAGGCAGGACCCCCCATGGGACATAATCCAGATACGTCTCCTGCATATTGCATACTGCCCTGGGCCGGTGGGAAGATGACTGTGCTAGCCCAGGAGAAAAGGAGGGAGGTCCCAGCACCAGAGAGAGGCTTGTTCTTCCTTCCTTCCCAGATGCAACTGTTGTCAACCCATCCTAGGAATACGTCTCATTGAACACAATGGGACTTTACTTCCAAGTAGACATGCAGCTTGTGCTAAGACTGCAATCCATCCTCTTCTGGGAATCTCACCAAACACAATCAGACTTACTTCTAAGTAGACATGGATGAGCTCTGGCATCACAGTGATGCCACTTTTTGTTTGATGTTACCTCCAACCATGACATCACTTCCAGAATGATGACATCACTTTCAGGGGGTCCCGGCTGGAATGTCCCAGGCTGAAATGGTTGACAACCACTTCTGTACTATATAATTTATGGTGGAGATGGTAATAGTGGGGATTGAATGTGTGAACACCTCCCCATGAGCTGAAAGGGTGTCTCAAAAATCCCCCCCAGTTATGTGTTCTGAGGTCCTGATGGTAGAGGTGCACCAGAGTCTTCCAACAGGTGAGAAATACCAATATGTTTTCCTAGTATTTTTCTAAGGGTGACCAGATGCCAAACCCCCCAAAAGAGGACAAGGTCCCCCAAAATTCCTGATATCCCAGTCAAAATTCCTGATATGTTAAAAAAATGTAGGACACCCAAAAAAGTAGGACAAATGCCTACATTTGTTAAAATAAAAGCTAAAGATACTCATATTGATTGACAATAGAGGTGAGAGGGGTATTAAATAGGTCACTTTCTGGCAGGTGTCGTGCTGGAGTAGGCAGGATAGGCCCTTGGTGATTGCCTGAGACAGCAAGGGTCAGTGCGATGCATAGCAGGTCTATTGGGTCCCTATCCAGACGTAGGCCCAGGCGGGTAGCCCTGCACTTGGAATTTAGGCAAGGTCAACCGGGCAACTGGTTCACTGAGCATCCAGCAGTCTCGAACTTCGAGTTGGCATTGATGGGCGCCCTCAGTGCGGGGGTGTGACCTGAGCCAGGCTTTCACCTGTCCCTATTTTTGTAGCTACCAGCACAACTTTGTTAGCATATTGATGTTTAATATTTAGTTAATAAAGTGGCCTTTTATTCCACATCTGTCTCCGGCTATTCATTCTCGCCGTGGGGGGTAAAGACCATGTTAAAATGAAACTTTTTTTCCATATTTGACCAAGCAACAGGCTACTCTTGAGTCCCTGATTTACGAATGAATTCCATTTTGGGAGCACTTTGTAAATCAATTTTGTTCATAAGCCCAACAAAAGGCTGGGCAGAGGGTGCAAGAATTAATTAATGAATCAATCAATTAAATAAATAATTAAATAAATAATTAAATGACTGGTTAAATAAACATTACATTCACATTACATTAATTAATTATAATATTATTGTAATTAATAATATAATCAATAAATTACTATAATTAATATAATTATAATTAATAGAGTATAATAAACATTGATTGATTGATTGATTGATTGATTGATTGATTGATTGATTGATTGATTGATTGGGAGAGAGGGTAACGAAATGCTTCTGTGTCTGTTACAAGCTACTTCTGCATTTGATGAAGTCCAGCAGACACATGAGCTACTTCTACGATGTGTTCATATCTATGAACGTTCGCAATTTAAAGGTTTGTTCACTTCTCTGAAAGTTCATAATGTGGGAAAAGTTCATAACTTTCTCTGAAAGTTCATAAAGTTTCTATATTGGGGACTATATGTACAGCTCTCAGAGTGATTTGCAATGTGTACTCCTGCTGTCCCCAAAACACTTTCTAGACTAGAGAGGCTTGCGTTTGTGCTTAACTTCTCTTGGCGTATTTGTCCTTGTATTGAAAGGCTTGCAGCAGAAGTCCAAATGATTTTAGCTGCAATCCTAATTTTGCTTTCCTGGGAGTAAACCCCATTGAACATAATGGGATTTACTTCTGAGTAAATAGGCATAGGATTGCACTCAAAAAAAGCAGGCCTCCATCAGTCTTGAAAGACTATGGTATTGTGCTCGGCACTGCATACGCTGCATGCGAAGCACGAAAGCCTGGGTTGGATTGTTATGGAGGATAGGCTGTTACCCAAGCAGCAAATCCCCCCCTCTCCATGCCACTGAATTGGTCCAATGGAAAGGCAGAGCCAATACGATTGGATCCAGCTGGTGTCACAGAGCTGGGCTAAGGATAGGAGCTCACCCTGTCTTGTGGGGCCGACCCGGGTCTGGAACCCTGGCCTGCTGGTTAACAGGCACAGTGTCTTAACCGCTTGCGCCACCCACAGCCCACAGGATTGCACTCACAGTGAAATAAAATGTGGGAGAAATTAGAATTAAATAAGAGTCCAGAGTGGCTTTTTCCAGAGTGTTTCATGCTAAGGGAGAAAAGCCTTCCCCCCCCCCCCAAAAAAAAAAAATCAAGGGAAGCTGGAGGGATTAAAGAAGATATTTTTCTAAATTTGAAGGCAGCTGTTCAACCATCTGTGCTTACCTGTACTCTCTCTCCTCGACTCGCACAGAGATGCCCTGGCTCTCTCCCAACCTGTCTTGTTTCAAACCCAGACTTGTCATGCAATGAATCACCAATTCACTTTCCCACCTTCTCCCTTCTAGTATAGTGAACGCGCAGGCAATACGAGGAGGCAGACAATAGGTTTTCAAAGCCCAACACAATGTCTTCTTTTCCAGTGTCAACATATAAGGCGTAATAATTAGTTATGAAAGAACGTGGTCGCAGATGTCAGATCTAGAAGGTTTTCCAAAAAAGGGGGGTGTAAATGACTGAAGATTAGCAAGACACCTGTGGGCCAGATGGGGGGAGAAGTCCAGTCTGATGGAAGGAAGCCATTTGTTTGTGCACAGGTGTGAGAATCGCATCTTGCAACAAAGACGCGAGACAACATATGTGGCTTGAAGTTATTTCTTTAAATACAGGTCTCTTGCCTTTTCATTTCAGAACAAATTGAATGCCCCCCCCAAAATTGCAACAAAACCTAAAAGTGGTAAAATTCAAGAATAAGAACCCTACGGCAATGGTGGGCTCCAGCAGGTTCTCACCTACTCTATAGAACCGGTTGTTAATGAGAGATAAGACATATAAAGTTTAAAAATAGCCATTTAAAAGGCTGCCAGATGGGCAGAGAACCGGTTGTTAAGGTCTTTGAATCCTATCACTGCCCTACCCCCAAACCCAGAGTAACTCTGGGAGTACGTAAGAGACTTTACATGCACCCGTTGTTACTGCACCACCTAGTGAAAACCTATGGGAAATTCATATTGGAATCCAGAGTAAGTTGTTCTTACACTAGAGCAAGGACTCCCAGTAGTTACTCTGGATTGTGCCCCTAACCTCCCATTATATCAAGAACAGCGGAGACAAACACCCAATAGCTCAACAAAACACCCATGCTTCATATCATAGTCAGAACTAATGCTTGCCAGAATTAGATGGACTCCGATATAATTGGAAACATACCCTACAATCCAGAGTAACTTCAGGAGCATGTAAGAGACATTACGTGCACCCATGGTTACTGCATCACTTAGTGAAAACCTATGGGAAATTCATATTGGAATCCAGAGTAAGTTGTTCTTACACCAGAGCAAGGACTCCCCGTAATTACTCTGGATTGCACCCACTATCAGAAAGTTGGAGAAACAGAACATCTGAGATAGTGAGTTCCATAATCTTGATATTTTTATGTTAAGGATGACCCATTTGAGTTCTCCATTTTTTTCACCCAACTCTCTGCTCCCTGAAGCAGACAGACAGACTCATATGGGGTAGGAGAAGACAAGATTCAATACAAGAGATCTACTGAGATCCAGTTCAACTCTTGTTCAGTGCATAGGACCTGATTCTCCATGAGGACCAGATTCTCTATATCTGATGCACAGTGGTATGTAATGGTTGTATCTGACATTTTTAGTTTGCGGAGTTTGATGCTTGACATATTTTGCTAGTCACTATTTAACAGTATTAAGAAGCTTGTACGTAAAAAAATATGTGGTGTTGTGGGATGTGCGTACCATCACTTTTAAAAACATGGTGGGTGGGCTTGCAGACAATATCACCCAACCTCACCATTGACTTCAGGGTTCATCTGGATGCAGTGGAGTTGAAGTGAACTCTAAGATAGTGGTTCCCAAACATTTTTAGCACTAGGACCCACTTTTTAAAATGACCCTTTATCATATCAATTTTTAAAGAGTGTGTTGTGGCGCACTGCAGTTCTTTGAATGATCAGGAGGTGTGCCACGGGAGTATGGAAGCCTGTCATAGTAGGGTTATTGGGGGATGTAAGTCCCTAGCCAGCAGTATGCCTTGTCAATTTTATTTACAAATTTATTTACAAACAAACTGATGGTGTGCCCTGACAATTTAGTGTGATGACATCCTTAGTGTGATGTCATCTTAGTGTGATGACGTCTTAGTGTGATGTCAATTTAGTGCCCTGACATCCTTAGTGTGATGTGAGACGTAAAACTATTGCTGCAGTATAAGTTTCACCTAGTTTTACAAGACTTACCAAAAAACCAGAGTAGTGCTACAATCCTAATCTCCAGTTAGGCCAACCTAAACCCCAGTATTAATCCTATGCTCACCTTGGGATATCAGAAAAGAGCCGTAAGACATTTATGTGCCACTCCTTGGGGAGGATTGGGCCATTGCACAGCCATGCGCCTGCCTCCCTACATCACCAAAGGAATGAGAAGACTGATGAATTGTACTCTTGCTGCTTAAGGCTGCAATCCTAAAGACACTTTCCTGGGAGTAACACCCATTGAACACAATGGAGCTTACTTTTGTGTAAACGTGATTAGGAGTGTGCTCCAAGCCTCTATTTTATCCTTTTAAATATGGAGGCAGGAGGGCTGCCTCCAGAAGCATTTGTTGCGTATCACAATCTGACAGACCATTTTAATGGCCTTGCGTCCTCCTTTGCCTGACCTTTGATATGAGCCAAGGTACATTCACCTACTCACAAGTAAATGAGCATGTGTGGCTCAGTTTCTCTTTCCATTGGATTAATTGCATTTTTTATCATCTTGCCTTCACTGTCTTCACTGGATTGGGACCTTTATGATTGAATTGTGTTCTTGGCCTCCCCTTCAACATGGACTGATGAGACATGGGGTGCAATCCAGAGTAACTATGGGGAGTCCTTGCTCCGGTGTAAGAACAATTTGCTCTAGGTTGCAATAAGAATTTCCCATAGGTTTTCTCTAGGTAGTGCAGTAACTACGGGTGCACGTAATGTCTCTTACGTGCTCCCGTAGTTACTCTGGATTGTGCCCATGGTCATCTACTCATGCATAAACACACAGGTATGACTCAGAGTACAATCCAGAGTAAATATGGGACCTTTTACACCAATGTAGTTACGGTGCCACCTGTGGGAAACCTATGGGAAATGCATAGAGCAATCCAGAGTAAGTGCCTCTTACATCTTTCCATAGTTACTCTGGATTGTAGGGTAACCCTACAATCCAGAGTAACTACGGGAGCACATAAGAGACATTACGTGTACCTGTAGTTACTGCACCACCTAGTGAAAACCTATGGGAAATTCACATTGCAATCCAGAGCAAATTGTTCTTACATCGGAGCAAGGACTCCCCGTAGTTACTCTGGATTGTGCCCTAAGTTTCACTTTCTATAGGCTCAGTAAAATGTCCTTGTTAGTTTTCAAGTTGTCAGTTTCATGATCCACCAAACCCACTGTTTGGAAAACACTGCCTTGAGAAATTTCTCTTGACATTTAACCACTTTGATTCCCTTTCCCCGAAGCTGATTGATCTTTTGTCTGGTGAAAAACCCTCAAACTTGCTTAAATATTGCTATAGGTGGAAGGTTGGCAGTTACTCTTGCTTGCACAGGGAAAAATGTAATGTGGCCTGAGCCCCTAGCTATTCATGCTGGCTGTCCTATCAATGTGCAACCATCAAACAAATGGTCATCCTCGGAGTGTTTTGGCTGCAAAATGGTTATTTGCCACTCTTCATCACAGAGTTATGACTTACTGGGTGCAATTTGAATGCCTATCAAAAAATTGCTGAACTCAGACTGCCGTTGCAGTAAAAACATGGGTGTTTTTTCACTAGTTTGTTGAATATGTATTGGCACCACTCCGGCACCATATAGAATCAAATGGAATTTGTTTTGATATATGACTTTTCAGACTCAAGGTATCCTAAAGCACTTTACAAAGCATTGAATTCAATAATATAGTGTACCGATTGTGTTGGCACACTTGACTGTCATTATACACTCAGCTATAGATCATCCATAGCCCTCGATATTAAAAAAAGTAGAGAAGCCATCTTTCCCTAGAACTTAGACCTTGCACTTTAATCTTTCATTTTTCAAATAAATGCATAGGAAACGCTGCCAACGAGCAGAGAACTGCAAGAGGTTGGCAGGCTTGACCTCGCTTTAAAAGTATTATTATTTATTTCAACAACACAAGGAAGTTTATGAAGTTTATATCTGCCACACGGAACTCAGCAGTCTCAATACTGAGTGCAAAGGAGGTGACGGAGCAATCCTAAATGCTCCTTCGGCTGGCACAGGAGTGTTGTGAATATACCATCCTGTGCCATGTAGATAGGCCGGTGCACAAATGTGCAGCGGCCTCCCCACACTACTGTGGGCCCTGGGAGAAGATAGGGTTGTAAGAGTGTTGGGGTGGGCACAAGGATGACAGGGAGGAAGCAGGAGGAAGGTGATCTGAGGCAGGGTGAAGTGCATCAGTTCATGTCTCTGTGATGTACTTCCTGCTTTCAACTGTCATAAGGCACTTCTGCCCCACTCCTGGAGTGGTTAGGTCGAAGCACATGCATTTGCCAACCTCTCTGCGCCACCATGGGAAGACATGCCAGGTGAGTTATGCCAACCTAAATCGGTTAGGATTGCGCCCTTAGTGATTCATGGCACCCATAAGTGGTTTGGCAGTGGTATGGTGAAGGTATTGCATCACTGCACTACTACCAAAGTGCTTCTGGGGGGCTGCTATTTCCAGCCAACCAAAGTCTTGGGAGACAGAAGGGCACATCCACCATGAAAAATGGCATGGTCCTCTACTTGTTGGGGGTCTAGGTGGTACTCCCACTTACCCCCAGGATGCATCTCTTGGAGCAGACTGCCCTGTCCCCACTTGCTATGCTACTGAATGTAATCCTTGCAAGAGATGATGGGAAGCTGTAATCCAGCTCTGTCAGAAGAAGAAGAAGAAGAAGAAGAAGAAGAAGAAGAAGAAGAAGAAGAAGAAGAAAAAGATGCTCATTGTGCTTTTCCCTGCAAGAGAATTGGTACCAGTCAGCTTCTCATATCATGCTTGGACTCTATTAGCCACAACTCCATTACCCTTATCCTAGCCTAGAGTTTTGATATTGTGGAAAGGGGGTGATATAGGAAATGACAGAGAACTAAGACTACCAGCAGAATGAAGTTGTGGGTCCTGCCCAAGGTAGGCTGGGGGCAAAATCCAGAGTAACTCTGGGGAGTCCTTGCTCCAGTGTAAGAACAACGTACTGTGGATTGCAATATGAATTTCACATAGGTTTTCACTAGGTGGTGCAACAACCACGGGCGCACATAAAGTCTCTTACGTGCTCCCGTCGTTACTCTGGATCTGGGTGTGTGTCAAGTTTGTTCTATACAAATGGACATTGATTCTTGATTGTTTTTTGATCAGAGTTGTGGGTTTAATAATCTGTATTTCTACATCTGCATTCAGTTAAAGTTATATTATTCAAGTAATGCCAATAAAGGTATCAGTCTATGGAAAAATGAATATTAATGAACACACCTCAAACATTCTCCCAAGCTGCATTATTATGAATTTTTTTTTTCTTTTTCAGTAGTGAGTTGTCTTGTAAACCTGTAGTTGTTTTGCTACAACACCAAAATCTCCATTGGGCATCCAGAGAGAGATCCATGTTTCCCTGCATCCTGGCCATTTTCTATTCCAACCCAAAGCCAATAAATGCTACGTAAAAGGGCCAGTTGGTATGAACGCTGCATTTCTACTCCCTGGTCTGCTCAGTCATTTGCAGGCAGAACTACACCAAGATGGAGGGCTACACATTGAAGTGGTAGAATCTCCTATTTTAAAATTGACATGTGGCATTTTATTTACAAAGAGGCTGGGCAGTGGCCATAGAGTAACTGTGGGATCACATAAGAGACATTTACATTGATGCAGGGGCTTGCACTAGATGACCTACTAGGTCCCTTCCAACTCTATGATTCTATGTAGTTGCTGCACCACCTAGTGAAAACCCTATGGGAAATTCATATTGCAATCCAGAGTAAATTGTTCTTCCAGCGGAGCAAGGACTCCCTGTGGTTATTCTGGATTGTGCCCATAGCTAATCATATTTAAAATAGGCGTCTCAATACAACTTAAAAAGGTCTCAGTACAACATCACAAATGTTTATAAGGTAATTCTCTTATGTTGCGCCCTTCCTGTGACATCTGTAGGAGATGATGAATGTTAACAGAGCAAAACACTGCTCTAAGGATATAGAAATTGCTGAGTCCTTTCCAGGGATCTTGGTCAAGAAGAATCACCTGGCCAGGAGAGGCAGTTTTCCAGTTCACTGACCCTATGTTTGCACAAGGAGATACATCACTAGTAAGCTAAAAAATAAGGTCTTTTTGTCAATATGTAAAACCCTCAAATCCAGCACCGGTCCTTGCTAAGTTGTAAAACAGAACATTAATTTCATAATCAATTACCTTCCCTATTTGCTTTTTCCAACCAGGAGCAAACAGCAAGATCCTGTTAAAGAATTCTATATCCCTGAGACAGCTGGAAATCTCAGGGCCAAAAAAGAAATAATTTTTTATAAGTTCTTCTATATTCAGGCCAAATCTAGGAATTTTCTAAACACTCCAGCAAAATGGCATGAGTTTTATTAAGATTTTTAGGGCTGCTCTTGATTTTTCTCTGAAGGTTTTACATTTTAGGTAAAATGGTAGTGACAAAAATTGTCCCATCACTTAGGGTGCAATCCTAACCTAGGCCAGCGCATAAGTCTTCCCATTCTCATGGTGATGTCGGAAGGCAAACGCATGTCTGTGCACTGGTCCAGGAGTGGTGCAGAAGTGTTTTACAGCACTTTTGTGACACCCACCCCCATGTCAGCACAGGACTTAAGCCGGAGCGTAGGCTGGCCTAACTGGATGTAAGGATTGCAGCCTTGGGCTACAATGCAGAGTAACGACAGGACCATTTACACTGACATACCCCCAAATCCAGAGTAACTACGGGAGCACTTAGGAGACTTTACATGCACCTGTAGTTACTGCACCACCTAGTGAAAATCTATGGGAAATTCATATTAGAATCCAAAGTAAGATGTTCTTACACCATAGTAAGGATGGGAAAAGATGGACCACTTGACTGCAAAGTGTGACTAGAACTAGAATTTTTGTCATTAAAAGATATCTTACCAAGCATTTGCAACAGGTAATTGGACTGATGCAAACATACCTCTCATTAGGGAGAGGGTAATCTAGCTGATGCAACTTAATGCATAAAACATAAATATAACTTGAAATTTTGAAGCTGACATGAATCTTATGACATTGGCCAAGTGCGGCAGCCAAGCTCTTTGGTTATGGGTCTATAATGGAGCCTGCGCACCTCCTGCGCGGGCTCCCTTTGCCACTCTGGAGGCACTGTGCAGAGCCCGGGCAAAGTGCTCTGCAGCCATTGGCTGCACTTGGGCTGGAGGAGGCAGAGCCCGACTTTTCCCAGGCGTGTTTTGCCCAGAGAGCTTCAGTCGGGCTCTGGCAAGCGTCCCCCACCCTCCCTCCCTCAGTACAGATTAGCTGGTCGCTTCGGGGCTGGGTAGGAATTTTTTGGATGCCACCTGATTGGCTTTGGGTTGCATTCTTTTTTGCCTACCCTGAGCTGTACGGGGGAGAGTGTTAACTCTAATTGGCTTCTAAGCCCGGACACTTTGGCAGGAGTCGTGCGGTAGTAGGCAGGGTAGGCCATTGGTGTGCAGCCTTAGGTAGCAAGGGTTTGGGGGTGAGGAAGCTCCCTGTGATGCTCGTCCGACTCTGGGTGTAAGTCTTGACAAACCCCCTTACCTGGATGGGAAACCTAGGCACAGTGTCTGGCTGGACAGCCGGCAGCTGCCCGTCCGGCTACCTTGACCTTCGGGTTGGCAAAGACGGGCACCATCGAACTCTGTTCAAGGAATGCCCTGAGCTAAGCTGGGAACGCCGTTAACCAACTTTAACAATTGCATGGGGAACTATGGGGAGAGCCGCATCCCCTTAGACCGCACAGCTACTCTAGAGCAGTCCCTGTTTAATTTAATATGTTAAATAGTTAATAAAAGTGGCCCTCAATCCAGCACTTGTGTCCGGCTCTTTATTTGTGTCTGTCTGGGGTAAAGAATCTCTGTGATACCTGGACACATGCAAATATTGATACCTGCAGCAGATTTAACTCTTTGCTCAAATATTTCTCTTTATATTATGTTGTGTCTCTGTGTTTATATTGCTTTTATTGGCTTGATTTACATATACCTGCAAATTTTCTTGCAGAAGTTCAGTTCCAGACTGTCATTTTATTTTCGGTTCAAATAACTCCACCGCCTTGATTTCCTTTTCTAAACCGGGACGTCTGCCTTCCCATCATTTGTTTTTGTTTTTAATGATATCTCCTAAAAACTATCACCCTCAGGAAATGAAATGAAAACTCTCTGTGTATTACTTAGATTCATCACTATCCCACTTATTACAATATTAACATATTTACATGCCCCGTTACTGCTGAAATGTTAATAATACAAAATGCCAATGAAAATTAAAGGACAGGAAAATATCTCATCTTAATGTTTTTATTATCTTCCATTCTTTTTGTAAATACAGAATGCTTCTAATTATACTTTAACAAGCAGATATTAAGCAGTGTGCCTCCTATTGGATCCAAAATGACCTACTTTAATTTTATTCATTATCTCTAACTGTTATTAGGAACCTGTATTTGACATATGTGGATATTATTTGATCTTTTCATACCACATTCATTCTCATTAAGAAAGCCCCAAGACACTTTCTTTTAGAATATTTTTTTTCAAATATTCTGAGATTTTGCTTGTTATGTGAAATGTGACAGGCCTTTCAAGTTCTTTATTATAGTATTTTTTTTCCTCCGACGGCAAGAACCAATTATCCTTTCCCAGTGCTGGTGTGTAGTTCTGAGCTCAATATTTAAGCAATTAGTATCTGTATCTGCAAATTAATACATCTCTATTGCTAATGCACTTTTAATCATACAAAATAAGGAAGAATGAATACTTTCGGCGTTGTTGTTGAACGGAAAGGGACGTTTATTGACACTAAAGCAAATGTAACACACCTGAGAAAGAGCGGTTGTAATTTTGTGATGCATTCTGTGACTGTCTTTAATTTTCTCTTCTTGGTAAAGATGATCACTTAAAGGAATATTTGCCAGATTTCAAAGGACGGCTGTCTACCATTTCATACAAATTGAACTTGTTTTTATGTTTTAAACTCAGTAATTGCTGACTATAAAGATGTCTCCCCAAAGACTTCAGATCCATTAAAGTTATTTGAACTTTTTCCATCTAAACCCTTCTTTGAATTTTAAAATTTCCAGCAAAGAATCCGTTCCTTGCAAAAAATTCCTCTTAAATACCATCATTAAGAGCAAAATCCAGAGTAACTACGGGGAGTCCTTGCTCTGGTGTAAGAACAACTTACTCTGGATTCCAATATGAATTTCCCATAGGTTTTCACTAGGGGGTGCAGTAACTACAGGTCCACCTAAAGTCTCTTATGTGCTCCCATAGTTACTCTGGATTTGGGGGTAAGTGTTGGTATTCAAAGCAATGCTAACAGCAGAGAGATGTTTCCATGCTTTAAATAAATAAATAAATAAATAAATAAATAAATAAATAAATAAATATTCACATTTTGGTACATTTTGATCCTCAATTTTTTATTTACCAATTGGTTTTAACCTAGATTTCAAGGGCTGTGTGTACTACATACTTCTGTCCTGGATCCAGGAACTCCGATATGATCTGATGCTGTCAAACCAAAATGACTTTTTCACAATGATCTATGGGCAAAATCCAAAGTAACTACGGGGAGTCCTTGCTCCGGTGTAAGAACAACTTAATCTGGATTCCAATATGAATTTCCCATAGGTTTTCACAAGGTGGTGCAGTAACTATGGGTGCACGTCAAGTCTCTTATGTGCTCCTGTAGTTACTCTGGATTTGGGGGTATGTCATAGATGATCTATTCCTTTTTATTAGCCGGTTTCTTGCATTCACTTCAATGAATAGGGGCGCAATCTAGAGTAACTACGGGGAGTCCTTGCTCTGATATAAGAACAATTTACTCTGGATTGCAATATGAATTTCCCATAGGTTTTCACTATGTGGTGCAGTTAACTACAGGCACACGTAATGTCTCTTACGTGCTCCTAAAGTTACTCTGGATTGTAAGGTAGGATTACCTTCCCACCCATCCCTAGCAGAAGGTATCTACATGCATAATGTAGGTACTTGCAGAACCCTACATTGGTGCAAAACCCACCACATGTAGCCACAAAGCAGCTTTTTCAGCTGAATGAAAACTAATTTCTCCATTTTGTTTTCTAATCTTGCTGGTTCAAAATGGGTAATAAAGAACCTTACTACACTGATCTGAGTGCCTTATTAAATTCTTTTGTTAATCACCAATTAATGATTTCTTACTGTCGTGAAAAAGACTTCTATAAATATTTTAGGGCCATGCTGATATTCTGATGAATGGATTTAATTGACCTGCAAATAGCTTTCGTTACATCCTATTCACATCAATAGCCTTGCTCACGTCTATCGAAAATTGTGCCAGGGAAAATAAAAATAGAAAAAAAGGTTGAGGAAAGAATTCTAACAATAGCTATCAAGATAATTTAAATTATGCATAATGCTCACATCAAGGTACCCCTTTTCCTGATTGTGAATAGATTTTTTTATGGTTTTAAAAGAAAAACTAATGAAATAACAGGAGGGGGAAAATAAATTCAGACATATCTGAATATTAAGGCCTTGGGAGGTGGCATTCCAGTGATCTAGCTGTCTTAATTATGGGTTAGCATTTGAAATTTATGCTTTTTAAAAACAACTGTTCTTTGAGACTTTTGACTGCTAGTTCTATGTTTTTGTTTTCCAAATTATATACTTGACAGATCTAGATGTATGTAGGGTGTTGGTCAAAACAGCAGTCTCAGGTAAGGTTTTCCCCCTGTGCCATGTAACATATAGAAAGGCAGTGGATCTCAAGCATTTCAGTCCGGGACCCCCTTCTGAGAATGACAGTCTGTCCATGACTCCCCTGGAAGTGATATCATCAACTTGGACATGATGTCATGGCCCAAAGTGACATCACTAGGAAGTTATATCACTGAGATGCTAGAGCTTCTCCATGTCTACTCAGAAGCTCTCCATAGGCAAAATCCAGAGTAACCATGGAGAGTCCTTGCTCCGGTGCAAGAACAACTTACTCTGGATTCCAATATGAATTTCCCATAGGTTTTCACTAGATGGTGCAGTAACTAAAGGAGCACATAAAGTCTCTTATGTGCTCCCACAGTTATTCTGGATTTGGGGGCATGTCTACCATTGTGTTCAATGAATCTTACTACCAGGCAAGTATGGATTGCTGCCTGAGTGCACCATTCCAAGATAGTGGAACCCAACTTTTTGTGACCCCCTCTGAAATGCTCAACCTCACAAGGGGGAACTAACCCCCACTTTGATAACCACTGGAGAAAGATATGAAGTATATGGTGTGATATCATCAGTATCTGTGGTTGTGGGTGGCGCATGCGGCTAAGACACTGTGCCTGTTAACCAGCAGGCCAGGGTTCGAGACCCGGGTCAGCCCCACAAGACAGGGTGAGCTCCTGTCCTTAGCCCAGCTCTGCGACGCCAGCTGGATCCAATCGTATTGGCTCTGCCTTTCCATTGGACTAATTCAGTGGCGTGGAGGGGGGATTTGCTGCTTGGGTAACAGCCTCTCCTCCATAACAATCTAACCCAGGCTTTCGTGCTTTGCATGCAGTGTATGCAGCGCCAAGCACGATACCATAGTCTTCCAAGACTGATGGAGGCCTGCTGTGAAGGGTAGATCACCTTCCCCGCCATGGCATCAGTTTGGAGGGGAGATAATTCTGTTACACCATATCATTCCTTGTTCTCAAGGTAATGGTTTTGTTGGCACAGTCAGCAATGAAGGGTAATGATAAAGATAACACACTCGCAACCCTATCCTATTCAATTCCGAAGCCAGAATAATGCATGTTCCATTGGTGCACACTGTCACAAAAACACCATAAAGCTCTTTGCAACAACACAGAGGGCCAGCAGTCAGTGGGAAAGCTGGAGCTTCCTGCATGTAACAGCAGTCAAACTATGGTTACAATCAAGAGTAACGATGGGACCTTTTACACCGACGTAGTTATGGTACCACCAATGGGAAACGTATGGGAAATACATAGAGCAATCCACAGTGCCTTCTTACGTCTTCCAGTAGTTACTCTGGATTGTAGGGTATGTGAATCGCACAGAAATACATCTAAAAGATATGGTTTTGATGACAGTTCCAAATCTCTCCTCCAAATATCTGTGTGATCCTGCAAACCCATTGTGTCCAAAATCATGAACTGTGTCTGACACCCAGAACCGGAGATAAGAACTACAGTCCAAGTCACAACAACACTTTTTTGCTGACTTGTATACACTCAAGGTAGGCACGTCACGGACTCCAGCACTGACTCGAATCTGAGCATACTGACTCAGAAATGAGCCCCAATTCATGCAGGTCTCCCCCAAAGAGCTATTATTTTTCAGCTGTTTGAAAGAAAGTAGCATATTCTGAACTGAGCTAAGGGGTGTTCCAGGGACACAAATGGTGGAAACCCCTTGATGAGTCTTCCAGAATTTTATGGTTGTGATGGCAGTTCTTTCCCATCTCATGGGTCCCATGGGTCTCGTGGGTCTCCCATCTCATGGGTCTCATGGGCCTCACTGGACCCATGCTTGGATCCAAGCATCCCATTCAGAAGAATGTTACCAAATGGTGCATGGTCTCCTTCAGCTTACTATATCTAGTAACTGTTTGGGACTTTAGGATTCTCGGTAGCATAACGTGCCAGGAAAGAGATGAATTCATTCAAATCCTCTCCAGCTTGGATTCAGGCCACTCTGGGAACAGAGGCTGTAAGCGAATTATCCAGGCCTTCCCTTGCCCTGTTTTATTGGATGGGTTTCAGTGGTTGTGACTTGATCATGTGGACACAGCTTGCTCAGTTGAGCTCGCCACATGCCGGCCATGGCTAACTGAAAGCCTGTTGCAAAAATCCAATTTTAAATCCTGTTAAATCCTATTTCGCTAAATATCAGTGCATTTCTGCATGAGGAACGAATGCCATCAACAGAAAAAAAATTTCTTTCCAGATACACACACAAACACATACACAAATATTTGGAGTGAAGGGCTTCTTCCCAACCCTATTTTATTGTTTTCTTACAATCAGTTCAACGTGTTCTGGAAACATTCTATTCAGTATTCATTTTTTCTTCTCTTCTATGGCCCTTTTTTGCCCTCTTTTATCATTACTCTTATAATCAAGGTCTTCGCTCTCCTGACGACAAACAAAAATCAGAACAAAAATGAAGGCCAATTTTGGAAGTGCTTTTACTTAACTGCATCTTTTTAGCCTGGAGAGAAAGTGGTATAATCATTGTTCTTCTTCCCACTCCTGTTGTAGAGGAATTATGGGATATCTGCATTCATTTTACATACATACATACATAAAATTATACAAGGAATTATGGGATATCTTCATTCCCCCCAACATCTCTCCACTGCACAAAGTGAATATGGATGGAAATGCTGAAAGATTGTTAAGCATGAAAATTAAAATAGGTTTGGATTGGGCAAGATCAGAATAGAATAGAGCAGCAGAATGCATCAGTGCAAAATCCAGAGTAACTTTGGGGAGTCCTTGCTCCGGTGTAAGAACAATTTACTCTGGATTCTAGTATGAACTTCCCACTAGGTAGTGCACCCATGGGCTGTGGGTGGCACAAGCGGTTAAGGCGCTGTGCCTGTTAACCAGCAGGCCAGGGTTCGAGACCCAGGTCGGCCCCACAAGACAGGGTGAGCTCCTGTCCTTAGCCCAGTTCTGCGACTCCAGCTGGATCCAATCGTATCAGCTCTACCTTTCCATTGGACTTTCCAGTGGCGTGGAGAGGGGGGATTTGCTGCTTGGGTAACAGCCTACCCTCCATAACAATCCAACCCAGGCTTTCGTGCTTCGCATGCAGCGTATGCAGCGCCGAGCACGATACCATAGTCTTTCAAGACTGACGGAGGCCTGCTTTTTTTTGGTGCAGTAACTACACATGCACATAAAGTCTCTTACATGCTCCTGCAGTTACTCTGGATTTGCTTCTCAAAATCTTTATAGACCATAGAACAGTGGTTGTTGAACATCACAGCCTGGGACCCCTTTCAGAGACTACAGATTTGTCCAGGACCCCCTGCAAGTGATGTCATCAATGTGGCAGTGATGTCATGACCAGAAGTGACATCACACATTCCATAACATCACTGTGATGTCAGAGTTCTGAGTCTACACATAAATATGTCCCATTGTATCCAATGAGTCAGTTAGGCTGGCCTAAGCCTCAGAACAAGTCATGTGTTGACCTGGAGATGTCCCAAAAGAACCCTAAGGGTCTTCTGTTTAACTCCTGGGGGAGGGTTAGGCCAGGGAACAGACATGTGGTTGTCTCCCTACATCACCACAGGAATGGGAACACCAATGAGTTGTACCATTCTATGTTAGGATTGTACCCTTATTCCCAGGAAAGTGAGATCTCTGGAGGACCTGTGGTGACCTTGGCCCAGATTATGTTGTGGCCATCCACTGCTCTCTGGGGGACTCATGGAGGCCGCCCCATGTTTTCTCCAGAGAAGCAGGTAGAAAGAATAGAAGTCCCAGTTTGTGATTCTGTCCATTGTTCTCCCACAGAGGCTGCCCCATGGTTCCTCCAGCGAAGATTTGTTTTCTAGGATTTCAATACTTGAGGATACAAGGCATATACAAACAGACATATAGCCACCTTGCTTTCCATTAACTTCATCTTTCTCAGATTTGATTAGCTGCAGTGCACAGTGATATCCTCTCGGGCAGGGGGTCCTCAACCCCCAGTCCATGACCCAGTGCCAGTCCGCAGCACCTTGGCTGATGGGCTGGGCTGCACCGGCATTGGGCCCTGGACCATAAGCAGGAGACATGGTGGGGCTCAGCCACAAATGGTCACAAATGGCAGCGGTGGGGCGAAATACACACGCGCGGCTGAGCCTTATTCCCAGGAAAGTGGGACTCCGGGGCAAACTGCACAGGTACAGTCCTGGGCTTGGCCTTGTCTGCGCAGTTCATCCTGAAATCCCTGCCAGAGGGTGGGAAATTTTTTCCCATGAACCCGGTTTGTGGTCCTCAAAAGGCTGAGGACCACTGCCCTTGGGGATTCTATCAGACCAATCTAGAAACCATTGCCCTTGTACAGAATCGCTTTCATGGCTATCCTAATGTACCCAAATATTAATGGCTACTTACTGGTTAGTCATCATCTTGTTCAGTAATCACCGATTAGCTGGTATTTCATTGTAACTAATCCAGGAAGAAGAATGAAAGAACAGGAGGTGAGACAAAATAGCCACAAATGAAATAGATACAGTATATATTACAATAATCTAAGGGTGCAATCCTGGTTTAGGGCGCAATCCAGAGTAACTGCGGGGAGTCCTTGCTCCGACGTAAGAACAATTTACTCTGGATTGCAATATAAATTTCCCATAGGTTTTCACTAGGTGGTGCTGTAATTATGTCCAAGTAAATGTCTCTTACGTGCTCCTGTAGTTACTCTAGATTGTAGGGTATGTCCAGAGAGCTGACAATTAGGTCAAATCCACAAGGCTAGGAAACCTCTAGGCTGGCCTAACTGCTGCAGCACAAGGTCAGCAGCGTCACTGGGTTGGTGGAGTTGTCCCATATCCTGAGGCGGGCTGGTGTAGTTGTGTCATATCCTGAGGTTGAGAGGCAGCTGTGCTAATTAGCCACAAACTTAGAACCAATTTTAGACTTAGAACCAACCAAACTTAGGACTTATTTTGCTTTCATTTTTATTCTGGCTTATCATGGGCCTCTATTGGTCTACTCAGATTTATACCTGCTCCTGAGGTGGCCTAACTCTTGAGAAGCTGTGAGGGGATATATCTGCCCTGGAAAAAGGCTCTGGATATGGCTTAACTGCACTGTCCCAAATGCCCTCAACCCACCCCTGCTGAACTGCCTAGATAGCCCTACCAGGCCGGCCCAGATCCATCTGACTTAGTCCAGCCTAAGTAGACTTACATCAGACCAAGCTTTCTCTGGAGTAGTAGGCTGGCCTATCTTGGAATTAGGCCAGCCCAGTGAAGATAGGCTAGCTAACTGCTCTCTAGGATTGCTGCCTAAAGGCTCAATCTTAAAGACACTTTCCTGGGAGTAAGCCCCATTGAACACAATGGGGCTTACTTCTGAGTTGACATGGTTAGGATTGTGTCCTAAATGTCTTTCAAAAACTATTTTTATCCTCATTCTGAAATTGCTATTTTCAGCCAAGATATTGGAACTGGAAAACATTTTGTAGAGTCATAATGTTAATATGAATTACTGATGTACATTCAGAGGTAACTAGACCCTATTTTACTGGATGGGCTTGTTTTCTGGGTTTTATCTCTTGTAGAAGTACATGTCCTCCATCAGGAATATAGACAGCCTGAGCATTATCAATTTTTGTTTGTCCTGCATGCAGATTATATTATGAATATCCCATTTAAACGATAGCATGAACATGTAAACACTCCACCAGATTTTAGTGCTGCTGCCTCTCCTTCCTATATTTTTAAAATGTGGTTTGCAATTTATCCGGATGATATTATTGAACAATATGCGATTTGGTTTAAGAGTAACCAGATTTGAGGCATCCATCAATCACAGCAAGTGCACACACAGGTCACTAAAGCTGTCAATTTCAATCAACTCTGTAATTAAATACATCACCAATATAGATTTTGTGTACGAATGTCACTTGTTCTTCAGATGTCTGCTACTAGGACAAATCACATGTCAATGTCTTTGAATGTGCTTTCTAAATATAGGGCTATTAAAAAAAAACAACAACGTAGCATCGCATTCCAAGTTCTGGATCAGAAGTGCACTTGCTCATACAATCCAAAATGCATGTATAAGTATCCCACACTTGATGGTTCATTTTCTGACAATCTGCTCTTTCAACACCTTTTTCACATCAGACCATGCCTTCCCACCCTGACATGTCCCCCGTGCTTCCCCTGAAAGACCTGGTACTCTTCCCCCCCGCTGGACCATGGTCTTCCCTACTACCAAATTACTACTACCTGCAGAGCTGCTCTGAGCGTCTGTTATGTGTGCCCTACCACTTGTCATTTGCAGTGGACCTATAGGACAGCAGCCAGGTTTCTGTGCCACTATCCAGAACCTTGTACTGCCAGAATGCTGACGTTCAGCACAACACAGATTGCCAAGGAATGAAGCAGGCCTCCGTCAGTCTTGGAAGACTATGGTATCGTGCTCGGCGCTGCATACGCTGCATGCGAAGCACGAAAGCCTGGGTTGGATTGTTATGGAGGATAGGCTGTTACCCAAGCAGAAAATCCCCCCTCTCCACACCACTGAATTAGTGCAATGGAAAGGCAGAGCCAATACGATTGGATCCAGCTGGTGTTGCAGAGTTGGGCTAAGGACAGGAGCTCACCCTGTCTTGTGGAGCTGACCCAGGTCTTGATCCCTGAGATCCCAGGGATCAAGGAATGAACCTGTTCAATATTTTGCCTCGCTGGGCCCCCCTCCATGCATTTCCAGTGCATTCCAGGCTAGTAACTACAGGAGCCCAGTCAAAATAACAAGGCACCAGTGTTTATTTCAGCCTATTTGCCCACTGATGGGATCAGTCTGGGGTTCATTTAACCTTGGCTAAATAAGAATACTTTACCATCAAAACCAGTGGGTTGAGATTTTTTTTTTTGCCTACTTCAGATTTTAGAAATAGTTAGGGTATTTCCTTTACAAGCCAGGTGGTCACAATGGGCAGGTATAGGCATTCCCCACTTATTGGACAGGTTAGCGCCCAGAGCACCATCCTAAAGTGGAACCATTGAAAAGTGGAATCCAGTCTTTTTCAGCTTGCAAATGCAAAACACCCACTGAAAAAGCCCTAAATATCACTTGCAAAAGCCTAAATAACACTCATTTATTAGCACATAGCCAAAATACATCACAAATTATAGTAAAATGAACAAAGACATGTGTGGGCATTGAATAAGTTACGTATTTGAATGATGGTTATTTACTGAAGAAAGTCATAAGAAAATGCCAAAAACAGTTTCATCACCACGTCACATGCAAATCAACATCAGGGAAGATAATTTTAGCCATTGGATCAGCAGTGAGAGGTTGAAAGAGTGCAGTATGTGTTAAATGAATGAATCCTTGGTATAATTAAAAGGTGTTGAAAGAGTGGAACCATCAGAAAGTGGGGGATTCCTGTCTCAGTGGTGGGCAGATGCCGGTTCGGGCCTATTCGTCTGAACCGGATCTTCCAACGTGGCGACCGCTGACGAACTGGCCAGAGCCGCAGCTGGCAAGAGCCGCGGGGACTGGTTCGCCAGCGGCCGCCATGTCTCCTGAAGCGGGGCTTTAAGAGACGCAGTGCGCTAGCACCCAACTGGACGCTAGCGCACTGTGTTGCCCGAAGCCGCGCTTTAGGAGACGCGCCTGCGTCCAGCTTGACACAGGCGCACTGAGCCTCCAAGGGGAGACACACTGCTCGTGTGCCAAGCCTGGTGCATGTGTGGTGCGGCGCAATGGGGTCCGCCCCTTGCCCTGCCCTCGCCCCGCCCCCTGACCTCAGCCCCGCCCCCTGACCCTGGGCCCGCCCCCAACTTCCGGCGAACCGGATCTTGGGGCTCGGTGGGCCCATCACTGTCCTGTATAGTGTAATGATTATGGGCAAGGACTAGTGTTCATCCTGGGGAACTGGGGTGAGGCAACGTAGGGCCAGATCTCCAGGCTTCTCACTTCAAAGGTGCTGGTGATACCCTTTCCCCATGGATTGTAGTCAGTGGTGGGATTCAAATAAATTAACAACCGGTTCTATGTCCTAATAACCTAAATTAACAACCGGTTCTGTGTCCTAATAACCTAAATTAACAACCGGTTCTGTGTCCTAATAACCTAAATTAACAATAGGTTCTATGTCCTAATAACCTAAATTAACAACAGGTTCTATGTCCTAATAACCTAAATTAACAACCAGTTCTGTGTCCTAATAACCTAAATTAACAACAGGTTCTATGTCCTAATAACCTAAATTAACAACCGGTTCTATGTCCTAATAACCTAAATTAACAACCGGTTCTATATCCTAATAACAACAGGTTCTATGTCCCATTAATAACCAGTTCTCAGAACCAAGCGCTCATTAGCAAAGGGTTCTATAGAACATGTGAGAACCCCCTGAAGCCCACACCTGATTGTAGTCACCTTCAAAGGTCTCTTTGCTTGAGGCAAACTGTGCATCAGAAAAAGTATTATGGGGTTTAGCACTGATAAGCTGTGAACATCAGTGGTGACTGTTCACTTAGAGCTGAAATGGGACCAGGGCTGTTGTCTCCCCCAAAGAAGGGAACCAAAAGGGAATGAAATGGCAGAGAAAGGCAAGAAGGAAAAAACACCAGCTCCCACGCTGCAATTAAAGCAACTTTGGAAAGTGTCCTGCAAACAGAAAGCATTCATTCTGCTGTCATGAAGAAATAAATTTTTAACTCCAGTTTCACCAGGAGAACAAAACAATAGCACTTTTCTTAAGTACAAAGGGAAAAAAAGTCTTGTTTTACTGCTGTTGAGTGTCAGAATCTTCTATTACACTTGCCACAAGATAGGAAGTCTGTAACAAAGTTGAATTACCAAATATATATTGCCTGCCATTTGATTTAATCTTCAAATAAGCTCCAGGAAGCAGGTCCCTGGATGGTTAATCTTTAGTTTTGTAGCCTATGCACACTTTCAACACATTTACTAGGGAATTATGAGTAGGCCCAGTAGGGAGGGGAAACACATATTGCCTTCTTCTGCAGGCAGCCGTCGAGGGCCCTGCTAGCAAATTATAATTTCCTTGATATAAGCACTTTATTAGTTGATGCCTTACAATGATGAAGCACTAGCCTATCTTCCCCACCCTACCTTCAAGTCTCAAACATTTGCCTTATTTTAAAGAGGTATTAGCCGGTAGCACAATCACATCGACTGACTCAGGAACCATTTGTGTGTGTGTGTGTGTGTGTGTGTGTGTGTGTGTGTAAAAAGTTGTTTTCTCACCCTCCATGGGTGGTGTATGTATGTTATCCTCAATCTGGGGTCCTCTACCAGAGGCCTGGGAGTTTGAGGGTTCTGCGCAGTATCTTAGCTGTTCCTAGCAATGCACTTTTCTGGATCGAGTGTTGTGATGTCCTTCCTGGGATCTGTTGGAGCCATTCTTCCAGCTTGGGTGTCACAGCCCCTAGTGCTCCAACCACTATTGGGATCACATTCACCTTCACTTGCCACATCCTTCCTAATTCCTCCTTCAAACCCTGATACTTTTCCATCTTTTCATGCTTTTTTCCTCATGTTGCTGTCGTTTTGGTATTGCTATATCCATCTTCTGGGTTGTCTTCTGGGCCTGATCTACCACCACAATTTCTGGCTGGTTAGCCAGTACCTTCTTATCTGTCTGGATATGGAAGTCCCACAGGACCTTTGCCCTGTTGTTCTCCACAACCTTCAGAGGGTCTCCCATCTGGTCTTAGTCCATAGGCTGAGCAGATGTTCCTGTACTTGGTTGTGCCATTCAATGTATGCTGTTCCTGCCTGCATCTTACACCCTGCCACAATGTGTTGGACTGTCTCTGAGGTTTCTCTGCACAGCCTGCACTTTGGGTCTTCTTTTGTGTGGTAAATCCCCACTTGCTTCTATGGATCTGGTCCTTAGTGCCTGTTCTTGTGCTGCCATGATGAGGGCTTCAGTGCTATCTTTGAAGCCAGCTCTTTCTAGCCACTGATAGGATTTCCCAATATCAGCGACTTCGGTTATCTGGCGATGGTACATCCCGTGCAGGGTCTTCTCTTGCCAGGACACTTCCTCAGTTTGATCCTCCTTCTGTATTTGCTGTTGCTGTTGTTGCTGAAGACATTCTCTCATCAGCTCAACTTTGGGTACCATCTCACTGATGTATTCTGAGTTTCATCCAGGATAGTAGTTTTAATGCAACTATCAATAGTAGTTTAATGCTGCTACTATATATGTAGTTTAACGCTACTACTATAATGCTACTACTATACATACTACTACAGTACACATTTTTGAGCAAGATGATCAAGCAGATAGTGGTGTTTCTATTGAGTAGCATAGCTAGATAGGTGTCAAAATAATTAAGCAATATAAGCCGACCCTCCCATTGGTCAATGGAGTCATTCTTGGCAGCAATAGCAACATACAGGAAAGATGATGATGATGTGATCATCATGATGATGATATTTATATACCACATCATTTTAATTATGTGTATACCATACATTTGTCCAAGATGGAACTCAATATGGCTTTCCACCTATAGATGGCCACCCAGGCAATAACCAGACCTGCTTGGTTATGGCTCTAGGACAGTAATTCTTAACATTGTTGGAGGTACTGAACCCTGCAAGTTTCATACGTGCATTCACTGAACCCTTCATACTTGGAAAAATAATAAAAGTATACAAAAGTATATGTCGTAACAAAAGTATATTTTGTATATTTATTAAAACAAAAGTATAATTTTATATATTTGTATATACTTTTGTAACAAAAGTATATTTTGTAAAAGTATAAAAGTATATTGTCAGGTTGCACCTGGCAACCCTGGCGAACGGAATGGACACACACCTCCGCCGAACCCCTGAGACTGACTCACTGAACCCCTGGGGTTCAATAGAACCCAGGTTAAGAACCAGAGGGTAGAGCTGTGAGATCTGTTGTCTGATAGCTATCTTTAACTTCAGGGCCTCTTATTTGATAAAATAATATATGTTTCTGCTCAGAACAGATGGATTCCTGTACATGATGATCATCTATGCCAGAACTGAAAAATGGAACATTTAAAAAACTTTTTGACAAAGACTCCTCATGAAATCATAATCACTCTACAACCCAACCAGAGAAATTGGAATAAAGTTACAGGTACATTAACCTCAATTTGCTGATTTAAGCTTTTTTTCCCTCTCTCCCCAAACCTCCCCAACCACCTTTTTTCCTGGTCATCAGCAGTAACAGGTGATAACTTCTTGGCAATTTCTAGTGAATTATATGACACAGTTCATTATATTTCAGAAGAATCCCTCAAGCAGGGCTATAACTCACTAGCTCTCCACTTGCAGGCTTCAGTTAAAGTGAGATAATCACTTTAATGTGGACTGACAAAATCATGCACGTGTGTTTACGTGCACACACAGGTCTCCGTCAGTCTTGGAAGACTGTGGTATCGTGCTTGGCGCTGCATTCGCTGCATGCGAAGCACGAAAGCCTGGGTTGGATTGTTATGGAGGATAGGCTGTTACCCAAGCAGCAAATCCCCCCTCAATGCCACTGAATTAGTCCAATGGAAAGGCAGAGCCCATACAATTGGATCCAGCTGGCATCGCAGAGCTGGGCTAAGGACAGGAGCTCACCCTGTCTTGTGGGGCCGACCCGGGTCTCAAACCCTGGCCTGCTGGTTAAAAGGCACAGCGTTTTAACCTCTTGCGCCACCCACAGCCATCCACTCACCCACACACACACACACACACACACAAAATATCCACTTAGAACCCAATCCTATTTCCCTCCACACCAAATTAATTGTGCCCAAATAGCTAATGTTACATCCTCCGTGCGGAAGGGGGCAGTTGCAGGAGTATCCTCTGAGTAAGGAAACATTTGTTCATACCTGGGGGTAAGCCACTGCAGGGTAGAGGGGTGCATAGACCAATCCTAGAGAACTTTTGGCACAGTTCTGCAGATACCTGAATTGTGAGATGGGCAGAGCGATCCATAGTTAGGGTAGTGAGAAGTGCCCTAGCTGGACTGCCCCAACTATTCTGAATCCAGAGCTGGAAGTTATGGTGAATCCCAAGAGTCAGGAAGCTTGGACTGCCCCAGCTGCTCCAGAGCATGCTAAGTAGGCACTAAGTGATGTGTGGGGAGGGCTTGCTCCTGAGGAGACCCTACTCAGATCACACTGAACAAGGAAGAGCTGTGGTGCCTGCCTTAGAAGGAGTCCCTGATGGGATGCCAGGACAGTCTCCAGTGAATACAAGGGGCTTCTTGGAGTGGCCTGCTGGATCCCCAGGTTAGTGGCTGCCATAGTTGTGCCATACCCTGAAGTTGAGAGGCAGGGGTTGCAGCTAGGCTAGCCAGGAACTCAGATTTGTGGTCAACATTGCCATTCTTACTCTGCCTTATCATGGACCCCTATGGGTCTACTCATGACTTTACCTGCTCCTGAGGTGGTATAACTCAGGAGCTGGAAGAGGACATTTCTGACCTGGAAACAGGATCTGGATACAGAGTAACTGCTCTGCCCTAGGCAATGCTAAACATGCCCTCAACATGCCTCTCCCAAGTTGACTAGGCTGGCACAGCTAGGGCAGCCCAGGTCCACCTGTCTTGGGCACCCTATGTTGCCTTAGGCTGCCCCAAATTTTTTCTAGAGTAACAAGGGTGGAACATCTTGCAGTTGGGTCAGCCCAGTGATAGAAAGGATAACCCAAGTGCACTTCTGGATTGCAGCCTGGGTCTGGAAAGGGGATTTAGATTCAGCGGCAGCTGCTGCCACCAAACCAATCCCCTTTCCATACCCAATCTTCCAAACATCCGTCCTTCTCTACTAACTTACCATTGACATACCTGTCATGGTTTGAGGGGGATCCAACAACACATGCAGGAGGGTTCTGGCCTTTTAATTGGTACTGCATGAACATGCACCTCTGCATGTTGCTAGAGAAGGGTTGCCATAATTCTGTTCCACAAAATCGGGACAGGACATTCTGTTACACTTACCAGTATGTGAAAACAATCCCTAAAATCAGGACTGTCCCTGTTTTTCAGGACATATGGCAACCCAATGCTAGAGTATTCTTTATAACTGCCTAAGGGCACAATCCAGAGTAACTATGGGGAGCCCTTGCTCCAGTGTAAGAACAATTAACTCTGGATTGCAAGATGAATTTCCCATAGCTTTTCACTAGGTGGTGCAGTAACTACAGGTGCACGTAATGTCTCTTACATGCTCCCATAGTTACTCTGGATTGTAGGGTAAGGCAGTCAGTCCTGATGGGACACTCATTCAGCCAACAAGGCAATTGCTCATTACAGTTGACAACCAATAAGGCTGCAATCCAGAGCAAATTCAGCCTGCTCTGACCTAACTGCACTCTCCTAACTATTCTGTATCCAGAGCAGAAAGTTATGCTGAATCCAGAGAGTCAGGAAGCCTGGGCTGCCCTAACTGCTCCAGAGCATGCTAAGTAATTGACACAAGGGGAAGACTTGCTCCTGAGGAGACACCCTTCAGATCACACTGAACAAGGAACAGCTGTGGTGCCTACAGTGATGACATGACTCTGCACATCATATTATGTGCACATCACATCATATTACATCACATCTGTGCATCATCCCTGGGATGCGTGCCCCCCCCCCAACCTGGACTGCACAGTCACCAAAGTTGGCGCCTGCGCAGTTGTTTCTGAAGCCAACTGGCTTCAGAAAGAGTACTGCGCAGGCACCATCTCTGACACCTGCGCAGTACTTTTCTGAAGCCTTTTGGCTTCGGGGGAGACTGTGCAGGCGTCAGAGTTGGTGCCTGTGCAGTACTCTTTCTGAAGCCATTCGGCTGCCGCTCTGCCTACTGAGTGAGGCCAAATGGCTGTGCAGAGGCGCGGACTTTCTCTGCTCTAAGGAAGTCTCCTCTGAAGCTGTTCGGCATGCTCAGTGTGTTTCTGCGCAGTGCATCTCAGATGGCCATTCAGGCCAGCTCCTCAGACAAGTGGCAGCTTCTGGCTGATTCTCCGCCTTGGAGCAGGCCTGAATGGGTGTGCTGACGCCCAGGGCCTGCCAAAGGACACTCAAACTCCTCCGGCACATCACCCCATACGGAGCACATCACCCAATGCAGCCCACACCAGCCGCACCAGTCTGGTGACGCCACTGGGTGCCTGCCTTATAAGGAGTCCCTGATGAGATGCCAGTACATTCTACAGTGAATACAAGGGGCTTCTTGGAGTGGCCTGCTGTATCCTGAGGTTTGTGGGCAGCCGTCGTTTGTTCCATATCCTGAGGTTGAGAGGAAGGGGTTGCAGCTAGGCTGGCCAAGAACTCAGATTTTTGGTCAACACTGCCATTCTTACTCGGGCCTTATCATGCACCCCTATGGGTCTACTCATTACTATACCTGCTCCTGAGGTGGTATAACTCTGAGGGCTGGAAGAGGGCATTTCTGCCTTGGAAACAGGCTTTGGATACAGAGTAACTGCTCTGCCCTAGGCAATGCTAAACATGCCCTCAATATGCCTCTCCTGAGCTGCTTAGGCTGCCCCAGCTAGGGCAGAGTAGGTCCACCTCTCTTAGGGCACCCTATCTTGCCTTGCTCTGCCCTAAGCCTCCTTCAGAGTAACTGGGCTGGAGCATCTTGCAGTTGCTCCAACCTAGTGTTAGATAGGGCAACCTAAGGGCTCTTATGTGGACAGATTAGTTGCTCTGGATTGGGCTGTAAGTGTCTTACAAAACAGCAAAGGGGAAAAAATCCATAGAATAGAGGATATAAGTTGCAGAAGAAAGTCATATGAAAGGGTAGTGTCAGAGTGTGCAAGGATAAGCTGAAGATTTCCATTAGAGGGCCCACCTGACTTGGCTGGGCTTTGAACCATCAGTGCTGGTGTCCCATCACAGGGACCATTACAGACCCAGTGACTCAGAGTCCTCAGCGACATGGTGACACTGGCAAAACATTTTCTAGCAACGCACTTCAGACTATGGACAAAATCCATAGGAGTTACGGGTCCAGGCAGTTACGTCACCCTCTAGTGTTATGGAAAGTCATCCATAGTCTATGGAAAGTCATCTTAACTGCTCTGGAGCAAGGAGCTTCATTTCACTTTAGGATATTGGCCTTTGTTGATGAGAAATTTGGTAATGGTTGCAGCGGAAAGGTACAAGACCTGCTCTTTGGTATATCCAAGGTTTAATGGCACAGGAATTTTATTTTGAGAGCATTTGTTCTGATTACTTTTTGGTGTGTGTGTGTGTGCTTGTGCTTGTGTGTTTCATGAACAAAATGCTATTAACATAAGATTCTCTTTTTTAAAAAAAAAGTGATTTGTGTTATTATTTAGGTATTGCATTCATCTGTTTTATCCCTTTGTTTGTGCAATGAACCCAAAGATCACATTTGGTTATTCCCTCCCATTTACTCCTCACAGCATGCAAGGGAGGTCAAACTGAATGGCATCTAGAACACCCAAGGTCTCTTTGGCCCCGTTTTCTGACATTAACATCACTATTCATAACTGCATTTAAAATATGCATTAACTATTATAATGGTCTATTTTCACCACCCAGAACTCCTAAGAGGAAGGATGGGATAGAAATGTCACATCAGAAAGAATTTTAATTTTATTCTATTGTTTTGTAAATTATCTCGAGGGCTATTCAGGTAGAAAAGCTGCATTGAAATGGGAGGTAAAAAGAGTCCAATAGTTTTAAACCTGGTTTTATTTCTGTGAAATAAATCTTTACACATAAGCAGCTCAATGGAGATACATTCAACGTTGCTCTTTCCTCCCTGCCTTTGCAATTTGGTCCAGGGAAGAAATGTGCTCGAAAGCCTTCCAGTCAATTTTGTTTATAATTTGAGGAATATCCATTTTGTCGATTATTAAATTAAAGGCAATCTAACCTTGAAAACACCTCTATCTGCAGAAAGAGCAACACTCCATCACCTATTTTGATTCATTAATGTATCGTTTTAACTTGGTATGACACATGTTCAGCAGTTCTAATTACATTATGGCCTCCCTATTACATCAGCTCGGCTCCAAGTTTCTGTCACCGCAAGTCCAATTTCCCAACACGGAGCAATCCTGTGCACTCTTTCCTTATTAGTGTCATCTTTAATGTAGCAGGGAGTGTGAACCATTTCTTGGCACCGAGAGTTTAACAGCAATTAACCCTTGCTCTGTCCCCAGGGAGAAGTACATCAGCAACTTGCCAAAACAGTGTAAACAAGCTGGCCAAGATCAATGCAGAGCCACACTGCCTTCAGAGCATCTAGTGTATTAATTTAGGATTTATATATAGATACAGATATATATAAAACGATGCTAAAGGACATCGTCGGCATGAAACTGATCTAAGGAGATTACTTGCTGGGGTACAAGAATTTCTCAAGATAAAATAACCCTCCACTGATGACATATAACATACGTGTTCTGCTTGAGTGTTGTTCCATGTTATCACAAAATTGGGTTCCAGATCAATACATGGAAGCATTAGCTGGATATTTACCATGTTTCCCCATCAGAAATGGCTCCATCAAAAAAGACATAATTCAGCCATAATTTATTAATTTATTAATATAGCACAGGTCTACTACCATCAGTGGTCTACATGTGCTTCCTCAGTCCGTTTTGCAGCAAGGTAGCCATTATTAAACTGAATGTTCACTCCAGCCGACGTGAATTTTAAATTTGCATTGGAGGTGAAGAAAATGTGCTCTTTGTGTCATATGGGGAAATCTCTATTGAGGTCTCGTAAGCCAAGGCTGAAGGGCATAATCATTTGGGTTGCAGGAGCCAGACATTCATTGATTGCCTGGTTGGTGGTCTGAGGAACCTGAAGCCTTTGGCTTTTTGAAGTCTTGCTTGAAGCAAGGGAGCCATCTCAAAGAAGGTAATACAAGGTGTGCAAGAGAGCCAGGAAATTGTGTGGTTTTCCTTTGATATTCATTCTTTCACACAGCAGCTGGTGGATGCCCAAGTCCTACTGGAAGAGTGCTTAATGCATTGACCAAACGTTCCCATGTTGGACTTGGCAAGTTACGGCTAGATCTGTGGGACAACCTCTACTCTCAGCCTCTCACCATAGGGCAGTAATGATACTCACTACCTCTACAATCCAGAGTTACTATGGGAAGACGTAAGAGGCGTCTTATTGCTTTATGCATTTATGGATTGCTTTATGCATTTCCCATAGGTTTCCCATGGGTGGCATCGTAAAGATGTCAGTGTAAAAGGTCCCATAGTTACTTTGGATTGTAGCCTACATAGGCTTTACAAGTTAATAAATGTGAAGTTCTTTGACCACTCGTGCTCTAGTTGCTTTCTGAACATACACTAGTGGTGGGCTTCAGGGGGTTCTCACAGGTTCTAAAGAACCCTTTGCTAATGAGCACCTGGTTCTGAGAACCGGTTACTAATGGGACATAGAACCTATTGTTAATTTAGAACAAAGAACCTATTGTCAATTTATTTGAATCTCACCACTTCTCACACCCCTTTCCAGCCTACCACCCAGAGTTGTCTGCTACCCTCCGCTGCTTACTACACCACTGCTGAGAAGTAAGAAGACGCCCCACAAACTCCAGGCTTCTTTCTAAACCCTGCTCCTTGGGTTTTCCTTCTTTCCAAAACCTACTCCTTAGCTGTGATCCTGCCAAACCAACTTTCCAAAAAGGATTCTTGTTCCCCTTATCTTTGCACTTCAAATAGTTTGCAAATGACCCCAAGGTAGCGTATTATTTTCAGTGAGGCCCAGCTTTAATAATTGATGGCCTGGACACCTGTTTCTGCCTCAGTATCTTGAAAAGGATTAATTTAAAGGGAATTATTGACATAATGCAACACATCAGATTCTGTTGATGAAAATGCAAAATCTTAATTGAATGCTGGCTTCCAGCCACCAACCTGGGACAACTTCAAAAGCAACAGCTGGGAAAAGCATCTTTTGGATTTTAATTACTGTCATACGTAAACCACTTAGCTTTCAACTCCCCCTTTCCCCCAACGTCAGAAGATACTTTTATTTTGCAACAAGGACTACAAAGGTAGTCACTAGTTGGGATATGAGAAAATGTTTTTTCTTCCTTTCAAAAGCTGTTTCGATGTGATCCATTCTAGAGGTGAGTGTTGTAAGAATCTGAGATGCATACTTGGTGCAGAACTTGGTGACATCTTGTGCTTTGTGTGAAGAGCATGGCCCAGGGTGACCAGATGCCAAACCCAAAATTCCTGAACCCCAAGGCCAAAATTCTTAATCCCACGCCAAAATTCCTACCTGCTGAAAAAATTGCCAAAAAATGTATTTTTTTGTTTTGGTTTTTTGACCATAAATTTTGGTAGGAAGGAGGTACCGCCAAACTGATTTTTGCATTGGATTCTGCTCTTCAATACAAATCCAACGACATATGGCATGATGGGGTACTGTGCATTATCACAAAGTTTCAAAATGAAGCCAAAATGTAGGACGATGATGCCAAAATGTAGGACACCCGGACAGGAGGCTAAAAATCCAGACAAATCCGGGTTTTTCCAGTCATATGGTCACCCTGCATGATGGCCTGACCTGAATCGAGAAAATACAGTGGTGCCTCACATAAAGAGCTTAATTCGTTCCAGAGGCATGCTCTTTAAGTGAAACGCTCTTTAAGTGAAGCGGATTTTCCCATAGGAAATAATGGAAACTCAGACGATTGGTTCCACAACCCCCAAAATATTCATATGAAAATATTAACTGGATGTAAAAATAATGACAAAACACTGGAATTGAATTCAAAACATGCATTCAATGTGCACAATCCTATGAAACCTACTTAGGCTGCAATCCTAAAGCCACTTTCCTCAGAGTAAGCCCCATTTAACACAAGGTGCTTACTTCTGAGTAGATATAGTTAGGAGACTGCAATCCAAGACACTTTCCTGGGAGGCTTACCTGGGCTGCTGATGGAGATTCAAGATGGTAGGTGGGGGCACTTGGGGACAGTTAGGGGCAGCGACCTCAAGTACCTCCAGGCAACTGCCCCTAAGTTGGGGGCAGTTAGAGGCAGCAGTGCTGGCTGGCAGCCCTTTTAAAGAGCCTCTGTACAGAGCATCAGTACTGCATAGCACACCTGCCCATAGCGCGCTTGCTTGTTAAGTGAAGTGGAACATGTTATGTGAAGCAAGATTTCTTGGAAATTTTTGCTTATGTGAAACGCTTGTTAAGCGAGGTGCTTGTTAAGTGAGGTACCACTGTAGTTATAGGAATATAGGTAGTTATAGGAATTATAGGAGTTATATAGTTATAGGAGTATAGGTAGTTATAGGAATTATAGGATTTATAGGTAGTTATAGGAATTATAAGTGTTACAGGGGAGGGAGTAACACTTCCCACATATTTCCCACAATCTGCAGAATGTCCTCTTTGAGGCATTTTCTTTCTTACTTAAAATGTTTTTCATCCTCCTCCTCCTCATCATCATCATCTCCCCTGATCTTTTGGGTTGCCTTTTTCTAGCTCTATAATACCCATGCTGAGGTGTATACAATAGATATCCTTGCAATATAGATATATTTCCAGAGCTTTTTTTCTTCTAACACCCTTCCCCATCCTGTTCTGACCAATGCAATCATTCCTCCACACCAATACCAAAGCAATAGCACCAAAAAGGCATGCACTGGATTCTGTGGGGGTGAAGGGGAGCAATTAGGCAGCCTGCAAATGGTCTGTGAAATTTTACATTGAACTCCTGATAGGCTGTCCAACTCCCAGTAGGTCTTCTTGACGTATGCCACCTATTTTGGTGGCCTATCTTGAAGGAGAGAGAAGGGGTAGGGAGGTTTTTAAAAGAGGGAATAATAATTGGCGTGTGCCATTTATTTTATTTATTTTTATTTTATTCATTTATACCCCACCTTTCGTCCCGAAGGAAATCACAGCGGCTTACGACATATAAAATTACAATCATAATACAGTACAATTAAAAATGGATAAAACAATACATAAAGAACATTTAAATACTATACATTGCCACCAGATCCACTCCCTCATGCATCCTCCTTACCTGCCCCTCCCTGCCAAATATCTGCCCCCATCACTGACTTACCTGGCACCAAGAGCTCCACGAAGGTCTTTGTTGACTGGCCACAATCCCTCACTGACCATGGCAGTTAGCCTGCCATGCCCCCAAATCCAGAGTAACTACGGGAGCACATAAGAGACTTTACATGCACCCGTAGTTACTGCACCACCTCGTGAAAACCTATGGGAAATTCATATTGGAATCCAGAGTAAGTTGTTCTTACACCGGAGCAAGGACTCCCCGTAGTTACTCTGGATTGCGCCCATGGTTGCATGTTAGTTGGCCTTGCTGCGCAGAGTTAGCATAGCAATCTCCATAAAGCTACTCTACCATCAAAAACACATATTTCAGCAGTATACAATCTCAATAGGGTTATTAACATATTCTTCTTTCTTTCTTTCTTTCTTTCTTTCTTTCTTTCTTTCTTTCTTTCTTTCTTTCTTTCTTTCTTTCTTTCGGACTTGACGGCTGCTTCAAGGAAAGTGCAGCAGGCCTATGTGCTTATTGTATGTACTCTCAAGAAAGTTAACAAGGAACTGTTAGGCAATGTAGCAAGAGTGACAGCATATACTAAGCATGACTAAAGGAGGTGAGCACCACAGGAGATATATAAATGGACCGGCAACCTTTTAAAAAGGTCAGTAACTCTCTGTTATAAATTGATCCCAATCATTTCAACATGCTTTTTCTAGTATTGGGTGGAACGGCGGCCTGAATTCTTTTCAGCACACAGGCTCCTGGTTCATGTCACCTTCATCCTGGCCAGTGTATATTTTGCACATAGTTTCGTTGATTAATTCAGACCAATTTTCAAGCTTTTCTTTATATCTGTGCAGAACTTGGCATTTTGATTCATTATGGTCCATACAACAAATGCTTTCAGCAGTTCTCAATCTTATTGCAATGATATTCAGGAACATCAGGGATGTGGGTGGTGCAAGCGGTAAAGACGCTGTGCCAGAAGGCCAGGGTTCGGCCCCACAAGACAGGGTGAGCTCCTGTCCTTAGCCCAGCTCTGCGACGCCAGCTGGATCCAATCATATGGACTCTGCCTTTCCATTGGACTAATTCAGTGGTGTGGAGAGGGGGATTTGCTGCTTGGGTAACAGCCTATCCTCCATAACAATACAACCCAGGCTTTCGTGCTTCGCATGCAGCGTATGCAGCGCTGAGCACGATACCATAGTCTCTGAAGACTGATGGAGGCCTGCTTTCAGGAACGGAAGAAGAAGAAGAAGAAGAAGAAGAAGAAGAAGATGAAGATGAAGATGAAGATGAAGATGAAGATGAAGACTAATTGGGCTAAGTAGGAAGCACCTCCTACAAGGAAAGTCCTGGGCAGAAGCTTCAGGGTACCAGGGAAGAGCCCAGCAGTAAGACCAAGGAGACCAAGGCTGGTCTCCAAAGCCAATTGGACCTCATATTCCCATGTAGCTTTCTGTGATCCTCTTGCGGTCACCATGTAAGCACATCTAAGGAGACCTTTTATCTGTGGAAAGGACAACTTTACAGTGAAGCAACAATCCATTGCTGTCCAATAATTTTTGTGCTTTATGTTTTATGTATGTATTTGTTTATGTATATAAGTGTTTTATGCATTTATGTTATGTGCTTTATATGCTCACAAGTTCTGGGGACGGGAATTCTTGAGTTTCATTAAAGAATAGATTGCACTGTGCCTCCTGGTCTGTCATTCCAACGGCCTGAGGATGAGAAAGTATTAAACCCTACTTGGCCGTGCCATGATCCCAGTTTGGATCAGTTCTCCTTCCATCCATCCCTTTCATGATAAAAAAAGTCACAATGGAAGTACAGAAGGGCTTTGTAGTGATGTGTTTTGTTTGAACTTGTGATGTTCAAACATTTCAGCCATAGGGCTACATCAAATATCGGGCACAGTGTCAAGGCCTGAAAAAATTAAATATAAATTTTTCAATAAATACATTATAGATGGAATTTAGATTAATGAATAAATGAGCTTAAATTTGCAAGATTTCTGCAAGCACCATCACACAGTCGAGAAATAAAGCAAACACTTCAATGGACCCCATTCTCCCAACAACGTCACAGCTCCAGTTGTGTTTGGTTAACTGGCTCATAGAGGACCAAAGGCTGTCCATGGGCTGCTTAAAATCTTTCCAGGCCTGCATGTGGCCCCTGACCCTCAGTTTGGAGATCCCTGGATTAAACCAATCCCACTATATATATAATGTGGGATACGTTGTAGTGGATCCCTTGTAGCAAATATGTATCCCAAATATAGCGTGCCAGTAAATGTGGTGAGTGGATGAAAGTTCTATGTCTTCCACATCCCTGGTTAAAACGTAATAATAACAAAAACAAGCCAAACTCACAAATCATCACTGAACATATATTTTTATGGCACCCATGCATTTAGATGTCATAGGGAATACTGTCTGTACATTGACTGAAAACATCCTAATCATTGGCTGTCACTCCGAGAGAATTTGGCACTACTTTCTCTTTTTATTTATGACAGCTCACTGGGAGTCCTACTGTGAGTTGTGTCCGCCCCGTTTCATCAGCCAATTAGGAGTGACAAACGCATGCGTAGTTAATACAAACAACTTACGCATGGGCTTTAATGAAGCATGTCCTTGCCTTGAGTCATCAATTTTCTGCCTTATGCTTCCAAGACCCACTGAAGGAAACCCAAAATTATGGGGTTTGACCTCTCTGATTCTACTAATTTTTGAGGTTTCTGTAAATTGAGCTTCAGGTATTTGAGGACCAACATTCTCAGGTGCACTACATGACTTGAACTGTAAAATCCTTACATCCAGGGGTGGGATTCAAATAAATTAACAACAGGTTCTAAGTCCTAATAACCTAAATTAACAACAGGTTCTATGGGTGCAATCCAGAGTAACTACGGGGAGTCTTTGCTCCGGTGTAAGAACAATTTGCTCTGGATTGCAATATGAATTTCCCATAGGTTTTCACTAGGTGGTGCAGTAACTACGGGTGCACGTAATGTCTGTTACGTGCTCCCATAGTTACTCTGGATCGTAGGGTATGTCCCATTAGCAACTGGTTCTCAGAACCGGGTGCTCATTAGCAAAGGGTTCTGTAGAACTTGTGAGAACTCCCTGAAGCCCACCACTGCTTACATTGAAGTTACTCTGGATTGCAATATGAATTTCCCATAGGTTTTCACTAGGTGGTGCAGTATCTACAGGTTTCACCTAGTATTTCACTAGGTGGTGCAGTATCTACAGGTGCACATAATGTCTCTTATGTGCTCACTTCCCCCCAAATCCAGAGTAACATAAGAAACTTTACGTGCACCCGTAGTTACTGCACCACGTAGTGAAAACCCATGAGAAATTCATATTGCAATCCACAGTAAGTTGTTCTTACACTGGAGCAAGGACTCCCTGTAGTTACTCTGGATTGTGCCCATGTATACTCTGTCCTCTTTTGTGTCTGGTCACCCTGATTTCTATTCCAAGTATGGCATTTACACTATAAGTTGTGAATTCAATTCCCATATATTTTTGCCAGATTTCTTTGACTTCCTCCACATCTTGCTCCTATTATTAATTCTCCTTTTTAAGGCATTCTAGCCAAAATACCAACAATGCATTCCTTTTGGCTTCTTAGAATAATAAAAGAACATAAAGAACTGCGGAGGATGGTATCAGTACTGTTCATGAATGGCTCTAAAATTTTAAGAGACACTCAAATATATTTTTTATCTACTGACTTAGTGCCAACAACAGGGGAAATCAAATTGCCATGGATGTCTTATTAGAGCAATGTCTTTGTGACACTTTCCTTACATCTCATTTTTATAACTTGTGTGGGATTTTTGAAAATTAAAAAGGATTTTGATACTGGAATAAAAGATTGTCAAAGTTAGAACCTCATCAATGATTGAAGAAAGGTGATTTCTCCTTCCATGGTGCACGTACAGCCAAAGAAACAGCCGAGGAGCATCAGACATTTGGTGCTTCTTTATGACAGTTCACTAAGCTACACATTTGACATACATCTCTCTGCTCAGCTCCTGCTTCCCTTTCCAACCTCTTATGGGCCAACGTCTTTCCACCACTCATCTTGGTTCAAGTAGTTAGTCTGTGGAACTTCTTGTCACAAGATGTGGTGATGGCATCTAGCCTTGATGCATTTAAAAGGGGATCCAGTGGTGGGCTTTAGGGGGTTCTCACAGGTTCTATAGAACCATTTGCTAATGAGTGCCTGGTTCTGAGAACCGGTTACTAATGGGACATAGAACCCATTAGTATGGGTTCTATGGACATAGAACCTGCTGTTAATTTAGGTTGTTAGGACATAGAACCTGTTGTTAATTTATTTGAATCCCACCACTGGATCAAAATACATATATTCCTGATTTGATATGGTTAGGAGATATATGTGCACACATACCTCTCCATATATATGTAATGTGTGGCATGTGAGGTCAAAAAAGGGGAAATGAGCAAATTATGCCTCACAGAGCACACTCACCATCTACAGAATGGCTTTAGGGAAGTTTGAGTTAGTGAGGGGATTGGAATGTTACTAGGGTTAGGGTTAAAGTTAAGGGTTAACCCTAACCCAGAATTCATTTCAAGTTTTGTTGTGTGATCCACCTACCCAGTAATGTAGTAAGTGGCGGAGGGGGGAGTCTACCAATGCCATCACTCATCACTGGTTCTGGGTTACGTTTTTACATTTTACATGTACAAAACCAGTATTAGGCATAAATTATTGGTCAGATACATATCCAAACAAATAGTGTGCTAAAAATAATATTAAGACCTTGTGGTATAATTCACCTCTAGGACTATTTGTGATTAGGATCCCTGGGAACCTGCTATAATGAATTAGTGGTGGCCCAGCATTTGCACTGTGAGCCAACCTTGGATGACAGAAGCCCATGGATTTCCATCCAACGCACAGCTGTTTGTAGCGTGACCAAACTCTGGGAAAGACACATGATGGAACAACATGGCAGCATTGCGTGGGGGCCAGTATGGATTTTGCATTTGTGCAGTGGCTATTGGTGCGGGAGAAAGGAATAATGAGCATGATCACATTACTGCACTTGCCAGAAAAAACTAGGATGCATACAGGCATGGGAAGGTGGTTGGCATTGGCGTTTTGGTTCTGGGTACAATTGAAAGGTGTTGGAAGACCAGATCCATCAGATAATGGCTCGACGAGCACCTGCTGGGGATGCTCTAGGGGGATTTCCTGCTGCTGGCAGGGGGTTGGACTAGATGACCTCCTAGGTCCCTTCCAACTCTAGGATTCTATGATTCTATGATCCACCATAAAGTGGTGGACGGCTGTATGTAAACCAGTCCTGACTATCCAATGATACAGTGGGTTTTCTTGTATTTCCTAGGTCAGTAATATCTTATCATTACATGGGAGTGTCTCGTACCGTTGGAGACAATCTTTCCTCTCATGCCCACATAGATGTCTGCGGGGTTATTTTTCTGTGTTAGCACAGTTAAGTATTCTCATCCACTTGGAGTCAAATGTGATGGCCTAACTCAACACACACACTACTTTTGTATGATAATATAGCAAAGCCTGATCCAACCTGAGAACCACATGACTTCCATCTAATTTCAAACAGATTTTGTATCAAGTGAGCATCAGGCATTTGGAGAGGTCCCGTAGATTAACTGAATCCCCAGAGGCTCCTACTAACCTTCTAAAGGAAATTTTACAGGCTAAGTTACCTCCTAAGGTCAAATATAATATCGCTTTAATATCTGATTAGCTGACTGTAGCGGTAGGGGCATAAAGTGGCTTTCTAATAGGTCATGTCTATGGAAAAGTTTCATCACACTTTCTTGAGATCTTTACTGAGGTGCACCCCAGTAGCAAAGATAGGAGAGCCAAAAGGAAAAAAAAGGAAAGGTCTCAATTCTGTGCTCTACGAATGAAAATGTAATTGTAACTTATAGTAAGCCTAACCCAGTTTAATGTTAGGCTTCTCAGAGACACAGGGCAAAATCCATAGCAGTTATGGGTCCATGCAGTTACGTCACCCTCTAGTGTTATCTTATGGAAAGTCACCTTACCTGCTCCGGAGCAAGAGGCTTAATTTCACTTTAGGATATAGGCCACAGGCTGCAATCCTATCCACATTTATCTCTGAGTAAGCCCCACTGACTCTACTGGGACATACATCTAACTCGACATGCGTTGGCTTTGTCTGGTTGAGCAAGACTAAAGATCCAGCGACTAACCACCGAGGAGGCTAAAAACATTGCCCTCAATCGGCAAGAGTGGAAGCACATTGTGAATGATGCGCAAAATACAGCGGCACCTACAGCAGCGTATTTGTTGAGAGGGCAACCCCCTCCCCAATCCTCTCTCCATCTATGGACTAAAGAAGAAGAAGACATGCATAGGATTGGACGTAAAAAATTACATGAAAAATAATTACAAAAGGTGTAGTCAAGAAGTAGTGTACAATTCTTTGTGACCCCATGGAATGCAACAGTCCAGGCCTCCCTACCATCCTCTAGCTTCGGACATTTATCCATATTCATATTCATTGCCTCAGTGACACTAACCATTTCATCCCCTGCCGTCTTCCTGTTGCCTTCAGTTTTTCCCTACATTACCCCCAAATCCAGAGTAAATATGGGAGCACATAGGAAACTTTATGTGCACCCATAGTTACTGCACCACTTAGTGAAAACCTATGGGAAATTCAGATTGGAATCCAGAGTAAGTTGTTATTACACCGGAGCAAGGACTCCCTGTAGTTACTCTGGATTTTGCCCATAGGATCTTTTCTCCTCCCTTCTCATGATGTGGTGAAAGTATTTGAAGCTTCAGCTTCAGTTTCTGTCCTTCCAGTGAACAGGTTGATTTCCTGGAGGACTAACTGATCTGATCTCTATGCAGTCCAAGGCACTCTCAAGAGCCTTCTCCAACACCATAATTACACACTGTACAAATCACAATTACAACAGGTGCAGGAGGCTAAATTGAGTTTGCATTTATGAACATTACAATGAAGAATACACAGGGCATCGTGATCCATTAAACAACATAAAATAAAGTATATGTATTATTATTTTGAAGGTTGTCTGAGAGTTTAACAATTTGCTATGGTTTTCTTTGTTTGTGTTCAGAGAAAATGCTCAGGGGTAAAAATTCTTTTCATCATACGTGTATGTAATACAAGCATGCCCCTTGCACCCATGGAGGTTTCGTTCTGGACACACGCAAGCACACTCACACAGTTACCAACAACTGTGGATAAATGTAACTGCAGGCAAATGCCTGCTTTACGAAGAGCAGATAGTAAAGGGTTGGGGGGGGGGGGGAGAAGGTGGTAGGAAGGTGGGATGGGAGTCTTCCCCAGCACCATAATTCGAAGGCATCTATTCTTTGGCGCCTTATGGTCCAGCTCACAAAGCCACACCATAGCTTAAACTAGAAGGATTTTTGTCGACAACATGATATCTTGACTTTTAATTAAGTTGTCTAGCCCTGCCACAGCTTTCCTATTTTAATTTCTTGGCTGCAATCACCATCTGCAGTTATCTTAGAGCCCCCCCGCAATATACTCTGTCACCACATTTCTTCCTCTTCTGTTTGCCATGAATTGATGGTTAGCACAGTTAAGTATTCTCATCCACTTGGAGTCAAATGTGATCATATTATAACCATGATCTTGGTTTTTAAAAAATGTTTAGTTTTAAGCCACAATGTGCACTTTCTTCTTTCACCCTCCTTAAGAGATTCCTTAGTTCTTCCTAACTTTCTGTCACTAGAGTTGTATTATCTACATATCTGAGGTTATGTTTCTCACCGCTATCTTAATCCCAGCTTGTGATTCATCCAGCCCAGCCTTTTTCATAACATATTGTCCATATAAATTAAATAAACAAGGTAACAAGATGCAGCCTTGTCATACTTTTCCCCCAATTTTAAACCACTCAGTTTTTCCATATTTGGTTCTAACCGTTGCTTCTTGATCCATATACAAGTTTCTCAGACCAATAAGATGATCTGGTACACCCATCTCTTTAAGAACTTGCCACAATTTGTTGGGATCCACACAATCAAAGGCTTTAGCAGAGTCAATGAAGCAGCTGATTTTCTGGAACTCCCTTGTTTATTCCAGCATTATATACCCCTTAGACTTTTGATACTGAAGTCCATGTGGTTTGTTTGACAAGCTACTGGTGTGAGTTGCCATTTCCTTCTCTGGAAGATCACATTCAGTCTGAACTTTCCACTGTGACTTGTCTGTCTTGGATGGCTCTACATGGCACAGCTCATGGTATCACTGAGTTACTCAAGCCCCTTCACCATGACAAGGCAGTGATTTGTGAAGGGGAGTTATATACAGGGTGACTGAAAAGTAACTCTCTATATTGTAATTTTTAAGTATTTTAAAATACGGAGTTACTTTTTATGGCATTTGCATCCTTCAGTCTTGAAAGACTATAGTATCATGCTCTGAGTGTCCTCTCCAGAGCACGATGGACTGGATAGATTAATATGGAGTATAGACTGTTACCCAAGCAGCAAATCCCCCTCTCCACACCACTGAAATAGTCCAATGGAACAGCAGAGCCGATACGATGGGTTCCAGCTGCGTCGTAGGAGTTACCGTCACAAACTGCTTCCGGGACTCTGGCTCCGGATTTTGCCTCGAGGTTGACTCGTGAAGTCTTTCCCATAGATGGATAGAGCCACAAGGGAGCGGAGGTTGGAGGTGGGAGTTTTCCTTCTCCAGACAATCCATGATCAGTGGGATTTTGGACAGGTTCAGTCCGGCTCCTCAACATGTCTGGCATGGGAGTACCTGCCAGTGGCTATGCTACCACCAGCATAGCCCTTTTGTATCACTGGAGCACAAAATCCCACCACCGCAAAAAGGTACTATCCATCGGTGGGTTACTTTTCAATCCCCCTGTCTATTAGGGCATATATTTGTGACACCCTCCACCATTGCAAGGACCACTCCTGGCAGAAGATTGAAGTAGTACTGTTGTCTCAGTGAATCTATTTGAAGTTTCTGAGAAGTTTTCAATCAGTTCAGCTCACTTATGTAATCAGGCCATCTCTGGGTGGAACAGAACATGTTCTTCTCCCTGACCCACCCCACTGCCCAGAAATATTGTTTCCCTTTTTCCAGCCTCTTAAAGTGATTTGTATGAGGCCAACCATTTTCTTGTTTCTCCTTCGATATGTCTTGAATAACTCAGTGAAGATGAAGTGAATTATGCTTCATTTTTAGCCATGATTATTAATATATTAGACAAGCATTTTGAAAACGAAGATAAAAGCCTTCTCCAAAGTTCTCATGTGGTCTTCTTTTCAAAGCTAATGATGTGTGAATTCATTATGGAGTCTCTCATCAATGAATTGCCTGACCCAATTTTATCAGTTGCCATCAAATGTTCATGTTGTTTTCAGGGAATGCAAGTTGCAAATGGTGGGTTAATATTTACCCACTAAAGCTGTGCTTTGCTGCTGTTGGGTTGTCAGGTAGTTGCGGTCAGTGTTGTTCATGTAAAACGTTGAGCATGCAAAAGTAACATGGATCAGAATTGGATAATGAATCATAGAATCCTAGACTTGGAAGGGACCTAATAGGTCATGTAGTCCAACCCCTGCCTGCAGCAGGAAATCCTCCTACAGCATCCCCGATAGGTGCTCGTTGAGCCTCTGCTTGAAGATCCGGCTGTGGTATAATCTTGAGTAATCTCAAGGCTGTGGTGTCTCAGTGGCTAAAGACTCTGTGCTTGACAAGAACCAAGTACATGACGGAGTGAGTTCTCATCACATGTCCCAGTTCCTAGCACTTCACCAACATGTAAATGCAAGTAGATGACTAGCCTTACAATGACTAGCTTTGTTCTATGCATTTCCCATAGGTTTCCCATAGGTGACGATAACTACATCGGTGTAAAAGGTCCAGTAGATACTCTGGATTGTAGCTTAGGTACCACTTTGGTGGGAAGGTAACAGCATATTGTGCACCTTGGTGTTTAATCATGCCACGCACATGACCATGCAGATGTCTTTGGACAATGCTTTGCACAGTCCGTTGTGCCTCCTAGGGTCAGGATGCCTCCACTAACTATTGTGTCCTGTGCAGGTTTTCATAGGAATAGGGTTAGAAAATGCACCTGGATGAGGCTGATTTGGAGGACCAAAGTAGGACAGCAGAGAAGCAACATCTGTTGCTGAAGCTGCCTTGGACTGGTGGGTGAGTCTGATCGCAGGTACAATACTGGTTCAGTCAAAGGACCAGATGAACTGTAACCCTTAGATGACCAATCGGATTTATTGACCAGCAATGATAATTTATGCAAGTTAGGCTAGTTTTAGATGGTCATCTAATTAAAGGAATTGTTTACATTGTCTAATTAAAGGACGGTGTTCATAAGATTTGGGAAGCTTTTGTGCATTCCCTGTAGCCAGAAATTTGGGGAGTCTTCCTCCAACAAAACATTTGTATCTGTAACAAATTAAAACCAGAAGTTAAGATCTGGTTAGCACCGATACTGAGCACTGAGACTCAAGACTTCTCTGATTCAGAAATCACCTTTGTCATGAATTCACAACAGACACATAGGGCGAAATCCAGAGTAACTACAGGGAGTCCTTGGTCCGGTGTAAGAATAATTTACTCTGGATTGCAATGTGAATTTCCCATAGGTTTTCACTAGGTGGTGCAGTAACTGTGGGTGCACATAATCCCTACAATCCAGAGTAACTATGGGAGCACGTAAGAGACATAACGTGTACCCGTAGTTACTGCACTACCTAGTGAAAACCTATGGGAAATTCATATTGCAATCCAGAGCAAATTGTTCTTACACCGGAGCAAAGACTCCACATAGTTACTCTGGATTGCGCCCAATGTCTCTTACGTGCTCACGTAGTTACTCTGGATTTAGCTGGTAGCCTAACCTTTCCTATCGGCCTCAGCTTCCCAGATGCACTCTTAGGATAATATTAGTTATCAGTAGCATAGCTGGGGATAACTACTGTAGGGGCTGCAACCTACCATATAAGTGGCACCTTCAGAGCCATTTGGGGCAGCAGTGTAAACATGCAGGAGAAACTATTTGGCTCCTTTAGTTATGCTGCTTTTATTTGCCCACCTCCCTGCCATCTGCTTCCATCCCATTGCCTGTGAAAGGTACAACTGAGAATATGATTCCTTTGATTGATTCAGAATTAAGCTGGGAAAATAAAAAATCATGCTTCTGAATGGGCTGCCATTTCACTACATGTACCATGATGACAACCTCCATCTCATGCTTCAGATTCTAACTGCTGCAAATGTGATAAATGTATAAATGAACATACAGAAAGACTGGACACAGTTTAACCCTTAGGATCCCAACCGGGTCAATTTGACCCGGCTGGAAGTTTGTGTTATTTTTTTTACTGAATTTATTATTATTACTTGACAAGACTTTCTGAGTTTCTTACTGCTAATGAAACAGTTACAAATCCAGAAGTAGAAAGGTTTTTCCTTAAATTCCAATTTATACATATCATCCCAGGACGGGTCTATTAGACCCATTTTCACTTTTACTGCCTTTTATTGATAGGGCAATAAAACCCCATGCTGAGACCATCCTTTGTTTGTTGTTTGAATCTTCAGGGCAAATAAAACCCATGCTGAGAACCTCTAAATCTTTTTGTTTGATGTGGGAAACCTGTCCTGCTATTGGACTGAATAAGCAAAATGGGTCTAATTGACCCGTCGTGGGATGATATGTGTAAATTGGAATTTACAGAAAAACTGTAAATTCAAAAACTTTTATTCTTTTGGATTTGTAACTGTTTCATTAGCAGTAAAAAAAACTCAGAAAGTCTTGTCAAGTAATAATAATAAATTCCAGTAAAAACTTCCAGGCTGGGTCTAATTGACCCGTCCTGGGTTGTATAAATTGGAATTTACAGAAAAACTTCCAGCCGGAATTGACCCGTCCTGGGATGATGTGTTAGAAAAGCAAAATGGGATCCTAAGAGTTAAACAAGATGTTTTCCAGAGACATTTCTAAAATAAAGAAATAAAAAAACTAGAACCAAAAGACATTGCCTTGCTTTGCTGATTATGTTGTTAGCACTCCAGATTAGGCCTCTCTATCAATTACAAGAAGCTGAACATCCTTTAGCATCAAACAGAATGAAAAGAAGTTACACCATAATGAGTGATGGTTAAGGCCAATTGGTATTTAATTATGCAGATGAATTAACATCCTTCCATTGATGTTATCGGTATGTTTCAGCATGCAAGTTCTCCAGCATTGCTTTAGTATGCCTTGTGCCATATTTTTAAAAAGTGATTAAAAAATACGAATGCTTTGTGTTTTGCCAAATAGGATTGACTTGAAAACAGGAAACCACTCACAACTTCCTAAAGGTGCAACCCTAACCAACATTTCAGCAGTTGGTTAGTTGGCGGTTGGGTGGTTCGGCAGTGGAACAGACTGCCAAGAGAGGTGGTGGACTCTCCCTCACTGGGGATCTTCAAGCAGAGGCTCGACGAGCACCTGTCGGGGATGCTCTAGGAGGATTTCCTGCTGCAGGCAGGGGGGTGGACTAGATGACCTACTGGGTCCCCTCCAACTCTAGGATTCTATGATTCTATGGGGATGCTCTAGGAGGATTTCCCGCTGCAGGCAGGGGGTTGAACTAGATGACCTACTAGGTCCCTTTCAACTCTATGATTCTATGATTTCAGCATGGAGGTAAAAGCAATGCAATTCCAAGGTAAGGAAACAAATATTGCCTTTCATTGAGAAGGACTCCATGATTTCCCCCCAACTGCAGGATGCAGCACATGCCCAATAGCACAGAGATGCCTGTGCTGGAAACTTTATTGTCCCAAATGTCCTTAATCCAGGAGGTCCATATGTCTTTTTTTTCCAGGACAAGTCCTCTTTTTATCCTTGTGTTCCATAAAAAAAAATTTCATCGTCCTCCTTTTTCTTGTGTGTAGTCAGGATGTATTATGGGTGCAATGCTAACCAATTTAGACTGGCAAAACTCACTTCTTACCCATTCCCGTATGGTGTGGGAAGATCAGTGCATATCTGTGCACTGGCTGACCCCCCATGAGTGGCACAATAGTGCCTGATGGCATTTTGCAACACCCCCTCCCAGCTCTTTGCCAGGATTTATGGCATCCTAACTGGGACTTGGGATTATAGCCTATAAGTAATAAATTATACGTAATAGTTTAGATTTAATAATAATTAATACAGTGTTTTAATTAACCACATGAAAGCAATATATATGAGACAGTTTTTAGCTTTTATTCTGTCATGTCCCACATTTTTGGGTGTCCTACATTTTGGGGGTCCTTGACCTCTTTTTGGGTGTAACATATGGTCACTCTGCTAATCGAGCGTAATTGCATTAAATAGGTGTATATACCATGTTCTTCCTTGTACTACTTGTGTGCCTTTTACTTTAAGGTGGTTTGCAGTGACAATACTTGATAATGCAGCATTAGGTCTGAAGGGGGCATCTGGGGAAAAAATGGTGTCTGTTCACTTGGGCTGCAGTTTTTCCAGAAATCCTTGTTAAAACATATAACATCGTTCAAGCATTCTTTGGGGGAAGAAGTCTTCAAGGAAGACTTCTTGCAAGAGTATTGAGTTCAACCCCATAAGTTGTTCCCATCCCAAGCTTCTCTATAATTCCCCCATCTAAAATAAAGTGGGGGGGAGGTCCTGTATAGTAGTGGAGTCCAGCCCTTATTACCCATATTTACTTGAATCTAATGTGCCATGGGCTGAGGGTGGCACTGTGCCCGTTAACCAGCAGGCCAGGGTTTGAGACCCGGGTCGGCCCCACAAGACAGGGTGAGCTCCTGTCCTTAGCCCAGCTCTGCAACCCCAGCTGGATCCAATCGTATTGGCTCTGCCTTTCCATTGGACTAATTCAGTGGCGTGGAGAGGGGGGATTTGCTGCTTGGGGAACAGCCTATCCTCCATATCAATCCAACCCAGGCTTTCGTGCTTTGCATGCAGCATATGCAGCGCCGAGCATGATACCATAGTCTATCAAGACTGATGGAGGCCTGCTTGATGTGCCATTGAGTCTAATGCCATTGAGTCTATTTCAAAAGACTTGAGAGTTTAAAAGATGTTTACTGGTGATTATAATGTGGAGGTGCAAAATTTAATTTTACTGAGTTCAATTAGTAATTTGAGAATAATATGACAATTGGTATATGTTGTGATTTTTCCCTAATTATAATTGCACTACTTTATACAAGAATGGGTTTATGGGCAAAATCCAGACTAACTAGGGGGAGTCCTTGCTCCGGTGTAAGAACTTACTCTGGATTGCAATATGCATTTCCCATAGGTTTTCATTAGGTAGTGCAGTAACTACGGGTGCACGTAATGTCTCTTATGTACTCCCATAGTAGTTTTTAGTTTTTAAATTTTTAGTACAATATAGTAAAGTATTGAACTACTACTCATTATCAAGATACCATATTTACTCAAATCTAACCCACACCCTGATTTTGGAAGCTAAATTTGGCTGGAAAAGGTGAGCATTAGATTCAAATAAATATGGTGATAATTCCAATTCAGAACTCAGTGCATCTTTCCAAATTGTTTGGACAACCTTCCTTACTGTTTCCTGTATGACTAATTTCAATCCCAAATGCGATCATCATTTCTCATTGCTCTCTGATGATAATTTGGCAGAGGATCATACATAATCTTTGACATTATTTCTGATATTTCAAGGCTAAGTCCCAGCTCTGAAAGCAGGATATCTGTTAGTCTCTGCCAAGGCTGATTCAAACTGAGACCCCAGATCTCTGCATGTTCTGCATATTCTTTGGATCAGTGGCAAGCCTGGGGGATAGGGGGACAAATACCCCAAGTGATGTGTTCACATGGTGTTCCACACCACTCAGAAAACCTTCTGAGGCTTCCAACATGATATTAAGCAGTGCTTCAGATTTCCCAGTTTTTCCCAGTTTTCCCAGTTTTTCCCAGGGAGCGGCATTACATGGGGGTTGGGCAATACCAGGGAACTTTGCCTTTCAAGGAGCAGGTCCTTTACTGCTTTACTTCTCATAGTAAGTGTAGATCTAAGGACACAATCCAGAGTAACTATGGGGAGTCCTTGCTCCGCTATAAGAACAATTTACTCTGGATTGCAATATGAATTTCCCATAGGTTTTCACTATGTGGTGAATGTAATGTCTCTTACATGCTCCCGTCGTTACTCTGGATTTTTGGGGAAGCCTGTGGTGACCTACAAGTAATAGAGCTACCAAAATAGACTTGTAATAGACTACTACAAAAAGTTGTGTTCGGTGAAATGTTCCAATGTCCAGTATCAACAATGGTGTCAACAGTATCCAGTGGTGGGCTCCAGCAGGTTCGCACCTACTCTATAGAACTGGTTGTTAACAAGTAATAGTACATACAAAGTTTAAAAATAGCCATTTAAAAGTGGCTGCCAGATGGGCAGAGAACCGGTTGTTAATTTCTTTGAATCCCATCACTGATCAACATGTGATGTCTTTTTCGCCTGGGTTTAGGTGACACTGAGCTTACAATGAAAATACAGTCCACATTAATGCTACAGTATCACAAAACAGGTTTGATACCAGATGAACTAGTGGAATGCAGAGTTGTCCTGTGGTTCTTCCCTATGGAGCCCACTGGTCCCTCAAACGGCATCAAGTGGTTTCGCCTTGCAAGCGGCTGGAAAATTGGTAAACAACACAATCTTCTGCAGCACATATCCTGGCACAACACACACTGCAATCACTATTATTATTTCTCATATATATATATATATATATATATATATATATATATATATATATATATATATATATATATATATATATATATATATATATATATATATATATAAAATTTCATTATAGCATTCACTATAATGAAAGTGCCATAAAGCACTATGGATGCCAATACTACTACATAAAGCACATAAAGCACATAGCAATCATGAGACCTCGCCAGGACAGACATGCTGTGGCAGAAGCAGCTGTGTTCACTGGAGAAGGTAAAATCTGTGCCAAGCAGCACAGTGGCAGATCAAGGGGAGCATGGATGTTGTGGGCAGACTGCCCCCTGAAAGAGGTGCAGCTTCATTTGCCATATCTTCTCCCCTCCCCGGTCCATTCTGTTGACAGAAATCCACTCTGACTTGCACTAGCGATTTAGCTTGCAGCAGGGGTGTCACTAGGGTTTGCGTCACCCGGTGAGGGATGCCAGTGCATCACCCCCATACATTGGGTGGGGCGACAATATGAATGGTGTGCATAGTGTCCATTGCCCTGCCTCCACTGGTTTTTTTAGCCACACATTTTAATAAAGGGGTTTGTTTCACTGCATTCTGCTGTAAATTGCACATTCAGAGGTGTATAACATGATGGGATTATTTCTACAAAACATGATTTTAGCCATTTAGTTCATGTGCTGCCACCCCCTTCAAGGGTGCCCCCTTTCTAATGCCCTAGTAACGTCCCTGATTAAGACAGTTTGGGAAGTCTTGTGCTCTCCTGGACTGACCTTCCACTCCAGCCAAGGCAGGTCTGCTTACTCACCAGTAAACACAGCTGTGCAGCTCTCATCCATTTTCAATGAATTTCAATGCAATCATCAAGGATCTATTTCTGGTGTGATATGTGGGGGCTGCGTTCATTGGATCAGGACACTCCTGGTGTCCTTAGTTTCTTCTCAGCCTGCCCTTTCCAATGAACTATGGCGCATTTGCCTTCTCGCGAGTAAAGCCACTATGTGGGTCACTTTCGCTTTCCATAGAGTTCAATGCATATTTTTAATTTTGAGTTTTGGGGCCATAACCTTTGATAGGAAGGATATATTTTTGCATTGGATTCTGCTCTTCAATACAAATCCAATGGTATATGACACGATGGTGTTTGATGCTCCATCACAAAGTTGCAGCGTTTAGGTCCCCCAGTGCGTGACAACCCCTTTGGGTGTGTCACCCGGTGCGGACCACACCACCTGCACCACCCTGGTGATGTCACTGGCTTGCAGTGATCTTACAAGCTGGGCCTTATCCTGAGGCAAGAGAATGAATAACCACTTACCTTGAGGAGCTTGTCAGCTTTCCATCTTCCCCCATAAATTGCAGCATAGCCTTGTTGCATCGGCACAACCCTGTTGCATGCAGCACATGGCCCTGTTGCATCAGCACGAGATATGACTGGGCTGTAAGCAATCATATAATGAATCTGGGTGATGAATCTATTCAGGTGACATTCTGGAAATGCTAGTTTAGTTTCACTGATTGTTTTTGGAGACTGGTTTTGGCATGGCAGCTCAGGTCCATTTGATTCCTGCCACATGGAGATAGCAGAGATCAGTGCTCAAGGACGGGGGAAAAGTCTGAATGTCTGAATCCCCAGGAAATACAGCCATCAGGTACAAGTAGACATTGCTGTAAGCGATAAGTAAGGGTTAATATTTGTTAGAGATATGTTTTTAAATCTGTAATAACAGTTCATCTTCACCATCCACCATTTTCAACCTGGGTAAAACACCTGTTGACCCCTACGATCCCAACTGGGTCTATTAGACCCACCAGGAAGTTTGTGTGTTGTGTTTTTACTGGAATTTATTATTATTACTTAACAAGATGTTCTGACTTTTTTACTGATAGCAGGCCTCCGTCAGTCTTGAAAGACTATGGTATCATGCTTGGCACTGCATACGCTGCATGCGAAGCACAAAAGCCTGGGTTAGATTGTTATGGAGGATAGGCTGTTACCCAAGCAGCAGATCCCCCCTCTCCACGCCACTGAATTAGTCCAATGGAAAGGCAGAGCCAATACGATTGGATCCAGCTGGCGTTGCAGAGCTGGGCTAAGGACTTGTGCTGGTTGAACTGCAATTATGACTGGTCTGTGAGACTTAGGATGTAATCCTAACCAATTTAGGCCAGCATAACCCACCAGGCATAACTTTCTGTGGTGGCTTGGGGAGGCTGGTGCATGCTCTACCCCAGTCCAGGGGGATAGGCCAGTGCACCGGCATGTGCTGGCCTCCCTGTACCACCACAGGAAGTTATGTCATGTGAGTTGTGCCACCCCGATATGGTGGGGATGGCACCCTTAGTCTGAATCCTCTCCTCCCCCCAGTCACTTTAGTGTCACTTTAGATTGCATCCATATTAGCCTGACCACAATCCTATACACACTTATATGGGAGTAACTCCTATAGAACAAAATGGAACTTACTTCTGAGTAGACATGCTTAGGATTGCACCCTAAGAAGTATAAAAAATCCAACTCAGAATGCTCTTGTGTCTTAAAAACTCTTGGGAGTTTCTCCGAGCTTTGGCCCAAGCAGAAACCATCACATTTGCATCTGATTTTGTGTTAACCACAACTTAATTTAAAACCAAGTGGATTGTTTTGCCTTAAAGCCAAATGGGTAGAGTTAATGGCTGTACAAGGACATCTCCCCTGCTTGAATGGGTCCCCCTACTCAGGAATAAAGCAATCACATTAACACTTGTCCACTCGCCATTTTAGAGCTCGGTAAGGTTTCCCTCTAAAGTACTCTGATTGTGTCGTCTCTCTTTTTGTCTTTCCATTTCTTAGTTAATTTGATAGGTAAAGGAATTCGACGGCGCTGAGATTTCCTTCCTTTTCATAATAACACTTTTTCTGATGTTGTACCTAATCCTTTGGTAACCTTGGAGTCTTGATTTACAGATGCACTATCAATTTCTTTGGAGTGCTCTGGCATTGTGCTCACTGCAGGAGCAGTAATCTGTTCTCAATTAACACTTTGCAGAGATCAACCGAGATCAGAAGAACGGCTCATTCTCTTTACATAGAGGGGATATGGATTGGGTGGCATTCAGCAGAAGCTCATCTAGCTCAGGCTCTATAAGCGTCCGCTACCCCCTCCACCACCCCCAAAAAATATGCATATGCAGGCTGGAATTTTATGAAGTGCAGATGCCACAAAGAGTTGAACTGAATCTTATTAAACTTATCTCAAATCCAGAGTAACGACAGGGAGTCTTTGCTCCAGTGTAAGAACAACTTACTCTGGATTGCAATATGAATTTCCCATATTCATATTCCCATAGGTTTTCACTAGGTGGTGAAGTAACTACGGGTGCACGTAAAGTCTCTTACGTGCTCTTGTAGTTACTCTGGATTTGAGGGTTAGCAACTCCATTCCCTCATTTAGCTGCTGTGTCACAGGCAGAGATTTGTGGACAGAGCGTCATCGCTGGAGGGGTGCAAAGCACTATGTTTGTAGGGAGCCTGACTGCAGCATCCAAGGGCCCCTTCCTCTCCCCTTCAAAGCCATTCCAGGTAATGGGAACACAAAACGGTATATGCATCTTGTTCCCACCACCTGGAATGGCTCTGAAAGAGGAGAGGAACCCCTTGCACACTGCAGTAAGGCTCTGCAAGACTTAGGGCGCAATCCTGAGTAATTACGGGGAGTCCTTGTTCCGAAGTAAGAACAATTTACTCTGGATTGCAAAATGAATTTCCCATAGGTTTTCACTAGGTGCTGTCGTAACTACATTGACGTAAATGTCTTTTACATGCTCCTGTAGTTACTCTGGATTGTAGGATTAGTACTTTGCAACCCATCTAGCTATGACACTGTGTGGATAGCAGAGAACAGGGTCCAGATCCAGACCCATTTTTCTCTTTTTTTGAAAATTGCTCTTTTTTTCTCTTATTCTTCAGTATGCCCAAATGTTTCTTTTTTGCTATTACAATATGTGGGCTGTGGTGGCACAAGTGGTTAAATCTTCTGCACACACCCTTCATGGAAAGGACCATCACAAGTCAGAAGCCAAGAGAGGTGTGTGTAGATGTGGACAACCTCAAAATTCCAAATGCAGGGAAGGGCACCTGAATGCAGGTGGTATATATGCTCCCTGATGCATCTGGTGGGCTGCTGTGTGATACAAGAAACTGGACTAGATGGGCCTTGGGCCTGATCCAGTGGAGGATCTTCTTATGTTCTTATGATACTGTGCCTGTGAACTGGCAGGCCAGGGTTTGAGAGCCGGATCCTACAAGACCGGGTAAGCTCCTATCCTTTGTCTAGTGCCTGCCAACCTAGCAGTTTGAAAGTATGCAAATGCATGTAAATAAATAGGTGCCACCTTGGTGGGAAGGTAAAACAGCTTCTGTGCCATGCTGGCTCCATGACCATTGAAGTGTCTTTGGACAACTCTGGCTCTATAATCTTCCTAACGCCATGATCCCTTTATAAGTTCCTCATGGTGTGGGGACCCCCAACAATAAAATTATTTTCATTGCTACTTTATAACTGTAATTTTGCTACTGTTATGAATCGTAATGTAAATATCCGATATGCAGGATGTATTTTCATTGTTACAAAAGAAATGTGTGTTCTATGCACACATTGAACACAATGGGATTTATTTCAGAGTAGGCATGCATAGGATTGGGCCCTGAGGCTGCAATCCTATCCACATTTACATGGGAGTAAAGGCCCCCTGACTATAATGGGATTTATTTCAGAGTAGGCACGCATAGGATTGTGCCCTGAGGCTGCAATCCTATCCACATTTACATGGGAGTAAAGGCCCTCTGACTATAATGGGATTTATTTCAGAGTAGGCATGCATAGGATTGGGCCCTGAGGCTGAAATCCTATCCACATTTACATGGGAATAAAGCCCCCCCCCCCCCCCGACTATAATGGGATTTATTTCAGAGTAGGCATGCATAGGATTGGGCCCTGAGGCTGTCAGTCAGCCCCTTGCCTGACCTGGCCCCCTGCACCAGGGGTCTTTAGGCAACCCCCAGGAAAGCTCTAGGCGACCCCCAAAGGGGTCCCAACCCCCACTTTGAGAAACGCTGCTCTAAAGGCTTAGAAATGGGGATGAGCACCACCCCCTATAGTCTGTCACAATTAGCAGTACTACCTGCAGGGGACACTTTTACCTTTTACCATAGCAAACTGGCACAAGGACACTCTAATAAATATTATTTTATTCTTTAAAAATAGTGTTTATACTCATAGTTATGACCATTCAGTAGAAGAGGGGTGGTAATCCTGTGAGACAGACCTCCACATACAGCTTCTTCCCATGAAGTTGAGGCTGCAATTCTATACACAATTCCATTAAACTCAAGGGGCTTACATCTGAATAGACATGTCTAGGATTATATTATTACACCACTTTCCTTTGTACGCTACTTAATCATATTGAAATACAGTGAAATTTACTGTGCAAATTTAGTGTTTTTGGGATTGCAGCCTTAACTTTATGGAAGGGACCAAGTGTTGTGGGTCTGTCCCACAGGATTGCCATGAAGGGCACCAGCGGACACAGGACTGAAGCCCTAAACTGATACACATGATTTGGTCCATTAAGTTTAAAGTTGTCTTCACTGTCTGATGGTAGCTGTCTTGGATGCTTTCCAAGTTTCGTCTGGAGATACCAGCATGGAGATCATCCAGAGGCTCGACGAGCACCTGTCGGAGATGCTCTAGGGGGATTTCCTGCTGCAGGCAGGGGGTTGGACTAGATGACCTACTAGGTCCCTTCCAACTTTATGATTCTATGATTCTCTGCTTCAATACCATACCAGAATTTGAAGCTATGGCATACAAAGTTGGTAGAGTTCTGATGAGCTATGCATAGCTCCTCATTGTTGAGAAAATATTCACAAAGGGCAAAATCCAGAGTATCTACAGGAAGTCCTTGCTCCGGTATAAGAATAACTTAACTCTGGAGTCCAATATGAATTTCCCATAGGTTTACACTAGGTGGTGCAGTAACTACGGGTGCACATAAAGTCTCTTACATGCGCCCGTAGTTACTCTGGATTTGGGGGGATGTCTACTTTGAGCTAGCCAGGAATGTGTCTGTTGTGGTTGTTGTATAGTTGTTAAGTCATGTCCAACTCTTTGTGACCCCATGGACTGCAGCACACCAGCCACCCTATCCTCCACTAACTTCCAAAGTGTATCCATGTCCAATGTGCCCGAGCTTATAGCAACGAGGTGAGTATCGTACCACAATTTAACCAATCACGCATACTCTCCCTGAGAAGAAATGGGTTTCATGAATTTGCACAGATCGATACAACCTTTCAGCAGCTGAAGAAGCTCCAAATATTTCCCATCTCTGAAAATGCAAGCAGGTTTAAGGCTATGACGCTACCTTCAGCCATTGATGTACATGTGCCCTCATGCTACTCAGGATGCTGATCACATAAGTGACATTTTAGCACTAGAAAATTACCTTTCCCTTAGCTGAAACATCAGTGCAGACAATAGTCTGCCTTCCCTTCTGGAAATGACAATCAATTCACAAAAGGGCATAGACCAGTCCTTTTGGTGAACCATCTGGAGACAAAGCAAATGCCTAACTTTGCCCTCTCCAAAGTGCTAGATCAGAAACCATGATATCTTTACCATGGCAGGAAATGCAGAATTATCCTGCTCTACCCCTTCGCTCATGGCGAATCCATGGCACCTTTGCCGGGGAGGGTAATCAGAGCTCTTCCTGATGGCATGCAGCCATAGCGCTGCCATGCATGCCCCAAGCCTGGTGTGGATTTCTGCCAGCCACTCCCCCCACTATGTGGCTACCGCCTGATGTCTCCTCCAATCCAGAGCACACCAGTTCAAATTCTTGTGAAATGCACAAATTACAACACCACAATCCAGATCTGCAAACAGGTACCCACTGCTGATACCTGACCTGAGATGGTGGAACATCTGTCATTGCTAGGTACCCTCTCATAGAAAGGATTATTAACAGTGGTGGGCAGATGCCGGTTCAGGCCTATTCGCCCGAATCGGATCTTCCCACAGGGCGACTGCTGGCGAACTGGCCAGAGCTGCGGCTGCCAAGAACCGCGGGGATCGGTTCGGCAGCGGCCGCCACGTCTCCCTTCAGAAGTCTCCAGAAGGGAGGTCTCCAGAAGTCTTCAGAAGGGAGACTCAGTGCGCCTGCATCCAGCTGGACGCAGGCGCACTGAGTCTCCTGAAGCCGCGCACATGGAGAAATTCCCTGTCTTTATTAAAATTAATTTCAGGTATTTACCTTTTATCTGTGCGTGTGTTTGACATATTCCTAAGGGCACAATCCAGAGAGAGGGCAGTGAGGAGAGCCCCAGCTGGGCTGCCACAACTATTCTGAATCAAGAGCTGAAAGTTATGCTGCATCCAGAGAGTAAAGAAGCCTGGGCTGCTCTCACTGCTCCAGAGCATGCTAAGTAGGCATCAACCTAAGTGACACCTGGGGATGGCTTGCTCCCAAGGAGACCCCCTCAGATCACACTGAACGAGGAACAGCTGTGGTGCCTGCATTATAGGGAGTCCCTGATGAGATGCCAGGACAGTCTCCAGTGAATACAAGGGGCTTCTTGGAGTGGCCTGCTGTATCCACAGGTTAGTGGCTGCTGTAGTTGTGCCATATCCTGAGGTTGAGGCAGGAGATGCAGCTAGGCTGGCCAAGAACTCAGATTTTTGGTCAACACTGCCATTCTTACTCTGCCTAATCACAGACCCCTATGGGTCTACTCATTCCTATACCTGCTCCTGAGGTAGTATAACTCTGAGGAGCTGCAAGAGGGAATGTCTTGAGGGAGGGAGCCTGGAAACAGGCTCTGGATACAGAGTAACTGCTCTGCCCTAGGCAATGCTCAACATGCCTCTCCTGAATTGCCTAGGCTGGCACAGCTAGGGCAGCCTAAGTCCACCTGTCTTAGGGCAGCCTATGTTGCCTTAGGCTGCCCCATGCCTTTTCCAGAGTGACTAGGGTGGAGTATCTTGCAGTTGGGCCAGCCCAGTGATAAATAAGGTAACCCAATTGCACTTCTGGATTATGCCCTAAAGCTGCAATCATAAGAGCCCTTTCCTGGAAGTAAGCCCCATTGAACTCAATGGTACTTACTTCTGAGTAGAAACTATTAGGATTGCACTCAAAGTCTCCAAGCATTACACCAAACGCTTGTGTTCCTTGGCTGTTCCCTATGCCTGTAGGGTCATTGCAGGCGCCCTGATGACTGCAAATCAGCATAAGACCCTTAGGACTTTTTTCTGCAAATGCACTAGCACTTTTTTATACAAGTGCACTAGCACCAGCACAACGAACATATTCACACTAGCAATGCAGAGAGAGGAAAGACACATGGACAGAAGGAGCAGAAAGCTGCGAGGAGCTGGGCTTTTGTGACACCTGTGCAAGATCAGGAAATAAGAAAGGAACAGGGAGACATGTGGAGTTTTGCAAAGACCCAGTAATAGTTGGACCTTGTACATCACTTCTGGAAGAGGACTCAAAGTTGAAGCAGTTTATTTAAAACAGATTTTAAAAGGTTGGATAGTTTTGTGCTTTTTGCAAAACTGGAGTCCTTTTGTGCCTTTAGCAAAACTTAGACTCAAGTCTAAGATAATGAACTAGTAACAATGAACCATTGATAATGAACCAGCATGGCTGGTTTTTCAGAAGTATTTTGCAGTGAGTGTCGGCATGGCTCTCTTGATCTTCCTGCTCACAATGGTGTAATTAAGGCACGGATCCACTAGAGGCACATGCCAGGCTTCTGCAGACAGCCACAATATATCATTTTCAGCTCATTCTTTTTAATTGCTTTTTCTGCTCTCCAGAAGGCTTCCTCAATGGCAAGCAGCCCCCATTCCTAATAAAATGAATGTTTAAATAAATACTATTCATGCAAACCGGAAAGGTTCGGTAAAACTATCAGAGGCACACTTTAATTCTAAGCTTTGAAGCTGACATTTTCTTAGCTCTCTTTTGGGCAGAAGACAGTGGCATTGCGTTGATTCAAAAGGACATGAGACATCAGAAGGAAATAATATGGCCTGATGCTGACATTTCTGGCAGGGGTGCACCTCCAGAACCCCTCCAGCCTAAAGACCTCCGAAAATCATGGAGGAACGGAGAATGGGACTTGCCCTTCCCTGTTCAGACCAGTAATTAACTGGACGGCCTTTGCAAAGTGACTATCAGGGTATCCTACCCTATCTCATAAGGTTACACCGAGTTCCTTCGTTGAATTGTTTATCTCAATTCATGAAGAAGCCCATGTAGCTGGAGCTCAATGTGTACATATAGGGTGACCAAAAAAAAAAGGAAATGTCTACCCATTTCAACATGAAAAAATATATGCCTAAAATTTTATTACTACATTTATAGAAGCACCAAAGGGTAGCTGTAAGTCTTGACTGAATTATGCAATCACATTATGGGCACAATCCAGAGTAACTACAGGGAGCCCTTGCTCCCGTGTAAGAACAATTTGCTCTGGATTGCAATATGAATTTCCCATAGGTTTTCACTAGGTGGTGCAGTAACTATGGGTACACTTAATGTCTCTTATGTGCTCCCCTAGTTACTCTGGATTGTAGGGTATGTCCTTAAAGTGGTTACCATTAACATCCAGACACTTTTGATTTCAAATGAAGGCACAAGGTAGCTCAGTTTCATTTTCCATAGTGAAACTCTTTCCTTAGAAACACTTTCCTTACAGTTGAGGAATAAACTGCGCATGTCCAAAAGCCTGGACATGCGCTGTCCGCACCTCTGCCTGGCCATTCTGGCTTCTTTTGGAGGTGGAGCACCAGCTCCTGACTGCTGCTCCATCCCTGAAGCAAAGCTGAATGGCCAGGCAGAGGACTGTGCATGTCCAAGCATCTAGACATGCGCAATGTGCACAGACATTTGACCTTGCTCCAGAGGCAGAACACCACTGGGGGGTGAAGTACTGGAGGAGTTTGATACTCCTCTGGCACATCCTTGCTTCATCGCACCCATTTGGGCATGCTCTGATGGAACAGCGGCCAGGAGCTCCTGCGTCACCTCGGAGTAGCCTTGAATGGCTGGCTAAGGCACACTGTGCATGTCCAAGCCTCTGGACATGTGCAGTGGGAGGTTCCCACTGTGTATGTCTAGAAAGCCTCGACATGCGCAGTCTGCACATCTGCCCAGCCATGTGGCCTTGCTCCAGAGGCAGAGCACCAGGAATGTCAAACTCCTCCGGTACTTCACCCCCCAGTGGCATGTCACCTGGTGTGGCTGGCACCAGCCGCACCGTCCAGACGACGCCACTGGTCTTGACTTATACCAGCCTAACTAGGTGTTAGGATTGCAGCCCATGAGTGCAACAGTTTGTATCTGGCAGAGCCTGAACTACACCAGTGGAAACCATGGATAGGAGTGGGCCAAAATACAGCAATACGGCTACGTAGCGGGTAGATTTTTGTCCAGTGTGAGAAAAAAAAACGACAAGTGATTTTCTTGTTAAGTGAAGAGGAGGTAAATAAGGCACAGACAGAAGAAAGAGAATAAATGAGGACAATTGAACGTGCTCCATCTCAGAAAAATGCAATGGTTTCTAATCAGAAAATTATATTTTTAAAGTGATGGGAAAAATCATTGTACTGAGCCTCTAATTTCTCAAAAGCTTTAACATTAAAGACTGTGGGAATTCTATCAATGTCGTTCTGAAGGGCAATCATTGTCAGATGAAGAAATTACTCGATGATCACAATTCCATTTGTCAGTATAGCGTTTAAGGTCTTCTGATACAGAAGATTTTATAATACTGATAATTATCTACTTTTTCCTCCATGTTTTTCTATAATGCTGCACAGCATCCCATTATGTTTTACATAATTAGCAATATTCTTTGTATAATACAAAAATCTGACAAATTGGGCTTTAGAAGTCGTACAGAAGCAGATAGGCTATTAGACTGGAAATTAATGATCTTCATAGGTCATAAGCACAGTAAGGATCATCATAAAATGTTTGCATTGAGATCGTCAAGGTCTTGTGCACTCATTAATATTTAAGACAATTTTAGTTTCACAAAGAGGGGATCTGTCAGAAACTGCCCCTTGTTATTTCACCTTTTCTATACCCTTCACATGAAGCAACCACTTTCCCATGATCCAATGAATCCCATAAACTGCAGGCATGCAAAAGTAGCACATGGCCTGATCCTATCCTCATCAGGCAAATGGCATGCAACCGTACCAGAAAGGTATACAGTGTTACCTCTTATAACAAGCACCTCACATAACAAGCATTTCACGTAACAAGTATAAATTTCCAAGAAATCTTGCTTCACTTAACAAGTTCCGCTTCACTTAACAAGTTCCGCTTCACTTAACAAGCAAGCTCGCTATGGCCACGCATGCAATGCAGCCCTGACGCTCTGCATGGAGGATTTTTAAATGGGCTGCTGGCCAGTGCTGCTGCTTCTAACTGCCCCCAACTTGCCCCCAACTGCTTCTAACGGCCCCCACCAGCCACCTTGAACCTCTTTGCATCCATCTTCACACTTGAAGCACCAGAATTCTTGTCGTTTTATTCAGTGCTTGAATAATGCAATGCAATGTTTGACCTCCTCCTTCCTCTTTTTTTTTTCTTTTTCACTCTTTGAGGATGTGATGCAAAAGCAGCAAACACACACAGAGAAATAGACAAACCATTCCAAGAAACTGCTTCCAGAATTATATACTTCCAGTAGCCAAGTTCTAGCTTCCAAGCTTAATTTGTTGGCAATTTGGAGCCATTAGCACTAGTACATGCAGACTTCATTAACCTAAGTTGCCCCCCTCCTGCATTGTGCTGTGTTAGCCTCTCAGATGCATTTGTGGAGACCTTCCATAACCATATCATAAATACCATTGATTTGCAAAAGGGTGGCATTGTTTTTGCAATGATAATCATTTTTTAAAAAATGCCTCAAGGGATTAACATAATATGCTTGGTTTTCCTTTTTGCTAGATCAATATGAGTCAACCAATAATATTCTATTCTATGCAGATTTACTCAGAAGTCAGCTGCATTCTATTCAGTGGATGTAAATAGACATGAGATTGCAACCGTGGTGTATTTTTCCAGATTCGGTGGTGGTCTTGATAGAGAGCTAGTGGTGGGGAATACTGGCCTGTTGATCAAGCAGAGACAAAAAGTTGCATGCTTGGAACTCAAGAACTAATACATAGAACTTCTGTGATGAATGAGATCACCATAAGCTAAATCAAAGGCTTGAATATCAGGAAGGGTGAAATACCTTCCTGCAGGTAAAGAAAGTTCTGATTCCCAAGTATTTTTTTACTTGGATCACTTCCCAACAAAGGTGTAAGTAGGGTGGTGCCTTGGGGGCACCTACCCTGGTGTAACACCAAGGAGGGTGCAAAGCTATCATTACTTCCTTTTCTGGAGGGACACAGACGTGGACTGCTTGTGCCACTTGTGCTTCTCCAGGAGGAATGGGTGATCTTTGCTGTGGCTTTGCATTCCCCCATTCCTTCTCCTGTGGAGGATCTCCTTTGAAGGGACACCCATTCAAAGAAGAGCTTCCATAGGAGAAAGAATGGAGGGCATGAAGCTGCTGCCCTGGGCACAAGGGCTTCTAGTTCTGCCTCGGCTCACCAAGGCAAGTTACAACCTCTGCCACTACGGCTGCAATCCAGAAGTGCACTTGGGCTATCCTATCACTGGTGTGACCCAGTTCCAAGGTGGGCCATCCCAGTTATACCAGAGAGGCTTGGGGCAGCATAAGTCAACATCGGCTGCCCCAAAACAGATAGACCTGGGCTAGCTGTGCCAGCCTAGACAGTTCAGGAATGTTGAGAGTAATGCTGAGAGTAATGTTTAGCATAGACTAGAACTGTGCAGTTATGCTGAACCAGAGCCAGTTTCCATTGTAGACATGCCCCCTCTTATCTCCTCAGAGGTATACCACCCCAGGAGCAGGTATAGAAATGAGTAGACCCATAGGGGTCCATGATAAGGCAGAGTAAGAATGGCAATGTTGACAGAAAATCTGAGTTCTTGGCAAGCCTATCTGGAACCCTCGCCTCTCAACCTTGGAATATGACACAGTTACGCCAGCCCACTAACCTCTGGATACAAGTCCAAACATCCAACCATCCAAACAAGTCCAGTACCCTCCACCCTCCAGTACCTCCAAACATCCAAACATCCAACAAGTCCAGTACCTCCACTATAGGTACTGCTGTACTGCAATCTCACACTGCAGCTGGTACTGGTTGTCAGGGAATTCTTATAAGGCAGGCACCACAGCTGTTCCTTGTTCAGTGTGAACTGAGGGAAGTCTCCTCGGGAGCAAGCCCTCCCCAGGTACCACTGGCTTGGTGCCTGCTGAGCATGCTCTGGAGCAGCTAGGGCAGCCTAGGCTTCCTGACTCTCTGGATGCAGCCCAACTTTCTGCTTGGGGCAGCCTCGCTGGGCCATTCTCACTGCCCTAACTCTGGATTGCCCTCTAAGAGCACAATCCTAACCATGTCTACTCAAAAGTAAGCCCCATTGTCTTCAATGGGTCTTAGTCCCAGAAAAGTGTCTTTAGAATTGCAGCCTAAATTCTTTAACTGCACCTGACAGTGATCCACAATGTTATCAAACCATGTTACATACATGGTTTGTACGATACATGTTATGATACCAAGGGTAAAACCCTGCCCATGTCTACTCAGAAGTAAACCTCACTATGTTCAATGGGTCTAACTCCCAGAAAAGTGTGCTCAGGATTGCAGCCTGAGTCATACTTCTGTGTTCAGGAAGCTTTGATGTATTCATCAGCTTTCTGAATATCCCAGTACACGTCAAGAGGTCTCCACTGCCCTGCCATGTCCTGAATAATACAAACACAAACAACTGTAAATCTGAAGAGATCCAGGAAGTTATGAAGAGCTATATTTGTGTTTGACTTTATTCTTGAGAAGGTCTGTGGTGAAAAATGCCTCCAAATCCAGAGTAACTACGGGACCACATAAGAGACTTTACGTGCACCTGTAGTTACTGCACCACCTAGTGAAAACCTATGGAAAATTCATATTGGTATCTAGAGTAAGTTGTTCTTATACCGGGTAAGGACTCCCCAGAGTTACTCTGGATTTTGCCCATAGTGTCTATAGTGACCTCCTTTACCAAATCAGGTACAGGATCTGGCCTCTGTTTAATATTCAACTTGCAATTTTTTTTCTGTCCTTGAAAAACTGTCTCAATTATGTTGATGAACCAGCAGTGATTATGGCATTTTTCTTGTTGAAAAAGTGTTACATGTTTTTTCCTCTTGGCTTTCCACTTCTGTGGGTGTGTGGTGGGAACATCTTGTTATTAGGCACTGGCCCATGCTGAAATCCAGATCTGGATCCAAACTTCCCAAAACTAATGAACACATTTTTATTAATAATTTACTGACGTTGATGAGTAATGCATAAGGATCTGGAGTGAAGCAGGGCAACACTTTGCAAATTCTACGGAGGTCTCCAGCTCACAAGTTACCATCTTTGATGCTTATCCCTGAAGCGACTCCGACTTCAGCGCCTGCAGATCTTTTCAACGTTTCCTAATTGCAGAAGGTTGTCTTGTGTTCGGCCATTTGCTTTCTGCACACCATTGATCTACTGATGTATTGCTGTCAGCCAGCTCAATGCACTGTTGAGATATTTTATTGTAATTAATTTACAACGCAATAGCCACTGATTGATAACAGGGGAACAAAGGAAGATTTTTCCTACATGCTTTGGGAAGGGGGAAAAAATAGAAGGTAACCATTCTACCTGAAAGAAGGTAACTATTCTTTCTAAACAGAATAGAAAAAAAGGGACCCCAAAATGCTGAAATTTTTTAAAATTTAATTACTGAAAAGAACCTCCAGTAAAACTTCTCAAAAGTTAATAATAATAGTTGCTCTTTGTAGTTTGAGTTTGCTTTTTTAATATATATATATATTAAAATATATATATATATTTATATATATATATATATATATATATATATATATATATATATATATATATATATATATATATATATATATATATATAGAATTGAATAGATTCAATTATATATAATATATAATTATTAATAATATATATATGTATATATAATAATATATAATTATTATAATATATAATAATAAGAAATATTTTATATATATATATATATATATATATATATATATATATATATATATATATATATATATATATATATATATATATATATATATATGCAGATTTTGTAAAGATCCTATCCTCTCTCATTTTTCTGGCCATTTACTACTGAGAATCCTATAGAGTGCAACAGATTCAGAAGACTGAACAGATTTTAATCTGCTTTCCAAAGTTAAAACATAATTGCAGCATGCAAAAGATTGAACTGGATGTATTAGAGGTATTATGGACTTTTTGTTTTGGTAGTATCTATTCAACCCTACAATCCAGAGTAATTATGGGAACACGTAAAAGACGTTACGTGTACCCGTAGTTACTGCACCACCTGGTGAAAACCTATGGAAAATTCATATTGCAATCTAGAGTAAATTGTTCTTACACCAGAGCAAGGATTCCCCGTAGTTACTCTGGATTGCACCCTGTAGTCAGCAAGCTGGGACAGCAGGCATCACTGGGAGACAGGGCTACAAACTCTAATAATTTTAATTTTTTTTAAGTAGACAACCTGGTGGGTGGATTCTGGAGATGCCAATTGCAGATCTGGCCCACCTACAATGCCAACAGAAGTGTTTACCTCAGGTAGCTGGTTAATGGGGGGCACCTATCTCTGTCCTCCTACTTTTTTTTTACTGTGCCTCCTCTGTCCACTCCCTGGATTAAAAAAGGAAGGAGACATTTCTATTTTTTATTTTTTGCAGGAGGAAGTGTGAGAATTGGATTGGCCTCTTGTTTGTGATCAGAAAGGTTCACTACTAGGACATGTCATTGTCACGTATTACAAAGGAATAAAATAGATATAGGCTGCAAACTTAAAGACATTTTCCTGGGAGTAAGACTCATTGAACACAATGGGGCTTACTTTTGAGTAGACGTGGGTAGGATTGTGCTCAAAGCTGATTACGTAAACTAATGAGGGTAGTGTCCACACTAGAATGGATAGCATGATAAAAGCAACAAAATGTAGAAGCATCTAATTAGGAATGTGAGATTGACAGCTCAATCATATGCAGGTTTACTCAGAAGTAAGTCCCATTATTGTCTATGGGGTTTGATCCCAGGTAAGTTAGGAATGCAGCCTTGTAATGCATACATACACAATTAGGAACTAATGATGGCATGAAGGAAAAGTAGACCTTCTCGATCATCTTTGGTCCTCACAATGCTTCTACACACTCCTTTATAGAAAGTGGATCTGCACATCAAAGAGCTATTGCAGCAGGTCAGTTTTTTCCCAGATATGACACTGGGTTAAATTTGACACATTCCTTGGAATGCACCCAGCATCCCATGTGGGCAGTGCATGAAACTGAAAAGTATAAGATCCCAGGAAAGCAATGGGCTTCCTTCTACTGCTCCTCTTTTTTGACCCTGGGCCTGGGTCAATTACCCACTTTACCTCCTCTTTGTCATGCTGAGATGCAGTGGTGTCATCCAGTGCAAGATCCTAGGGAGTCACCTCCATGCTGGATCTCCCCCATCATGCTGTTGTGTGGGACAATGCCCCGGTGATGGCCGTCGTGATGCACCACTGCACTGCCCCACTGGATTTTTGCCTATAATTTTTGATAGGGACAAAGCTATTTAAAATAGAAGTTTGCTTCACTGCATTTTACATGAAATCTGGCATCAAATGACACAATAAGATTATTCAAAAGTATCAAGACTTAAATTTTTGGCCAATAGTGGTGTCACCCCTCCATCCGTGCACATCACCCGGTGTGGCCTGCACCCGCCACTCTGTGACACCACTTTCAGAGTAAGATTGCAGCCTGTTAAACGCTGTCTATATAATCTGGGCTTCATACTAGTGTTAGGAACATATTAGCTTTCTTTATAGGGTTTCACACAAGGGATAGGAGGATTTCTAGGAGGATGCTCTAGGATGCTGAAGGAGGATTTCCTGCTACAGGCAGTGGGTTGGACTAGATGACCTACTAGGTCCCTTCCAACTCTAGGATTCTATGATACAACAATATGTAGATCTCAACCACCAAATGTTCTTCTCGTTCCTTTCCCTTATACCATCTCCATGCTCTGCAGGTGTTTTTCTCCAAGTTGCATTTAAACATGCCTTGTCTACTGAAGCATGCTGTTCTTTTGGTGTTTGCCCCCTTTCCTTTTGCTTTTAATTCCCAAAGTTATCTATGGCTGCAATCCTAAAGACACTTTCCTGGGAGTAAGACCCATTGAACACAATGGGGCTAACTTTTAAGTAGACATGGTTAGGATTGTGCCCATGGGGTTCCCTGAATATACAGAAAGCATTGCCTTGTCTTCAGGAAGCCCTATTTCATATACAAACAGACAAGTGCTCAATCACCAGAGTTCACTATTAGTGTATAGAATTCAGTTCCCTGTCAGGACTCTGAATGCTGGCCTTCTATAGGGTTTCTCTGAAACCAAGAGAGGGAGGGGGTGATTTGGATGCCGGGTTGTGCTTGAGGGTACGGTGCACAGTTAATTCAGGGTGTGCTGAATACAGCACAGCAAGGAGGCCAATCTCAATCCTGGAGTTATAAAGATGAAGGTACTTGAGACAATTTAAGTAAATGGTCTGCCATATAAAAATTAGGGGATAATGCTATTATTAGTGTGACTGGGTGACTGCTTTAGCAAAAGGGGAAAAAAGAGAAGCCTGTGAATTAATCTTTGTCTGTACATGTACTGCCAAATGCTAACACGACCACGAAAAAACAGGTATTTAAAGCTACATTTTATAAAAGCACCCAGGCAAAAATCAATAGAAAGCGTTAGTGGGCCGAATGTCTGTAATAGTAGCAACTAGAAAGGTTAGTGGAGAAGTTAATGGTTCTATCAGGAATAAAGCAGAGTTAAAGTGTGAGAGAAAAAGCGACCACAAGTGGTTCATTAACCTTTTGGAACCCTGGTGTACCTTCAAAGTGCAGATTACAAGAAACCTGATTCTGCTTCTACTCGCACTCGTTAGCACTTGTCTTCACAACCCAGTTGTTTTCGGTGTCGATGACAAACCAGCCCTAAGCCCAGCATCTTAGAGAGATGTGGCAGAAACTTGGGGAAGAGAAATTCTGAACTTCATGGAGGCCAAGAGTGAATTTTCAGACACGTTTTAGTAGATCTCAAGACGAAATCTGACAACAACCCTGATGTGGTGGAAGCCTGTCCTGCAAATCTTTCCCCATCACAGACCTGATCCACCAGTTTCTTCCTCCTCCACCCAGATATGCCCCCTCACCACCTATGATCCATCATTCTCCTGCCTCTTGGCACAGCACTCAGCTCCATCAGCAGGTGCAGGTTATGGTACAGCATTGGCTAGACAATGCAGACTCTCCCCTAGTGCTGTTTACATACAAGTAGTCAAAAGGCCATTTAATCATGTCCAGCACTAGTACAGCAGGTGCTGTACTGGAACTAAAGAACACGTTTGCTCTGTGAGTCACTGAGTCCCAAACATCCATCTATCCATCCATCCATCCATCAGACAGACAGACAGACATTGCAATATCTTAATTCCACATTGAATTTCAAGATTGAAGGCATTCATCTTCTTAGTCTTGTTCCGCTTCACCATGGCGGGGTCTGCTTTTCGGCACGTCTCCATCTGGATCTATCTATAATGGCATTATTGGGCCATTATAGGGCATACCTGATCGGGTATTTTCGTAAATCCTCGGTACCAAAGGGAGTCATGATGCTGAATACATTATCAGGGGGCACCATTACCTGCGAGCATCAGAACTTCCAGCAACCTGTCACCAACACTGACGATAACAAAAATATGTGATGATAGCAAACATACATAGAAGGACCAGGAAGCATTAGCTACCCACAAGACGAAGTTCGGTGGAACTGGGTGCTGTCTTATCCCTGTGTATGAATGTCCCTATCCCCACCCCACATCTCTCTCTCTATCTTTTGCTTTGTTCCAGTAACTTTTAGAGAAGGATTTAAACAAGCAGCTGCTACCATCGTTTGCCAGCGTTTACTCGCCAAACCAGGCAGCAGGAGGTGCCCCTTGCACAGGGTGGCTGAATCTCTTTTGGAGACGGATGCTGACCTTGCATGTCACGTTCACATGTCACCAACTCTCTGCTTGAAATCCCAGGCGTGCTTTTCCCTCCTCCCGTCGGTCCATTTGGTGTTAACAATCCGGCTGCCGTACGAACTTTTTCGTTCCATGTGTGGGTTCAGTTCGCAACAAGAGAAAGAACGGTGGTTCATAATCAGGGGAGGAGTAGTTTTTGGCCGGAGTCCCCAGCACAAAATCTGTCATCAATGGATTCTGCCAAAACGAAGAACAAAGTGAGAGTGTAAAATGGTTCGTGTGCCAGGTTTTTGTGTGTGTTATTTGGCCGAGTTATTCGGGATTTTCTGTTTCATCCAACCCACCCTGTCATATAATGGTTTCTACATCAGCCTTAGTTGGGGGGCAGAGAAGCCTATGGAAAAAAGGCATTCTTACACAGCCTTAAGCCTCTCCAGCTGTGACAATGCAGGGAAACAAAAAGTTCAGCGTAGTTTTGGCACACCTGGGTTCCTTGTAGGCTAATCTCCCTTTTGCTTGTTCTCAAACAGCTCTTTGTTATAGCATCCTTATCTCCTCGCCTCAGTCGAGGACCTCATTGCACCTTCCAAAGCAAGCTACTCTGCTGACTGAAGGAACTTTCCAATCTATGTTTCGACAGGCACCGTCCTTGGAATACACTCCCACAGGAATCACACACACACACACACACACACACACACTTGGCAAAACCCATCTTCCGCATTATTTCTCCCACATGAACTTTGGTTTAAGAATCCAATTGGCTAAGAATATACTCGCTCCCATCAACTGAGATCTATCCTTTTCCCTCCAAACCCCAAACCCTTTCTCTCCAAACCCCAAACCCCAAACCAGTGGTGGGCTTCGGGGGGTTCTCACAGGTTCTATAGAGACCTTTGCTAATGAGCACCTGGTTCTGAGAACAGGTTACTAATGGGACATACAACCTGTTGTTAATTTAGGTTACTAAGGGCAAAATCCAGAGTAAAAACGGAATCCTTGCTCCAGTGTAAGAACAATTTACTCTGGATTCCAATATGAATTTCCCATAGGTTTTCAGTAGGTGGTGCAGTAACCATGGTGCACATAAAGTCTCTTACGTGCTCCTGTAGTTACTCTGGATTTGGGGGTATGACATAGAACATGTTGTTAATTTAGGTTATTAGGACATAGAACCTATTGTTAATTTATTTGAATCCCACCACTGTCCACACACCCCTTTACAATGTGCCAACTAAGTCACAATCCTAACTAATTTAAGGTGGCCTAACTCAACTGGCATATCATCTTGTGGTGGTGTGGCGAGATTGGAGTATACCTGTGCAGTGGCCTAACCCCCCCCCCCCAGAAGTCGGGCAGAAGTGATACCCCCAGGACAGCACAGGATTTATACCAGCGTTTATGCAGACCTACTGTAACTGAAATTTAGGATTGCAGCCTTATCCCCAAATCCAGAGTAAATAGGGGAGCACGTAAGAGACTTTACTTGCACCCGTTTTTACTGGACCACCTAGTGAAAACCTATGGGAAATTCATATTGGAATCCAGAGTATGTTGTTCTTACACTGGAGCAAGGACTCCCTGTAGTTACTCTGGATTTTGCCCTAAGACTTTCTATAGGCCACTGATAGGCCATATGTAAGGTTCATAGTTGTATAGAACATGCATTGCATGCTTTTGGTCTGATGTATAATCCCCAGTACCTTCTAGTAAAGGATTTCGTATAGCAGGACCAGGAGATGACCTGTGCCTGGCAGAGAGTGAGAGCGTTCCTATCATTAGAGGTACAGTGGTGCCTCACATAAAGAGCTTAATTCATTCCGGAGGCACGCTCTTTAAATGAAGTGCTCTTTAAGTGAAGCAGATTTTTCCATAGGAAATAATGGAAACTCAGACGATTGGTTCCACAACCCCCAAAATATTCATAGAAAAATATTAACTAGATGTCAAAACGATGACAAAACACTGTAATTGAATTTAAAATATGCATTCAGTGTGCATGATACTATGAAGTCTACTTAGGCTGCAATCCTAAAGACACTTGCCTGGGAGTAAGCCCCAGGCAATGGTGCTTACACAATGGTGCTTACTTAACAGGAAGACATGGTCAAGAGGCAATCAAAGACACTTTCCTGGGAGTAAGCCCCATTTAATACAATGTGGCTTACTTCTGAGTAGACAAAGTTAGGAGACTGCAATCAAAGACACTTTCCTGGGACCCTTACCTGGGCTGCTGCTAGAGGTTCAAGGTGGTCGGTGGGGGCACTTGGGGGCAGTTAGGGGCAGCTGCCTATGGCACCTCCAGGCAACTGCCCCCAAGTTGAGGGCAGTTAGGGGCAGCAGAGCTGGCTGGCAACCCTTTTAAAGAACCTCCATGCGAAGCGTCAGGTCTGCATAGCATGGATGCTCATAGTGTGCTTGCTTGTTAAGTGAAGCGGAACTTGTTGTGCGAAGCAATATTTCTTGGAAATTTTTGCTCTTTATGTGAAACGCTTGTTAAGCAAGGTACCACTGTAATTGTTTCTGATGAGTTAAATAGGATTTTAGTCTTGAGTTCACAATCCTACCAAATTTAGTCTGGCCTAACTTTCTGTGGTGGTTTGCGGAGGTCGGAGTATTCCTGTGCAGGGGCCTAACCCCATCATGAATAGGGCAGAAGTGACTTACAACACTTTTGTGACATCCTAGCTCAGCACAGGACTTATACCGGGGGCTTATGCCGGCCTAACTGGAGCTTAAGATTGTAGCCTACGTCTTACTGAATACAATGAGCTTACTTCTAAGTAAAATAAATAATACAATTTTCAAACTTCTCTACAAATGAGGGTAGAAAAAAGGCTAATTAGGCTACAATCCAGAGTAACTACGGGACCTTTTACACTGATGTAGTTATGGTGCCACCTATGGGAAACCTATGGGAAATGCATAGTGCAAACCAGAGTAAGTGCCTCTTACGTCTTCCTGTAGTTATTCTGGATTGTAGGGTATATGGACTAATGGCCTGATTATTTTTTTTTAATCCTATATTCAAGTTGTGGAGAAAGCTACATGTACTATGGCTTTCCACATTTCATAGCATGCAACATTCTGAATTGTTCACAGTTTCACAGACATGTAAGTTGTTTTGAGGGTAAGCACCTCTCCTCAAGGGCAATTACATTTTTGGTACAACACAGGTAATGAGGCAGATTGGTGGCCTTCCCAAGAAGGGCATTCTGCAGATCCAGGGCCAACACCAAGAAAGCCATGCTCCTAGTTGAAGAACATCTCAAGTAGCATCTCTAAAAGATGCTATATAAAGCAGTAGTTCTCTGGCTGATCTTGAAGCGTGGAGGTCTTTAGGGAAACCTGATCTTTAGATATTGAGGACCCAAACCATTTATGGCTTTAAAGGTCCAGCTACTCTTACCTAAAATTGGGTCCAGTTTTATGTATTCAAATTTCTTAAATGGTACTAATACACCGCAAAAGTAGAATGTCTTGATGGTGGTGGAAGATTCCTTCCCAAATCCCATATTTTAAAAACTATGGTATCTTCAACCAATTGTCACTGAGTAATAAGGCAAAAGGGCAGTTATAAGAGCTCTCCTTACACAAAGTCAATAAATGTTTGTACCATCCAAGAAAAAAACCCTGACAGCTATATTGTAAAAGGAAGATTTCTTGGACATATTCTGTCAATATAAATACACAGTGTCGACATCCATGCGCCTTGTCATGCTACCTTTTCATAATCACAGTCTCGAGAGCTTTAATTATCTTTTTCAGCCATCAGTATTTGCATTTGCGTTGTCTCATAGTCTTTCATTGCTAATGTGTCACATGTGTCCTCTTCCCCCATGTGGAGTGACAACTGGTTGTTCTTCATTAATAAAATGACAAGTCTCTTATTCGTGCGGCACTCAACGGTAGGCTTCAGAAAGTTGAATTTCAAATGACAAAGTCTCTCTCCAGTTCTCCTCCTGGATGAATCATCCAAATTCAATGGAAAATAGTTTCCAAGTTATATCCTGTTATCGGGGACAGAATCATGCTTCGGACCAATCGTGGCTCATTGAAACATGGTTGTCAACAGTTGCTCATGTGTCATGTGTCAACCTGGCTCATGTATCATCCTGAGGCACAAGACTGCAACATGCTGCTCACCTGCAACATGCTCTCCTGCAAGGTGCTTACTTGCAAGGTACTTACTCCTGCAAGTCTTACTCCTGCAAGGTACTTACATACTCAGCTGTGCAGAGACTCGCAAGCACTGTATAGAGTCTTTCCAAATGTTCCAACAGTTTGTCTGGTTTTCTGTAGGCTTCAGGATATTTTTGAAGCATCCAAGGGCACAGCACGGGGCTTTGCCTACCTGTAGAACAATTCTGTTTTTTTTCCTATTTTTCCCTATTTTTTCGATGCTGAAGAGCATATTAAAAGCCCTATTACAAGAAGAGGAAATGTTGATAGGCCACATAAGAAAGAATTGAGGAGTTAAGCAGTGCTGGGACTTGGACAAAACCATCCTTTGTTCTTCTACTCTTCTCCACTGACAGCCAGAAAAGCCACTGGAGGTCTCCTAGGAGTCATATAATTTTGGTCCCCATACCCTGTGTCAGGCCCTGACAGATCCTATGGGTGTACTTAGACTGCACCAAGGAGACCCATGTTGGCTTCCAAGACCTGGGAGGAGAGATAGGATCAGGTAGCCTCAGCCAGACCTAAACCACCTCAGCCAGCCTTTATTGTCCCTACTCACTTTGGTCTCTCTCCACCCTTCCTATCACTCTCCCTTTGCCCAATAAATTCTCCCCAGATAACAGTAGGGAATTAACCGTAGGCAGGCTTCCAAGTGGCAAAGATGTCCAGCACTAACTGGCACTGGTCTTCTTCAGTGCCTTTCCTCTCCTGGCTTCCTCAACACATTTATTTATTTATTTATTTATTTATTTATTTATTTATTTACTTACTTACTTACTTACTTACTTACTTACTTACTTAACCAAATCTTGCAATGCTGAGCATTCTAGGACGAATCTGCAAAGTCAGAGAAGAAAGCAGACAGGTAGCTCATGTGGGTGGCACATTGCTAGCTGATGGTGTTCCCGTTTGTAGTGGGACGGTGGTTTCTGCGGTAGATGGTTTCTCAACCCAGTGTTCCTATTTCCTCAGATCTCTGAAAGTAGCAGATCTGATTTTATTCCCAGGACATGCCAGTCTATAACTTTACAGGACTGCACCCTGATAACATTTTTGTTTCAAATGGGAAACATTGACCAGCAAATGGTTTTCACGGAGGAAAGAGGAAACTTAACAGTAGGAAAAAAGTGCCATCTTCAACCAATGGGACAACTGTGAATCCAAGCCAGCCATAAAACTTAGCAAATGCTTGAAACATTTACAACTCTCTGCAAATATAATGGCACCTTTACCAAATACTTTTATTAAATTGCAAATTTTATGTGCCATAATGCCATGCACAATAAATTAGCGATGCCCTTATCAATCTCATGGAGAATATGAAGGCAGCCCGAGAAGGGGAAAAAAGTCATGTTTATTGTTAAGGATAAATAAAGTAAAAAACACTTTATTGCTTTGTGACAGAGGATTATAAAATACCTTACAATAATAGAGCACACACCATAGTCCACAGATGCAGAGGGATTGTCGGATAATGGAAAGAACTAAAATTCAAAGTGGGAGAAAAAGAGATCATGTCTGGAAGTATTATATAGTATTAAATCTTAAAATATTCCAAGGAGGGCACCATAAATCGTTACAGAAAAAAGCGTTAGCTCCAAAAAAGTATAGATTTTGAAGCACTAGTTATGCTGCTACTCTGGATGGAACTGAATCTAGCTAACTGCAGTTGTGATCCTGCAATCATGCTGCAATCCTAAAAACACTGCTGCAATCCTAAAATCACTTTCCAGGGAGTAAGACCAATTGAACATAATGGGGCTTATTTTTGAGTAGACATTGTTAGGATTGTGCTTTAAGCCTAGTTTGTTCCCTAAAGCTTGATAGTAAGAAATACAATACAATGAAACCATGGCTAAATTTGCTGAATTTGCCCAGTGGGGGTTATAGTCCTTTGCCCAATGGGGGCTATAGAGTGTGCACAAACATCCCTTACTGTTACCTTCCTCACCCACTCATTGCCTTGTCTGCATCCTGAACTTGGGCAAGTAGAAGAAGGTGCTGGGAGTAGAATATTCTTTTGTTTCCAATAGTCTGGTTCAAAGAAAAACACAGGTTATGGAAAAAGAAAAGTGTAATTCAAAGGGAGGAAGGACAATCTTGCTGGCATTATTCCAGAAAAGAGATAAGAACAGGATTGCAAGGTCCCCTAACTTCCTAAGTAAGGGATTGCTGCTGCATCTATACTCTTAAATTGTGATACCAAAACATGGGGCTTCCCAAAATTCAGAACCCAGTACAGTCAACCTTCCAAATGGCAGCTTAAGATTGGTATAGCTACCAACTGGGGATCTTCACTGGGGATCTTCAAGCAGAGGCTCGACAAGCACCTGTCAGGGATGTTCTAGGACAGTGGTTCTCAATCTTCCTAATGCCATGACCCCTTTATAAGTTCCTCATCTTGTGGGGACCCCCAACCATAAAATTATTTTTGTTGTTACTTTATAACTTTAATTTTGCTACTGTTATGAATTGTAATGGAAATATCTGATATGCAGGATGTATTTTCATGGTTACAAATGAAATGTGTGTTCTATGCACTCATTGAACACAATGGGATTTATTTCAGAGTAGGCATGCATAGGAGTGGGCCCTGAGGCTGCAATCATATCCACATTTACATGGGAGTAAATGCCCCCTGACTATAATGGGATTTATTTCAGAGTAGGCATGCATAGGATTGGGCCCTGAGGCTATCAGTCAGCCCTAGTGCACGCGCAGCTACAGCCGGAGGTCTGGCAACCCTGACCTGGCCTCCTGCACCAGAGGTCTTTAGGTGACCCCCAGGAAAACTCTAAGCGACCCCCAAAGGGGTCCCGACCCCCACTTTGAGAAACGCTGTTTCCTGCTGCAGGCAGGGGCTTGGACTAGATGACCTACTAGGTCCCTTTCAACTCTAGGATTCTATGATTCTAACTGGTGTAATATTGTTTGACTTATGACACATTTCAGAAGTGGAAAAATGAATGATACCTAAGATCAGATAGTCATTCAGCATTTCAAAATTTGGAGAGAAAATTTGAGCATCTCTGAATTTAGGTGCATGAAGTACACTGAAATCAATGCACTGAAAGACTGTGAATTTTCCAGGCTTGGATTCTTCTTTTCTAAGGCTGCAATCCTAAACACACTTTGGGCGCAATCCAGAGTAACTATGGGGAGTCCTTGCTCCGGTGTAAGAACAATTTGCTCTGGATTGCAAAATGAATTTTCCATAGGTTTTCACGAGGTGGTGCAGTAACTATGGGTACACGTAATGTCTCTTATGTGCTCCTGTAGTTGCTCTGGATTGTAGGGTTTCTTGGGAGTTAGACCATTGAACACAATGGGGTTTACTTTTGAGCAGACATAGTTAGGATTGTGCTCTAAATCTAATAATACATATAAACAATGCACATAAACAAGTGACACTGAGGTTATCTTACTATACTTCCAGAATGAAAATTTCTAACACCACATATATGAAGGAGGATATGATAGATTCATACAGTTTAATACATATGAGATTTCAACTCAGAAGGGAAAAAAGCCCTGTGTCTTAAAAAGGGTACATAATTCAATATTGTAGAGATTAACCAGCCCTGAAATGCTATAATAAAGAGGAAGAAAAGAGATGATCTGGATACGCATGACCTTTGTGAAATAAAATAATAATAATAAAACTCATAATTAAGAAAATACTTTTCATTGGTTTTTTGTTTTATGTGGCTACAATCCTGTTTCAGCAACTCATTCATGATAAGTCCCCACCTAAAGATGGCACATCCTTTCTACTTCCATGTTCAAAGTGCTCTATTTGTGTCTGGGAACAGCGCAATGATATTATTTCATGGAAGGCTTGAGTTCAAGTAATAAAATGTGTAGCAAATGAGAGATACAAAAGTCTCAGTGGAAGAGATTGCCAAGGGAGGTGGTGGACTCTCCCTCACTGGGGATCTTCAAGCAGAGGCTCCACCAGCACCTGTCGGGGATGCTCTAGGGGGATTTCTTGCTGGAGGCAGGGGGTTGGACTAGATGACCTACTAGGTCCTTCCAACTCTATGATTCTATGATTCTGAGCATCCACGAGGCTGGAAATGTAGGGTACATGTTTTTTTCCAAATAAAATAAAAGTTTTTCATTGACAACCTTCAGTCTCGAAAGACTCTGGTATCGTGCTCTGATTGGAGGTCCTGAAACAACATCTAGTGTGGCTAAAAAGGCCAGTTGGAGAGTGTCCATCCCTTCCACACTGAGGACAAATAAATTCCGTCCCCTGCCCAGGCCCAGGTTTCGCTGCTTCCAGGTCTGTCTCTTTGCTTCAGCCTGCCGAACAAGTGTCTCTTCCAGTTGGAGAAGGCCATTCTGGGTCAGCGCAGAGGCACTTTAAAAGAGCTGCCGGCCAGCGCTGCTGCCTCTAACTGCCCCCAACTTGGGGGGCAGTTGTCTGGGAGTACCTGAGGCAGCTGCCCCTAGCTTCCCCCAAGAGCCCCCACCGGCCACCTTGAACCTCCAGCAGCAGCCCAGGCAAGCCTCCTAGGAAAGTGTCTTTGATTGCAGCCTCCTAACCATGTCTACTCAGAAGTAAGCCCCATTGTGTTAAATGGGGCTTACTCCCAGGAAAGTGTCTTTGATTGCAGCCTCCTAACCATGTCTACCCAGAAGTCAACCTCATTGTGTTAAATGGGTCTTACTCCCAGGAAAGTGTCTTTAGGACTGCAGCCTAAGTAGACTTCATCAGATCATGCACATTGAATGCATGTTTTGAATTCAATTCCAGTGTTTTGTCATCATTTTTATATCCAGTTTCTTCTAGCGAACCTTTATTGGCATATACTAAATTTAAACAGACAAATATTATACAAACAATGCATCAATAGAAAGATAAAAACAACAATAAAATCCACTAATGACCAAAGAGAACAATTACAATTTGGAAGTAGTAAGAACTTTTGCTAAAAACTCGGCCACAAGGTATGTTGTTTCATATATAAAATCATTCAGGAGAAATTCAACTAAAAGATGGGGAAGGCCAGAGTAGCTAGAAATAATGGGTCCTAAAATATGACAGTGATCCTTACTAAGTGCAGGGCAGGTACAGAGGATATGAGTGATGGAATCAGGCTCAATACCACAATGGTTACAAATCCTATTCTCAAAGGGAGTTCGGGAATAACGACCTTTTAATACTTCAGAAGGAAAAATGTTAAGTCTGGCTAGCATAAAGGACCTTCTCTCTATAGGGTTAACTAAAGACAGAAAATAAGAATAATTACTACCCAGAGATGGAAAAATGCCAAAGCGGCTGGAAAAACAGATCTTATTCAAATTGGAAATTACCCCACGAAATTCGAACTCGTAGAGTTTCTCAGTAACGAATGATAGCGCCTGGTTAAAGGTACTGTTCAGAAGAGAATCTCTGGGAGCACCAATAGAGACTAATTTAGCTTCGCATAGTTTAAACCAGGAGGAATGAAAAGAGTCCTTAAGAAGATGGATAAGGAGAGAGTCATGATCAGAGTTGGAAAAAAGACGTAGCCAGAATTTGAGTGTAAGTTTCCAAGCTACTGTAGAAGGAAGGTGGGTACCCAGTTCAAGGGACAAGGTAGTCAACTTAATATAATTGGGTACTCCCAAGATTTGTCTATAAAAGGAGGCTGCAACCTGGTCAATTTTGTTTGACTCTGCTTTAATCCAAACTGGAGCTCCATAGAGATGGTTAACTAATTTGATATTAAAAATTTGAAGTGCGGCCGGGACATACTGGTTCCCGGTGGTGCAGTGAAACTTGGAAATCGCACTAATTAAAGGAGCAGAAGAAGAAATTGCGGAGTCTCTGTGGGCAGACCACTTACGTTGGTAGTGGAACAAAAGGCCTAGGTATTTAAAGGTCTTAACTTGGGCGATAGGGTGGTTGTTAATTACCCAGTGGAGAGGCCTCCAGGATTTGGAAAAAACCATAATTTTGGTTTTATCCTCATTAATGGACAACTTGTTTTTCAAACAATAAGCCTGGAATAAAGCGAGAAGGTGTCTAACTGAACTATTATCTTTTTGCTATGATTTTACAATTGGTGCTAGGGTGGAAAGCGACCACTTTCCCTTATCAATTAAATTCAGGAATCTTTCCCCCTGTTTGCCTAATGTGGAGACCACCCAACAGTTTTATCTCTGACCCAAATGGTCCCTTAGGATTAAATTTGCTTTCAATCAGTGGTCCTCAAATTCGATCCTGGTTTCACTCAGGCAATCTATTTGCTCTACTGTAAGTCCAGCTATAGCAGACACGTCATATCAACAGATTAGCCAGTCACTTGCCAACTTACTCAGGTCTGTAACCTCTTCCAAAAGTAGAGGTTATTCCCTCTACTGTTATTCCCTCCTGGTTTGACTCTGATTGTTGGGCTGCTAAACAATCCCTTCGACAACTTTTTTTTCTGTACCAGTCACAAAACTCCCCAGAATCTAGGCCCCGCTATTTCCAAGCCAAATGGCATTGGCGACAGCTTTTAGACTCCGAGAGACATATTTTTGCGTTACGCAAATGGGATCAGTTATTAAACGCTATTTCTTCTAATAATAACAAACTATTCTGGAAGTTGATAGCACATTCCAATCTGAGTCCTATTTCTAATTTTCCAATGACCATCTCTCCCCGTGACTGGTCTGCCCATTACTCTAAAGTTTTTTCTTCTCCAACATCAACTTTAGTGTTACGTGATCTGCCCCAAGAGCTCCCCTTGTGGCCCCCAGTTTCTACTGAGGAAGTAGTTGAGCTCATCCACTCACTTAAGGCAGGTAAGGCCCTGATGGGATCTCTAACGACCTCTTAATCAATAATGCTCACTGGTGGGCAGCTCCATTGGCCAACTTGTTTACCTTAATTGACAAGCATGGGACCGTTCCTGATGACTGGCTTAATTCTATCCTAGTCCCTATTTTTAAAAAGGGCGACCTGTCAGTCCCTGGGAACTATAGACCAATTAGTTTACTTTCAGTGATAGGGAAGCTTTATGCTAAGCATCTCCTAGTGCATCTTGTCAATTGGGCTTCTTCTAAAAACTTGCCGGGTTCTGAACAAATAGGCTTTCGTTCGGGCTCTTCCACATTGGACCATGCTCTTACTCTTTCATATCTTGCTGAGAAATATTCTATTCATTTTAAGGGCAGTTTGTTTGTGGCTTTTATAGATCTTAGAGCTGCATTTGACTCAGTTTGTAGAGATATTCTCTGGGAAAAACTAGCTTTGTGGGACATCCCCCCTCGCCTTCTTTTTTTAATACGCAAATTCCATTCAGCCAATACCTGCCAAGTTCGCTCCGACACCGGCTTGCTGTCAGAGAAGATTCCAGTTACCAGAGGGGTCAGACAGGGCTGTATTCTAGCCCCTTTTATTCAACCTTTTTTTAGCTGATTTGCGTGTCCATCTGTCTCCAGCTGAGAAGTCCGCCCCGCTTTTGAATACCATGCCAGTCCCGGTTTTACTATATGCCGACGACACTACCCTGATTTCAATTTCTAGCTCAGGCCTTAAACACCTTCTCACTTTATATCCAGTTAATATTTTTATATGACTGTTTTTTGGGTTCTGGAAACAATTGTCTGAGTTCCCATTATTTCTTATGGGAAAATCTGCTTCATATAAAGAGCATTTCAAATAACAAGCATGCTTCTGGAATGAATTAACCTTGTTATGTGAGGCACCACTGTACAGGAAACCAATATGAGTATTTTTGCTTTATTTTAACATGTTCTACATTTGTCCTACATTTTTTTTAACCGGATAGGAATTTGGGCTTAGGGGGGCAGGAATTTTGAGGAGCTTGGCGGGTGAAATTTTGGGTTTGGCAACTGGTCACCCTGAGTTATGTGCCAAACTACCCAAAGGTATGCCTGCTAAATAGCCCGTGAGAGTCCAAGCAGTTCCATGTACAGCTGGCAGGCCTGGGACAGAGGTTAGGATATGGTGGAAACCTGTTACCCTCTATGGCCCAACACATTTCTTCCCTCCACCAATGACTGCTCCTCAAGATGTGGTTAACAGGATGGCACAAGTCCTCTTTACACCATTGAAATTTCACGGAGAATACCGTGGACTCAGTTTTATGTGGTTGCATCAGTGTAGGAGCATCTTCCTAGTAGTGAGATCCACTATGATTGGCTGCATCTATATGGCAGCAGGGCAATCCTACTTGTGTTCTGTTGATAGAAGGCTTGGGTTTCTGGCACTGCAACCACAGTAATGGTGCACTCAGTGGATGGTGCATTCAATGAGCATCCAGCCACACCAGTGCTGGCACGTTGGCAGCAGGGTTGGGCTGTGGGTAAGGCTGACTGATGGCATTTTGATATGGGTAGAGGTGATGACTGATGGCATGAGTTCCATCATAATCATACACAGTGGTGCCTCACATAAAGAGCATAATTCATTCTGGAGGCATGCTCTTTAAGTGAAACGCTCTTTAAGTGAACTGGATTTTCCCATAGGAAATAATGGAAACTCAGATGATTTGTTCCACAACCCAGAAAATATTCATATAAAAATATTAACTGGATGTCAAAATGATGACAAAACACTGGAATTGAATTCAAAACATGCATTCAATGTGCAGGATCCTATGAAGTCTACTTAGGCTGCAGTCCTAAAGACACATTACCCCAGACAGTCACAAATAAAGAGCCGGACACAAGTGCTGGATTGAGGGCCACTTTTATTAACTATTTAACATCTTAGAAATAAACAGGGACTGCTCTAAAATAGCCGTGCGGTCTAAGGGGATGCGGCTCTCCGCATATTTCCCCATCAGATGTTAAAGGTGGTAAAGGGCGTTCCCAGCCTGGCTCAGGGCATTTCTTGAACAGAGTTCAAGGATGCCCGTCTTTGCCAACCCGAAGGTCAAGGTAGCCGGACGCGCAGCCGCCGGCTGTCCGGCCAGACACTGCGCCTAGGTTTCCCATCCAGGTAAGGGGGTTCGTCAGACTTACCCCCGGAGCCGGAAGAGCATCTCAGGGTGCTTCCTCACCCCCAAACCCTTGCTACCTAAGGCTGCACACCGAGGCCTATCCTGCCTACTACCGCACGACTCCTGCCAAAAGTGACCGGGCTGAAAGCCAATTAAAGTTAACTCTCTCCCTCGTACAGCTCAGGGTAGGCAAAAAAGAATGCCACCAATGGCCAATCAGGTGGCATACAAAAAATTCCTACCCGGCCCCGAAGCGACCAGCTAATCCTAAGTTGTACCAAGGGAGGGAGGGTGGGGACGCTTGCCAGAGCCCGACTGCAGATCCCCAGGCAAACCCACCCGGGAGAAGTCTGGCTCCGCCCCCTCCAGCCCTGGTGTCACAGGCACTAACCAATCAACAGCAGTATCTGCAGCAGAATCATGTTCAGAATTGATCTACCAGTGTAATAGCAACTGCACGGGCTGTGTTTCTATGCTAAACTCAAGGTGTCATTATTAATCTTTATGTCACATTGGATACCAGATAGGTAATAATAATAGCAGGCCTCCGTCAGTCTTGGAAGACTATGGTATTGTGCTCGGTGCTGCATATGCTGCATGCAAAGCACGAAAGCCTGGGTTGGATTGTTATGAAGGATGGGCTGTTACCCAAGCAGCAAATCCCCCCTCTCCATGCCACTGAATTAGTTCAATGGAAAGGCAGAGCCAATACGATTGGATCCAGCTGCGTTGCAGAGCTGGGCTAAGGACAGGACCTCACCCTGTCTTGTGGGGCCGACCCGGGTCTCGAATCCTGGCCTGCTGGTTAACAGGCACAGTGTCTTAGCCATTTGCGTCACCCACAGCCAACAACAACAACAACAACAACAACAACAATAATAATAATAATAATAATAATAATAATAATAATAATAATAATAATAATAATAATAATAATAATAATAACAACAACAATAGTACCGCTACATCATACAGTCCTAGACACTTGGGATAGGTGCGACTGGTGATGTGAATGAAACCAGCATGAAGTTGTTTGCTGTGTGTTACTGTTGATTTTCAATAAAATAACAACAACAACAACAACAACAACAACACTCAGCTTTTCAGCAAATAGTGGTGCGCATTATATTTGATAGCACATTAGATTTGAGTACATACTGTATTTTGATCAGTAAGTCAGTATATAGTTTTTAACAGTTTATTGTTATAAAAATGTTGTATAAACCCATTGTTGTATAACTTAGGGTGCAATCCAGAGTAACTACAGGGAGTCCGTGCTCCGGTGTAAGAACAATTTGCTCTGGATTGCAATATGAATTTCCCATAGGTTTTCACTAGGTGGTGCAGTAACTACGGGTGCATGTAATGTCTCTTATGTGCTCCCATAGTTACTTGGAATTGTAGGGATAGTGCAATTAAGTAAAAATCATAACGTAAATCCATTGTTGTATTATTATTATTGTCATATAACTTGTTGTATTTGGTAAAATTAAATTTTGCCCTGCTTTGCATTACAATTACATTACAATTACTAGTAAACATTTTTTTTATCTCAAGCCTTTTAAAATCAGGGTGCGCATTAGTTACGGTGTTACATTGGGTTGGAGTAAATATGGGTATTCATTCAAAGATTGATTCAGATCTGCGGAGAGTTCCCTGCCCCATGTGCTTTCACTGCCTGTGAAACCCTCTGTATGTTTACATGAAAGCAAGTCCCACTTAGTTCAGTATCATTTACTCTCAAGTAAGGAGGGCAAGGATTGCATATCCCTTTTTACATTTGAGAGGTAAAATCAGCAGGAAGCCAGAGCAAGATTTTTTTTGTGGTTGCCTTGAGGTTTTGGAATGAGCTCCCTGAAGAAACGTAGCAAAGTATGTCCGTTTAATCTTTCAAAAGAAATGCCAGGCACATCTTTTCAGATTAGCCTTTGGGGCACGATGGACTCTTGCTGCTTGTCTTATTATGGTTTGTTCTGTTGATCTAAGATGTCAAAGAACCGATTTGTTGGCCATGTGATTTATATGACTTTTATTATTGTGAACTGCTTTGAACATCAGATGAAGTGGAATATAAATGTGTAAACAAACAAACAAGACATCAGTACGGATCTAGGCGGATTCTGTGCTGTGGGCCTCCATCAAATTTCCACCCCTTCCCATTCCTCCTTCATCACAAGCCACAAGAAGACCACAGAGTTAGTTTGTGGCTCACCAGAAGCTCTCAGCATATTCCAAAAGTCCATCTTTTCTTGCATGATGTTGCTCTCCCTTTGAGATCTGCAGGTGAAGTTAAGTTCTTTCATTCACTTCCATATGAAACGTGACTAGTGAGTATGGATGACAGAGACTTCTTGGCTATGGGCACAATCCAGAGTAACTATGGGAGCACGTAAGAGACGTTACATGCACCCGTAGTTACTGCACTACCTACCTGTGGGAAATTCATATTGCAATCCAGTTGCAATACTGGATCCATATTGCAATCCAGTAACTTGTTCGTACTCCAGAGCAAGGACTCCCCATAGTTACTCTGGATTTCACCCTATGTCACCCATGCTCTGGAACACCATTCCCGGGATGCTTGCCTGGTTCCTTCTTATCATATCTTTTAAAATCAGTGAAAACGTTGTTTATAATGGTGAGGGTGCAATCCTAACTCTAGGGCGACACAACTCATCCGTCTTCCCTTTCCTGTTGTGATGTAAGAAGGCAACCCGAGAAAGGCGGGATACAAATTTTAAAAATAAATAAAATAAAAATAGATAAGGCAAGCACTTGTCTATGCACTGGCCTAGCTTTCCCCCAGGAATGGCGCATAAGTGTCATACGGCACTTTTGTGAGACACCCAGGTCAGCACAGGATTTACGTCGGTGCTTAGGCTGGCCTAACTAGAGGTTAGGATTGAGGCTATATTAGTGTATTATACCTGAATCATGCATTTATGTGGTTCTGCTGTTTCAGTGGTTTTGCTTCTCACGAATGTGCAGAAGCGCCTTAAAAAATTTCACTTTACATATTTCTGTAAATATACATTTCTGTAAAATGTTTGGCTTCCTTTGAAAAATCTTAGCTGTTTCTTCTTGAGAGGATGAATGCAAAATGTGCAAAAAAAATTTAAATTTCACTGCCAGCTCTACATTTAATATAGTTTTCAGTTTCTTAATTTGAAAGTATTTTACTTGGAGAAAAGACTTTTGCCCAAGGAATCTATGATTTTCAGTGACAAAGAGTTGAAAGAAAGTAGGCTGCAAATATCTATCTATTTATCTACCTATCTACCTACCTATCTACCTACCTACCTATCTATCTATCTATCTATCTATCTATCTGTCTGTCTGTCTGTCTGTCTGTCTGTCTGTCTACCTATCTACCTATCTATGGGGAAAATCCATAGGAGTTACGGGTCCATGCAGTTACGTCACCCTCTAGTGTTATCTTATGGAAAGTCATCTTAACTGCTCTGGAGCAAGGGGCTTAATTTGACTTTAGGATACAGGCATCTATCTATCTATCTATCTATCTATCTATCTATCTATCTATCTATCTGTCTGTCTGTCTGTCTGTGGGGAAAATCCATAGGAGTTACGGGTCCAGGCAGTTACATCACCCTCTAGTGTTATCTTATGGAAAGTCATCTTAACTGCTCTGGAGCAAGGGGCTTAATTTCAATTTAGGATATAGGCATCTATCTATCTATCTATCTATCTATCTATCTATCTATCTATCTCTATCTCTCTGTCTATCTATCTATCTATCTATCTATCTATCTATCTAGATAGATAGATAGATAGATAGATAGATAGATAGATAGATAGATAGATAGATAGATAGATAGATAGATAGATAGATAGATAGATATAAAATCTTGGAATTGTCTTTAAAGGTCACACACCTCTTGAGAAAATATATGATTGTTTCCATGTTTTAATTTTTGAAAACATTTGTTTGAAAGTCTCCAGTCCTTTCCTTTTCCACAGCAATGCAGGAGTCACCCCTGAGAAAGAGGGTAAGACTCTTTGAGGGGTTCCTTCGGTATTGGATGATAGAATTTTCTTCTGCGTTTTTCCCCAAGCAAGGAAGGTAAATCTTCAAAGGGGTCTCTCCTCCTGTCAGTCCTTGTGTCAAGAACTTGATATGGCAGACATTCCCTTACCTCAGCAAATAACCAGAATCTATATCTTTCAAATAGATAGCAAGATAAAACATCTCCCTGCCTTTTTTTCTTTTTTCTAATCTCTACTGCAGGGAGACTTTAATCAATAAAACCTTCCGTTTTGATCTGCAGGCAGCCTGCATGATCATGCATAGCACATTTTACATAGATGGGGCTTCTTCTAATCATGCTTCAAAATTAAGCGTGGGCTGGAATAAGTTCATTAAAGCAATAAAGGCAGCGTCTAATTATATAATCGGGCCATTCAGTAACAAACCTGTGCACTGTAGGCGGAACAAGGGCTTTTGGGACTCCTATGACTGAAGGAGTCGTGGCTTTTTGTATCGGGGAATTAAAGTTTAATTTAGATTTTCTTATCATCTGACTTACAAGAAGATGGTGCAGAACTGTATTAAGTTCTGACTGGCTGTAATTAATTTAAATTTCTGATCATCCAGAAGAATGTACCGTTTTCCTTTCTATGCTCATCTCCTCATTTCCTAAAGGGGAAAATATTCAAAGTCTTGCAAGACATGAAAAAAGAACAAAACTGTGTATCCTGTCAAAGTATAGGAGAAAGAAATTCAGGCTGTCCTGCCGAGTATCTCAAAAATAATGGCTCTCAGAATAGACGTACCCCCAAATCCAGAGTAACTACGGGAGCACATAAGGGATTTTACATGCACCCGTAGTTACTGCACCACCTAGTGAAAACCTATGAAAAATTCATATTGGAATCCAGAGTAAGTTGTTCTTACACTGGAGCAAGGACTCCCCATAGTTACTCTGGATTTTGCTCGTAGGGTGAAATCCAGAGTAACTACGGGGAATCCTTGCTCTGGATTGACTCATTAAAGGGCCAAAAAAATTATCAAGTCTGGACTGTTTTGTAATTGGGGGGGACGCACCAAGGAACAACATTTCCTCCCCATTTGAGAATGAAGGGTGAAAAGCAGCAAAAAGTTTACAACTCCTACTCACAGTTCCCAAGATAATGGCGGTTAAGGTCTCCGTCCCGGCATTGGGTAGAGAAGCTCTAGATAGATAGATAGATAGATAGATAGATAGATAGATAGATAGATAGATAGATGGATGGATGGATGGATGGATGGATGGATGGATGGATGGATGGATTGATGGATGGATTGATTGATTGATTGATTTGTTTATTGGCCAAGTATGATTTCCATACCCAGAATTTGGCTTCAGCAACGGCTGCGTACATACAAACACCAACTCATAAATAACAAACAATACATACAGAACATGGCAAATACATAAGGTAGCAAAATGCTTGTAACTCAGACTGAGCACTGTAAGACAGGAAGAGGAAAGGGGCAAGGAACTTTTAAAAGTCTTTAGGACAAATAAAACTGGTAAATCAGATAAATATTAGTTGGGCATGACGGAGCTCCAACTCGCACTGCAGCTCAGATTGGGCCCTGGAGAAAAAAAGGACATATGGTCACTCTTTTGGGGTGGCCAGAGGAAGGAACTACAGGCATAAGGTATAATCTTGCACACAAGCAAAATAAACTTGACCATGTTATGCTGCTGTACTTTGCCATGCAAATGAATGATTGAATTAATTAATTTTGCCCACTAGCATTACAGTCCAGCATCCCCCTGGTTGTGGGAAGCGGCCAGTCCTGCATCACTGCCTCCTCTCAAAATTATGGAACAAATGCTTTCTCAGTGTAGGCAACATGATAGTTAGGAGGAGCTTACTAGCAGTTGGACCTGAGTGCCTGATGTCTGAGTACTGGGTTTTCAGACGAGTTTCATCAGAGCAAAGGACTGGTAGTTCCACCTTGCGGTGTGGCTCCCGCCCCTCTCATACACCACGTACTAATAGTGTGTCCATGACTGACTGCACACACACAAACATTAGTTCAATGACATGTCTCTAGCTCTGTGAATAAACCCCGAAACCTTTGACTTCCACTGCAATGACCTTTGGAACTCCCAACTAAAAGGAATAGCTCTATTAGCTGTCAGTAGAATTAAGGCTTGGATCCTTTGCTAGGCTCCCAGCCACCAGAGAGCAATGTCATTACAACCAGAGAAGCACGTTTAATTCTATTTCAAAGAAGCCGGGATACGTAGAGAGAGGAGGGCAGGAGGCAAATGATGCGGCCTCACTTCGTGCTTTATTTGGCAGTCTGTAAATGTCACATTAGGGCTATAGTGGCTCAGCGGTAAGTCGACTGGCAGGCTGGGATTCCAGACGTGGGTGCTGCAAGATGGAGCGAGTTCCCATTCCTTGCCCAGCGTTCCAAACCTTTAACATATAAATACAAGTAGTTTTACCCTACAATCCAGAGTATTTACAAGAGCACCTAAGAAACATTTATGTCGACGTAGTTACGACACCACCTACTGAAAATCTATGGGATATTCATATTGCAATCCAGAGTAAATTGTTCTTATGTCGGAGCAAGGACTCCCCATAGTTACTCTGGATTGCACCCTAAAGCTACAATCCAGAATAACTATGGGAACTTTTACACCGTCATAGTTATGGTGCCACCTATGGGAAATGCATAGTGCAATCCAAAGTTAGTACCTCCTATGTCTTCCCATAGTTACTCTGCATTGTAGGGTAATATGGGAAAGTATTCAGATGGAAGGTAAAAGTGTTCTGTGTGCTTTTGTATTTAGTCATGCAGACCACATGAACGTGGAGGCGTCTTCAGACAACACTGGCTCTATGGATTAAGAAACGGAGATGAGCACCACTCCTGAAAGTCGGTTATGACCAGCAGGGTAACCTGCAGGGGATAACTTTATTTTTATATGTAGCATTAAAAAATCTGAGAATGATTCAGATCCTTGAACTTTTAACCATAGACTTGGCATCTATTGCTAAAGATAAGGAGCAGCCAATTATAACTTATTTTCCTAAGTTCATGAATGGGCTGCAATAGGACTGGTGCAGGAGAGTATCTCTGTAGCATAGGGTTCCTTTCAGAAAATGCCCCCCAAAGGTGTAATTATGCATTTTTGCAAACATTTGCAAACTATACCAAAACACACACACACACACACACACACACACACACACACACACACACCCTGCATAGTATCCAATTTTGCCATCCTATGTTTGTAAGCACCTTTTAAATGACCAAGAAAGAGGGGTGAGAGAGTGCAACCATGAAACCAGTAGCATACTTTCAAGTTGGACTAAAAGGGAGAAATCAGATTCAACTCCACACTTAGCTGTAAAGTTCATTGAGTAATCTCAGACCAATCACCATGTTACAGTCTCACACAGAACTACCCATTACATTACCACCTTACAGGATTGTTGTGCAGATAAAATGAAGATGGGAGACAGAAAGAGAACCATTTATGTCACTTTGATTTCCTTAGAGCGTTGCCGCTCAAACCTCAGCCTGAGTGCAAGATCCGGCATTCGCCTGGATCCTTCTGTTTGATGAGTGGACCTTTCAGTTCAACTCAGGAACCGCATGAAGTCCCTGTTGATAGGTATAAAGGGATTCTCCAGACAGTCACATCTGCTCAGACTTCCTGTGTCCATCTGTGATGCTGGGCAGACAACGAGACTACCCAGAGCATCTCTGGGCAAAATCCAGAGTAACTATGGGAAGTCCTTGCTCCAATGTAAGAACTTACTCTGGATTCCAATATGAATTTCCCATAGGTTTTCACTAGGTGGTGCAGTAACTACGGGTGCACGTAAAGTCTCTTACATGCTCCCATCCAAGTCCTGGATTTGGGATACTGTCTCCAAACTGAACAGTACTTCACACAACACCCAAGCAATCCTCAGATGTGGTATGGATAAGAATTGCATTCCAAGCACACATATAGTGTCAACGCCTCTGCCTTAGAGGAAGAGGAAAATGCTAGTAACTGCAATCCATGTTGGCAGTGCTTCTGACATGATCCTCTGGGTCTGGTACACTCTTTGTATTCAGGGCCATCATTTTTGGTGGTGAGTGGGGGGTACCCATTCCCAAGATGTATGTAAAACTCTGCCTTGGAACTTGAGTTTTTGTCATGTTTTTCTTTGTGATTCAACATGTATGGCTGAAAATGGGGTGGAAATACTATTACAGGTTTCTTCCCAGCAGTGAGCCTGCGCTCCCAGCTGTGTCTCCAGCAGCCTGAACTAGCCTGATTATGCAAAAGTACCCTCAGATCACTTTCTCCATTGTTTCGTTCTCCTCTAAATCTTAAAAAAGCTTCAACGCTTCCTAATGTCATCTCAATGTGTCTGATGTGTTTAACTTATAATCCAATGGTACAAAAGGCATTTCTATTTTTCCTTTAAATTCTTAGAAAACAGAACAATGTGGCAGAGTTTAAAATTATTAGAACTGAATCTAAACAGCTTTGGAAATAGTTTTCAAAGAGTTGAAAAATAAACCCCCATTTTTCAGTTAAGTGTCCACTTAATTCCATTGCCTTCCCTTAACCCAGTGGTTTTCAACCTTCTTAATCCCATGGCACACTTAGGGCACAATCCAGAGTAACTATGGGGAGTCCTTGCTCAAGTGTAAGAACAATTTGCTCTGGATTGCAATATGAATTTCCCATAGGTTTTCACTAGGTGGTACAGTAACTACGGGTACACATAATCCCTACAATCCAGAGTAACTACGGGAGCACGTAAGAGACATTACGTGTACCCGTAGTTACTGCACTACCTAGTGAAAACCTATGGGAAATTCATATTGCAATCCAGAGCAAATTGTTCTTACACCGGAGCAAAGACTCCACGTAGTTACTCTGGATTGTGCCCAATGTCTCTTATGTGCTCCCGTAGTTACTCTGGATTGTAGGGATAACAAGGCACTGAACTGTCAAGGCACACCATCAGTTGTTTTTACCATTGACCAGACACACCAGACTGTTCAAATCCTCCAGTTTTCCTATTAATGAATGTCAATTGCCAAATTCCCATGGCACACTTGAGAACGATCCATGGCACACCAGTGTGCCACAGCACAGTGATTGAAAATCACTGCCTTAACCTCACACAGAACAATCCTAACCCCCAGATAGGCTAGCATAAGCCCCATGCTGGCTTTGGGGTGTCACAAAAATGTTGTTAAGCACTCCTGTGCCACTACTGGGGGTTAGGCCAATGCATAGATATGTGCCAGCCTCTCCATGCCACCGCAGGTGAGTTGCACTGGCCTAATTGGTTAGGTTTGGCATCACAATAAATTATGCCCACTGTCCCTCAGAGGAGTCTTCAATTAGCCAAATCTGATTGACTATATGGTGGTGTAAGGTCATCCCATTTAACTAATGACACATGTTTAGGTGGAATTAGATTAGATTACTACATTGACTCCTTTAGCAATGGCAGCCTCTCTACTGGATGGTTAAATAGGCAGTAATAAAGAAATTGTGGCTCAAACACATTGAAAAGATCTAAAGAACCAGCAATCAGTGACGGACAACCACGAAGGGTGGAAGAAGATCATGAATGACACATATATCCCAATGGCACCATGACTGTAAGGATGATCTCCTTCCCAGTGCCAAGTAGGAAACAGAGGCAATGGTGGGCTCCAGCAGGTTCGCACCTACTCTATAGAACCGGTTGTTAATGAGAGATAGGACATATAAAGTTTAACAATAGCCATTTAAAAGTGGCTGCCAGTTGGGCATAGAACTGGTTGTTAATTTATTTGATTCCCATCACTGACCAGAGGTTTATTGAAGAGGGACAAAGGCTTCAAACCTACACTTGCTTTACTAGAAGTTCGTCACATTTATTGGGATTTATTTCTGAGTAGACATACTTAGGATTGCTTGGAAAGTTTGTTACAACAGAGTATTGTCCTAGAAACAGAACCATAGAACCTGGAAGAGTCCCCCAGATGCTGGAAGCAGCATCAGAATTGGTGAGGACCAGTGGTGGGATTCAAATAAATTAACAACAGGTTCTGCGTCCCATTAGTAACCAGTTCTCAGAACCAGGCGCTCATTAGCAAAGGGTTCTATAGAACCTGTGAGAACCCCCTGAAGCCCACCTCTGGTTAGGACCATAGTGGTCAGTGTGCAGTTGAGAGGATAAAGGTTGAAAAATGCTGCTGTAAGGGATGACCTCCATTTCCAAAGATTGGATACTCCTTTCAAAATTATCGCTTACTAAGAAAAACCCATGTAAGAATCTTCTTTGTTGCCAAAATATGCACAACTTGGTTGTGTCCATGCAACACCCTTGCAGTAGTTCTCATCTACTTTAACAGCCTCCGTCAGTCTTGGAAGACTATGGTATCGTACCCAGCGCTGCATACGCTGCATGCGAAGCACGAAAGCCTGGGTTGGATTGTTATGGAGGATAGGCTGTTATCCAAGCAGCAAATCCCCCCTCTCCATGCCACTGAATTAGTCCAATGGAAAGGCAGAGCCAATACGATTGGATCCAGCTGGCGCTGCAGAGCTGGGCTAAGGACAGGAGCTCATCCTGTCTTGTGGGGCCGACCCAGGTCTCAAACCCTGGCCTGCTGGTTAACAGGCACAGCGTCTTAACCGCTTGTGCCACCCACAGCCCTTATCTACTTTAGGATAATTGCAGATAGGGCAGAATTATTTTACACCCAAATCTAGAGTAACTACGGGAGCATGTAATAGATTTTACATGCACCGTAGTTACTGCACCACCTCGTGAAAACCTCTGGGAAATTCATACTGGAATCCAGAGTAAGTTGTTCTTACACCGGAGCAAGGACTCCCTGTAGTTACTCTGGATTTTGCCCTTTGTTCTCTGTTTGCCTCCTCCAGTCATTTTCCTTCCCTTCCAGTTGACGGCTTGCCCATCCCAGTCCTGACTTCCCATTACGACACCGTCAAACATAATTAGTCTGGCATTAAATATGGAGGAAATTTTGTAACTACCAGTTGTTCAGTAGCCATGGTTACATCGGAGATTTATACGGATCAACTCCATCCCGAGCACGCACCAGCAGTTAGTGGGAACAGCGGTAGGGTGGCCGCTGGTGCGTATGTGCAGGTGCGCCAATGTGAGGGTTTGCCAAAAAAAAAAGAGACACGAGGATGGGGATGAGGTTTGGAAGAAAGAAAGAGACAGAGAGAGATGGAGAGAGCAGGAAAGGGAGGGAGGGAGAGAATATTCAGTGACATTTAAGGTGCTAATATCCAGAAGTCAACCTTTCATTTGACAGCTTTTAGTGCTAGTTAATTTCACTCATCCAGACGAGGTGTAGGAAATGTGCAGCACCTTTAAATTATCACGTTTTTCCATACTGCCTCAGGCCTATGTGGAATACCTGAACCGTACTTCCATACTTCCACCTGCACCACCCATCTCTCTCTTTCGCTCACTCTCTCTCTCTCTCTCTCTCTCTTTCTCAGGTCAGTGGAAGTAAAACTTTCGTTCCCTTTCGCAGACAATTAATCTTGAGCTAATTGAAGCCGGGATGCTGCAGGACGGCTCTCGCCGGGGCCTGTAAATCTCATTTAGCAAAGTGGATTCCAGGCACACACTGCACCTAATGATGTGACAGGTGGGCTGCACCGCAAGACAGCAGCCTCAGAAAAGTTGATTCTCATTAGGCCCGTGGAGTCCCGCAGTCAGTTTTTATGATGGCTGAAAAACACTAATCGCATCTGTTTGCTACAGGGTGGGGTAGATCTGGAGGGGGGTAAAGAGGAGGAGGAACTCAGATAGATTGGGGTGGGAAGAAGCAAAAAATACCCTATAATTTTCATCCATGAGTTAATATCCTTGACTCTTGCCCAAAAAAACAGCAGGTCTGCCTCCCACCATGAGATCAGCATCCATTCTGCTGACTCCTACAGGGTGCAGCCACCCCCTCCCCAATTAACTGGCATGGCAATGGGAAAGAGAGGAGGCCTTGTGTTGGGTGAACCAATTATTTTGAAGGGTATTAAGTCATCAGATTTACTTTTATCTTGATTGCATTGTGGAAATCGTGCATAATTAATGGTGGGAGCTTATTAGGAAAATGATTAGGCAAATTACACAGGTGTCGGATGCATTTTTTATGATAAATTTGCTAGAACAATCCTGCATTTCCATCTGTTCAGCTCATATCAGAATGTCACTCTGGAAGAAATTAATGGTGCAGAGTCACACCAAGTTACTGGCAACCTGGCTACAGATTTATGTTTCTCTCTTTCTTCCTCCTCCTCCTCTTCTTCTTCTAATCATAGCATCAGTTCTTCTTCTTTCTCTTTTTCTTCTTCTTCATCTTCTTCTCCTTGATAAAGTTAGAACAGTGTAGCCATTTTCTAATACATATTTAATCATGCCTGATCACACTATTTATTTCATTATTTTTTTAAAAATGATGATGCTGATCAGATGGAACCTAAAATGTGCCGGAAAGATAATCCCCGTTTTACCAGGTTGATTTGTATGTAAATACAAATTATAAACAGGAAGATGCAATAATTCTTTGCCACAGACTGCTGATTACAGAATCACTGTTCTGGCTTGCAAACATCACCACCATCCTCATCACATTATTCAGCCCACCTTCCATGGTGCCATGAGTGAATGCCATAACCTTATAAGTGCCAGGGTGCCATAAATTTCCTCTGCAAGAAAAATACAACCCAGCTTATCAGAATGAAGTGTGGCAGCTCATTTATAGATAAGAGAAGCTCCTTTTACATTGTTTTTAAAAAATATTGGTCAAAATTCAAGAATTTGATTCTCCATCTGCTGCTCGAAGTGGCATTGTGCGTGCTATCACTTCAGGGTTCTTCCATATTATCCCCATCCCATATTGCCTTCCATTAGGTGTCTCCAAACCTTTTGGCAGGAGGGCCACATCATTTCTCTGACACGGGTCAGGGGATGAAAAACTACTTTAATTTCAAATTTCAATAAATTTACATATAAGAATGTATTGGAGAAGATTACAAGGCTTGCCCAAGGGCCAGATAGAGGGGTCTTGCTTGGGGCCACATTGAGGTTGCTGAGGGCCACATCTGGCCCCTGGGCCAGGATTTGGAGATCCCTGCCTTTCATGAATTAAGAGTGTGCCCCGATAATGTGTCCCGCAGTAATTCACAGTTAATTACTACAGCAAAAGTGAAAGTTACTTGTTACTCTATGTTGTAGAATAACTCTGATCTTCTCATTGAGGAACCCATCAGTGGTGTATGGAATACAGCTGGAAAACCTCTGGTCTGATGTTAATGCTGTTCAACATTGTACCCATGTACAATGTACAACATGTACCCATGTACAATGTACAACATTGTACCCATTGTACAATGCTGTTCAACATTGTATCCAGAAAGTATAATATTGGTTCAAATCTCCACGATCCTCTAGGTCAGGGTTGTCCAATTCTTGGCACGAGGGGCGCACCATCTCTTTCACACTATGTTGGGGGCCAGAAGGAAAAAAAAATTATTTTCATTTTGAATTTGAATACATTTACAGAAATGAATGTTAGAGACAGAACATTTGAATGAATGAATTCAAATCAATTCATAAACACTTTCTAACATGCTGGGAAAGGGATATCTTCTGGGGTGATATTGGGGGCTGCATTCCTTGAATCAGGACCATTCTTGCGTCCTTGTATTCCTCTCAGCTTGCCCTTTCTGATAACTATGGCACATTCACCAAAAAAGCCACAATGTGGGGCACTTTCATTTTCTCTTAGAGTACAATGCGTGTGTTTTATTTTTAGTTTTTTTTTTGTCATTAACTTTAGATAGGAAGGGAATATTCAAAAATGGATTTTTGCATTGGATTCTGCTCTTCAATATGACGGGGATGCTCCATTCCTTCAATGATGTTATGATGTTGGTCACCCATAAGTGACCATAAGTGATGTTGGTCACTTATGGGTGGGCAGGGCGCACCCTCTGCCCTTCTAACTACGCCACTGCCTACAACTATGTTACCATGTGCAGTGATAAAATGCTACAACCGCCCCTTCCAGACTGAGGCTAGGTGGGATTCTATACACTAGGGATGCAAACCCCAACCCAAGGGCAAGATGTGGCCATGGAGAGCCTCCACAACAAACCCCCTCCAACAAACCCATGGACAAGCCCTGTAATCCCCTCTGCTTCCCTCACCTCTGGAGGATATTCTCAATGCCACGAAGGCTGCATGAACCTCCTTTTTCTGTTTATGAAAGTGCTTATGAACTGGCTTGAAGATCATTTAATTGCATTGACCTTATGTAAATTGAAATGGAGCCAGTATATATTTTCTGGCCATTATTATTATGAATTTCATGTCTAGCATTACTATCTCTCCGCCTCACATACCGCACAGGATTGTTGTAAGGACAAAAAGAGGGGAGCAACCTCATACACCACCCCAAGTGGTGGTATAAAATATGAAAGTATTGATATTTTATTAAGTAATTGATACTGATAATAAGATAATTTTGTTGTATGGGGGTATAAAAAATTTATGGGTCCCGGGAGCCAGGTGACCTCGCTATGCCACTAGTTGTGGGGAAACAAAACAGAAATCAGCAAAAGGAACTGGAAACCAAAACAAATAGCATGTTCCACTTCTGGAATTCATTTTAGAAATTCTCGTTCTGAAACTTGTTTTTCAAAAGAGCGGACAAATAATAAAAGCACAGGAAAGGGAAGTGAGGGGGCTCCTCTCATCTCCAGAATATAGACTAAGGTGCTGGTGGATCTTTAAGGAAAATAATAGAGGAATATTAGCAATAAATGCACATTTGGACAGATCTCATTGATGTCATTGATGCTTGTATAGATGTCCACAGAACAATAGTGTGTTATGCGAGCAAACCATTTTTTGTCTCCAAAAATGTGTTCCACCTTCTTGTTATGTACTGCCTTGGATGCAGGAAACGCTGCTTAGAAAGTATTTAAATAAATAATAAGATGTATTCAGTATAAGCCAATAATCTTGAATAAGCTGACCAGGTTGCTTCAGTCAGTGGCTTACAATTACACTTATTTTTCCCTACCCTACTGGAAAGTAACAGCTTGTGGATTATTCAGCAATATAGACATACATATAGCGCGACAATTTATTTTAATGTAATGCTGCCCCCTTGTGCTTTTGTATACAGGAAAGTTGTGTCAACAATGGACTCATTTTCATGGTAAACGGTAAAAGTGAAATATTAGATTCTGTCCAGACCTTTCCCTTGTATATCTTTACACTTTTTGACTGTGCTTTATTAGTTCTCTTCAAGCAAAGAAGCAACATTAGGAGAACTGTCAACTGCTTTAGAGTATGAAAATGTATGCACCCTCTTGTCTGTTTATGGATTTTATTTGGTATGCATGAAGGAGAGAGAAACACCATAGAGTGGAAGTACTTTAAAAAAGATCTGTGAGTCTGAAGATGCTGAAGACAGCAGCTGAACAGCATATGGGGCCTGAGTCAGTGCATTATCGAAAGAAAATATGCTATTGTTCCACCGTGAATCATACAATCATAGGATCCTAGAGTTGGAAGGGACCTAGTAGGTCATGTAGTCCCACCCCCAGCCTGAAGCAGGAAACCCTCCTAGAGCATCTCCAACAGGTGCTCATCAGCCTCTGCTCCAGTGCATGTTCTGAGTGCATATTCTGGCAGACATTTTTGACGTCATCATTGATTGATGGCATAAACCTAACCAATTTAGGTCTAAATCAGGTGAGGTTAGGTCTAACTCGGCCAACATATCTTCCCAGGATTGTGTGGGGAGACTGACGTACATCTGTGTACTGGCCTAACCCCCCAGGAGTGGGGCAGAAGTGCCTTATGGTAGTGTTGTGAAACCCCCCAGATCAGCATAGGACTCATATCAGACTTATGCCGGCCTAACTAGAGGTTAGGATTGCAGCCTAACTCTTGGAAAACCTACAACCAATCTATTAATGCAAAATTTGGCTTTCTAGGACTGTACCACATCAGATACCATGTGGGCAAATCAGAACATAGAAAGATCACTGCTGGGTCAGACCAAAATTATAGTGTCCAGTAACCGGTTTCCCCACTTCCGTCATTGTCGTCGTTGTCGTTGTCGTCGTCGTCGTCATCATCATCATCATCAGAAGAAGAAGAAGAAAAAGAAGAAGAAGAAGAAGAAGAGGAAGACGACGACGCAGCTTCCAGGAAGCCCAGTATGAAGATCAGGTCCCTCTCCAACCATTGCTTTATTGTATGTAGGGATTTAGAATGATGTGTTGGTCCCATTCCATTCTGGTACCATTTATTCTAAAACAAAAGGAGGACAAATTGTATAAATCATAAGAAAGGGGTTAATTTTTTTGATTCCCCATTAATTATCTTTGATATATTTGTGGGAGATGATTAAGAGAAAGAAAATCTACTTTGATTTTTCACCATTACTTGTGCCATCAGTGGCAAGTGTGACCAGCTTCATGTGAGAGCCATCTTAAAGATGCATAATACCCTGTGACATTATTTGTTATTTAAAAAGAAAGACACAGGCTGCCATCATGACAAAAATGTGCATATGTTGGCCCTAGTAGACTCACAACTGGATCATCTTCTCATAGAATCATAGAGTTGGAAGGGTTGGTAGGTCATCTTGTCCAACCCCCTGCCTGCAGCAGGAAATCCTCCTGGAGCATCTTTAGATGCATTTTTAGATGCATCATCATAGATGTATTATTACATCTTATCTGCACTTACCTAGGAGTAATCACCACTGATTAACATTATTAAAAGTACAGATTGCAACATTTCTCCAAATGCTTTCAAACACCAAATATATTAAAAATAAAATACACATTATGACATGAATGGGGAGCAACCTTAAATAGGCTTGCAACCCATTTATCGGATCCCAGCCCACAGTTTAAGGAATATGGATGAAGTAGATTTTACATTTGTGATCTAGAGACACCTTTAACGATACAACTCGTATATTACTGAAAAGTGCAGTGCAGTTTGATGGCTGTAATGTTTAAAAGTGGTGACGTAAGCATTCAGGAATATCATATGAGTTTTGCCATGGACTTTTTGTTAAGTCCAGGAACTTTCTTGAGGACATTGGTGTTGCCAACCACTTATGGTGATTCATGCCATAAGACCTTCAAACATAGAATGTGTCCACATTTGTCAGCAACAGCTATGGTGAAAGTTTGGAGGGCCACAGGAATTCTCTTGCAAATGCATCAATGTATTGTATACTCAGCTTGAATACTGATACTGTTTAGTATTCTAAATACTCAGCAATCTGATTGGTAATTAAATGGTCTTACATGCCAAAGGCCTGCATTTTTTTAAATCCCTCTTTTAGACTTGCACAATAGATCTATGGAATATTTTACATTTATATCCTATCTTTCTTCCCTGATAGAGCTCAAGGCAATGTACAGTGGCACCTTGGTTTGCCAGCATAATTCATTCTGGAAGCCTGCTTGTAATACAAAATGCTTGTATATCAAAGTGAATTTTCCCATAAGCAATAATGGAAATAATGGAAACTCAGATGATTCATTCCACAACCCAAAAATGATTACAATACTGTAATATAACACCAAATAATAAAGCAGGCCTCCGTCAGTCTTGAAAGACTATGGTATCGTGCTCGGCACTGCATACGCTGCATGTGAAGCACGAAAGCCTGGGTTAGATTGTTATGGAGGATAGGCTGTTACCCAAGAAGCAAATCCCCCCTCTCCACGCCACTGAATTAGTCCAATGAAAATGCAGAGCCAGTACGATTGGATCCAGCTGGCATCACAGAGCTGGGCTAAGGACAGGAGCGCACCCTGTCTTGTGGGGCCGACCTGGGTCTCGAACCCTGGCCTGCTGGTTAACAGGCACAGCATCTAAATACAAAATATAAAGGAAAATAAAACAAATTAACCTGCACTCAGTCTTTCGGGTCTCTAAGGCTGCAATTTGCCCCCTTACACAGGAGTTGTAAAGCTGCACTGATTATAATAAGGCTTTCATTAGTGTAGAGGGCTCCTTTCCATTGCCCTCCTTAATAGGAGTGAGCCTCCATAGACTATAATAGGCTTGGGGCATAGGATTGTAGACATGCATAGGATTGGACTCACAGTGAAAAATAACATGAAATTCTCTCAGGAGAGGCTGAGGAGGTGCTTGTGGAACAGTGAAACTGGGTGTATCCTGGCCAGGACTATTCTTTCGCTTGTTTATCAAGTTAAAATTTATTAGAAATGTTTGCTTTTCTTGCAAAACACTCTCATTCTAGGTTATTGTACACTGTACACCCTCACAGTTCTCTTCCTCACCATATTATCCTCATAAAAACTTTGAGAGGTAGGTTTGGTTGAGAGCCAGCTGTTGGCCCAAGGTCACCCACGGAGCTTCAGAGGGGCGATTCGAACCCAGCTGTGACCCCCTATACTGACTTTCAAATGTTCTGTTCTTCTGTATGTACACCCCTTACTTGTAAGGTACAATCACATTGAAAAAATAATAATTAATCACCCTAAATGTGATGCTCCAGTCTTATCCACCACCATCTTCAGCCATGCAGCTACAACAGTGCGCACCAATATCCTATCTCCATTATTCCATCCAACGTATCCCCTTCCTCTACAAGGACTTAACACCAGCAAAAAAGCTGATGTGGGTATGAGGAAAGTAAAAGAACTATGCATTTATGTTGCTGGCTCTCTAATTCCCCCAACATTTCATGCACCATGCTCTTTAGCTGATGGTGAGGGGACTAGATTGAGCCAGACGCAATGGAGTGTGTTGTGGGCTTGGTGTGACCCACAAGTGGCCTCTAGTTGCTCCTAGTAATGCAACTTGAGACCCAGCAGAGAGGACAAAGTGGGTCATGGCAGAACAAAGGTTGCGACCCAAGCACTTTTTGGTTTTATAGTAAAAATTGCACTGCATAGTAGTAAAGCGTGGTTTCCTGAAGCAGAAGTTAGCAGTGGCTTTGGCAGGAAAATCATTTTATTGCTTGAAGTTATAATTGCGAGGAAAATAAGACGGTAGTGTTCAAATGAAGCTTGACAGTGTGCATTGCAGGCAAGAGCCATCTGTGCCATGGTAGCACTGTTTGTATTTTAATGTTTAAACATACTGCAAAGATAATTAAGAATAACTATAATTAAAAATGATTACAACAAATTACTTTTCCCTCAACAGTGATGCGTGCCTGAAACTTATAACTTTTTCTTCTTTAAAAAAAAGAAGGTTCCTTTATCAAGGCAAAGAGGTTAACACAGGAATTCTTAGAGCTATATGCAGAAAATAAAATACAGTTTTGCAAGAAGAAAACCCAATCCTCTGCCAATTGTATCAGAATTATGGATCGTATGTCTTATCTCCACAAACTGTTGGAGACCCAAGCGAAATGTAGGACACGACAAAATAAAAGCTAAAAAATCTATGTATATATTGCTTTCATATGGGTAATTTAAACACTATATTATTAAATTTAATATAATTTATTAATTACAAGAACTCTACGTGCTGCCTTCGCACAAGGAAAAGGGTACCATTAATATTTTTTGCAGGACATAAAGAAAAATCCAGGATGTCCTGGTAAAACAGTATATATGGTCACCTTGGATCCCTTGAACACTCCAGTACCAATCATTCATATTGTCCTGCATATTGTTTCAGAGCAGAGCCAAGAACCTTCAGCAGCCCAGCATTGGCATGGAGTCCATCAAGTTCAGGGTATATCTGAATGATAATGACTGCTCAGCATTTCTGATGGATGTCTTTTCCAGCCCAGGAGCCCCACGTGCTTGAGGTCATGAAGTTAACCCTAGGAAGTTCCTGGTTCAAATCCTAACCAGGTCATAGGCTTTATTAGGTGGTATTAGCCTCACCCCCCATCTGCAATACAATGACAGTCCCTACAATCCAGAGTAACTACGGGAGCACGTAAGAGACATTACGTGCACCCGTAGTTACTGCACCACCTAGTGAAAACCTATGGGAAATTCATGTTGCAATCCAAAGTAAATTGTTCTTACACCGGAGCAAGGACTCCCTGTTGTTGCTCTGGATTGTGCCCAGTATTATTGGAATAACCAATATGAAGCGCACTGAAATGTGAAATGCAATGAGAATGATCACCTAACTAAAGAAGGAGCGCAACAGCTAACAGCCCAATTTTAGTGCATGTTCACTTAGAAGTATGCCCCATATAGTTCAATGGTGTTAACTCCCAGGAAAGCATGCATAGGATTGCAACCTATGAGCAAAATCCAGAGTAATTATGGGGAGTCCTTGCTCCGGTATAAAAACAACTTACTCTGGATTCCAATATGAATTTCCCATAGGTTTTCACTAGGTGATGCAGTAACTATGGGTGCACATAATGTCTCTTATGTGCTCCTGTAGTTACTCTGGATTTGGGGGAAAGGCTATGATCTTTAAATATAAATTTTGATCTTGCATCACTCTCTACGTTTCCATTAATGGTATTGAGCAAATCCTAGTTACTGATGCTTGGCTACTTGCAATGTCTGAAAGGGAACACTGGATGTGAATACAACCTGTGCTACCTTCTTACCAAGATCCCATTCAAGAGCATAACCAGTGAATGCTGCTACTTGGCTCTGAAGGACCCTGGCAACACTTGCGCATAATACCTAAAGCCGCTCTGACTCTGGGCCAACATGAACGGTACAAAGATATTCATTGGAGCTTTTGATAATTGGGACGATCTGTTAATTGTCACACTTTCCTCTTTTTGCCATGTCCACCGTGCCAGGTTTTCCTGTGGTTTATGAACACAGGGCTGGGGATTTTAAAAGACATTTTTGCCTTGCAAATGCTTTTGTGTTTCATTCATCTGTGTTGATTACTTAAAAGAATTTATCATCGTTGCTTGCGAGAAAATTTGCAAATATATACTGGGAAAAGTATATCATTTTTTAAAAAAACATTTGCACTTCAAATCTGATCAAAAGCACATAGTTTGGATAGAATGAGCTTTTCAGAAGCCAAGGACACAACACATATAAAATGTATTTGATTGCGCCTCTCAAAGGAGCTGCAATGTTCGGAAAAAAATTGGGGGAGAATTTGAGTGGACTAATCTATGTATGCCACTCAAATGCAGGTCATGCAGGTCATGAATACAAGAGGTCATCTAATCTGTGCCAGGTAGACCAGGAGCAACAAAACTAAGCTCAGTTCTAAGCACATCATCTTTGAGAACAAAACCAAGAACAATTTTTAGCTATTAAGTGCCCACCACCGATTTAACACATGCTGAAACAAGAAGTTGCTTGCATTTTTTAATTATCAGAGACCTGAACTTGCTTTTAATGTGCTTTTATGTGTTGGCTTACCTAAATATCTATTCCTGGCTGGGTACCTTCTGGCCTTTTAGGCCCAGCTCCAACTTTACACATGAGTATCTTTGAAATGCTAATGATTAGTGACCTGACCTTTCATGTATTCCTCCATTAAGCCCTTCTGAACATGAGACTCAAGGCATTTTTGTTTACATTCTTCTGCTTGCTTATTTATTTATTTATTTATTTATTTATTATTATTATTATTATTATTATTATTATTATTATTATTATTATTATTATTATTATTATTATTCCTGTGTTGGCAAACTTTTCAGGTCAAAAAGACCCAATGTAATATACTGTAATATATATAATATAGTCTGTATATTACATATACAGACCAGTGGTGGGATGTAATATATTCTGCTGCTGAGTACCATCGGGTCTTTTTTGACCTGGCTCCAACTTTACACATGATGTGTTATCTTCAAAACACTAATGAATAGTGATATCACCTATCTCCTAGCTTGGTCTTTAAGCCAATAGAAGCTACCTGTAAATGTGACAGCAGTACGAATAATAATTATTATTATTTTATTTTTTAACTGGATTTGTGTCCCACCTTTCTCGGCAAAGCCGACTCATTGCGGCTAACAAACATCAACAACAATGTACATAGAAACATTTAATACATTTAACAACATTAAAAAATTTAAAAGAACCCATCACCCTAAAAATTATCGTAAAAACATTGGCTAAGCAGAAACACGTGTACGATATAACTAATTTGAAGGTTTCTAAGACAAATAAGCCTCTATCAATATTTTATACAAATGTTTGAAGTACAATCTCATTTGAAGAAAAACAAAAGGTTTTTCCAATGGGATCAAATTAAACCTACGATCGGGTTTTCCTACAATCAGGTCTGATCGTACTTCAAAGTTTTTCTCATGGTACCCGGCAGGGCTAAAATACTTTGATTAACCGTCGTGGTGTCCCCCATAATTCTCAGTACCGTTGCATGGTGAGTGTGCTGAGAATCCTGTTGGAGATTCCTATGCTTTTTTTCTCAAGTGGGTTGACAAGAAACATTAATCTCAGATTTGGGACCTCCTTTATTGCTGGGACTGCCCCTTTACCCCGTGACTGCACTCTCTTTCTCCAATTTTTTCCAAGATTGACAAGTAGCATCACCAGGACCCACCTCAGAAAGCTCAGAGATTTGGAGGCATCCAACCTCACAACCCCAGCTCTGGGAATCTGATCATGCGGACCCAATCTTATCAAACTTCCTAGCATGGAAGCAGTTATGCCAAAGGGATGTGCACTGCATCCTATGGTGGGGATGGTCATCCAGCTTCAGGACACACACTGCGCATGCGTCAACCTTTCTTGGTTGGCGCATGCGCAGTATAGGGCTTCCCCTGGGCGCCAAACCAGTACGCCCGGTTTTCTGGGCCCCTCCCATAGCTACTGGATTGGTAGCCGGGGGGGGGGGGACATAACTAACAACCGGTTCAGGCGATCCAGAAAGTAGTTCCTATATCCAGAATCTAGAATCAAGAACCTACAACTCTGTGCATAGCTAGCCCAAGTACTGAGCCCCAAAGTTTGCAGACTATGGCTACAATCCAGGACCTTTTACACCAACATAGTTATGGTGTCACCTATGGGAAACCTATGGGAAATGCAGAGCAATCCAGAGTGTATCTTATGTCTTCCCATAATTACTCTGAATTGTAGGGTATGGCTGCAATCCTAAACACACTTTCCTTGTAGTAAGACCCACTGAACACAATGGGGCTTACTTTTGAGTAGACGTGGTTAGCATTGTGCTCTATAGCTTGTCCTTGGAGAGTGAAGGAGTTTCACACACTGGTTCTCCTCACTGGGCATTTACTCCACACGAATACTATAAAGAATTTATGTTTAGAGCAAGACTCTTCATAAGTAATGGTACTCTTTCCTAACTCAGACATAACCCAACCATATTTATATAAAAATTATTACAATGTTGATGTAGTTACTGCAGCACCTAGTGAAAACCAATGGGAAATTCATATTGCAATCCAGAATAAATTGTTCTTATGTCAGAGCAATGACTCCCTATAGTTACTCTGGATTGCACCCATAATGAATCCACTAGACCAGCGTTTCTCAAAGTGGGGGTCAGGACCCCTTTGGGGGTTGCCTAGAGCTTTCCTGGGAGTCGCCTAAAGACCTCTGGTGCAGGGGGCCAGGTCAGGCTTCCCAGACCTCCAGCTGTAGCTGCACATGCACTGGGGCTGACTGACAGCCTCAGGGCCCAATCCTGTGCATGTCTACTCTGAAATAAATCCCATTATAGTCAGGGGGCATTTACTCCCATGTAAATGTGGATAGGATTGCAGCCTCAGGGCCCAATCCTATGCATGCCTACTCTGAAATAAATCCCATTGTGTTCAATGTGTGCATAGAACACACATTTCATTTGTAACAATGAAAATACATCCTGCGTATCGGATATTTACATTACGATTCATAACAGTAGCAAAATTACAGTTATAAAGTAGCAACAAAAATAATTTTATGGTTGGGGGTCCCCACAACTTGAGGAACTTATAAAGGGGTCACAGATTGAGAACCACTGCACTAGACTGAATCGTTCCATAGGAATTATTTCTATAGGTGAAGGAAAGAAAATGTTATTCAGAACCTTGTCCAGAGAAGCTGCATTTGTGCATTTCCTTAGAAAGCAACATGGGAAATTGAATTTCCTGTTGCCAGAAGACCAGCCCTTCCCTGTTTAATTCTATTGTCAACCCAGAATAATTAAGCAATTGATCAAAAGCAAGCAACAGATTCAAAGTGCTTCATTTTACTCTCCCAAGGCCTATTGTACCTACAAGAAATCATTAACATATTTACCAACAGCAAATTGAGTGGAGGGGGGGGGGCTTTATCAGACCCTCCCATTTGTACCTCGTTGGTCACTAACTTACATCTATTTTGTATGCCTGTGTATTACCTGCTCATGTCCACTTATATCCTACTTCCACCTCGATAATATTCTCCTCAATAAAATTGAGAGTAATAATATTGAGAGTAATAATAATAAAATTCTCAATAATAACCTCAATAATATTCTCATTGACAACTGGTGGAAAACCAGCATTCATTCATTCATTCATTCATTCATTCATTCATTCATTCATTCATTCATTCTGACAGTATTGACAATATATATTGACTATATTGAGTCTCAAAATTATATGGCACACTAAAAAGAAGCAAACATTACACTCTCACTCATGCACACACACACACACACACACACACACACACACACTAAGGCCTGCTTGATGCCATCGTACATCCCCTTGATGTTGCCTGTGTCAGCTGCTACCTGGATCTGAGAGCAAAGCTGCAGCCAATAATTGTTAGCACATCTCCTGGCAATCTGTTGGACTTTGCTACGGGCGACTCGCAGGGCTTGAAGGTTGCGCTCACTAGAACAGGCTTGATATGCAGTTAGAGCTCTCCTCTTTTCCTCAAGGGCTGGTGTCAGCTCCTCCGAGTGGGCTTCAAACCAATCTGCTGTCTTTCTAACCTGCTTACCAAAAACTGACAAGGCAGTAGTATAAACAGCATTCTTGAAATGTTCCCACCGTTCAGAAGCGTTTGCTTCAGCCGGGCCTGGGAGAATTTCCTCGAGTGCTTGGTCAAATTCCAACACTTTTTCCAGACTGCGGGTCTTGCTGATGTTAATTCGTGGTCTTCCTTCCTTCTTGGAGTGATGCAGCCTCTTTGCTTGCAGTTTTACTCTGCTGCACACCAAGGAGTGGTCAGTATCGCAATCAGCACTCTGATAGCTACGTGTGATCTTAATGTTGGGAAGGCTGGAGCGCCTGGTGAGGATCAGGTCAAGCTGATGCCAATGCTTCGATCTTGGGTGTTGCCAAGACACTCTGTGTTGAGGCTTTGTGTTAAAGAATGTGTTGCTAATGCAAAAATCATGATAGCAGCAAAACTCCAGCAGGCGTTGGCCGTTTTCATTCATCTTCCCGATGCCAAAACGACCTAGACAAGCGGGCCAAGAACTATGGTCAGATGCAACTCTTGCATTAAAATCACCAAGGATAAACAATGGTTCTTTCTCAGGGATTTTCTTGATAGTGGCAGCCAGATCATCATAGAATTTGTCTTTGGATTCTGCTGAAGATGATAGTGTTGGTGCATATGCACTAATAAGAGTGACCAGCCCTACTGATGTCTGTAGCTGCAGAGACAGAATTCTTTCACTTCCTCCAGTAGGTGGAAAAATGGATCCAAGTAGGGTGTTTCTAACTGCACAATACAACAATACTTATTATCTGATGCCCCTCCCTTGCACCTGGCTACCTTTAAAACCTAGAAGTTGTATAGGGTCATCACGTCTGGGAATCTGTGAAGGATATTTCCTCCATAAATCTGCCCAATCTTGTTTAAAGATATCTAGCTCAGGATCCATCAGCATATCCTGTAGCCCAGGGTTCCACAGATTAATTACGCAGTGAGTAAAGAAATATTTCCTTTTCTCTTTTCTAACTCTCCTGCCAGTCAATTGAAATAGTTCTAGGATCAGAAATAGACTGGGAAGACCCAAGTTCAGATCCCTGGGAAACCATGAAACTCCCTTGGTGGATATCCCTGGGTTCTGGTGTTGTGTGAGAAGGAAAAGATCATCCACTCTATTCCATGCATAATGTTACATGTCTTCTAGCCTTACCTTCCATCAAAAGGAAGATGTCCTAACCCACTACCAAAGACAAACATAATATTTATCTATATATATAAAAGAGAAAAGTCACTGACTGACTGACTCACTGACTGACTGACTCACTGAGTGACTCAGTGACCATTACCGCCCTGCCAAAACCGCTGGGCCTAGAAGCGTGAAATTTGGGGTGGGTGTTCCTTTCGTGACTGAGGGGTGCACTAAGAACCAGTTTTCGGAAATTCCAACCGGAAGGGGGTGAAAAGGGGCGCAACGCGTTTTCCTCCCTATGCTTTGCATTGAGAATTGCTGACTCAGCAACATTCCACCCCAACTGCTGGGCCTGAAGCATGGAATTCTGGGAGTTCCTTCTGTCACCTGAACTCCCACCAAGAACCATCTGGAGAAATTAACCCTTCAGGGGCTGAAAAGGGGGCAACGTGTTTTTGTCCTATACTTAACATGGGAGACTGACCAACCTCCAGTCAATTTGGTGCTTGGTGCCTGGTGCTCTGGGGGATGTTGTTTGGAGGAAGAGGTTGCGCTGGGGAGAATGCTGTGCATGGGAAGATACGCATGAGGGAAGTTGCGCATGGTGGGTTGATGGGGGGATGTTGTGCATGGGGGATGTTGCACATGGGGGATGTTGTGCATGGGGAATCGCGCATGGGGAATTTTACTTCTGCAACACAGGTATGCTTTTCGCTACTCTTATATAAAGATAAGAACCATTTTTATTTCAGTGCAATTTGTAATCTAGTACAGCCCATGGTACATACATGTAACCCTCTTTATATATACAACGGTACTTTGGTTTACAAGCACAATTCATTCCAGAAGCATGCTTGTAATCCAAAACACTTGGGTAATGAAGCAAATTTTCCCATAAGAAATAATGGAAACTCAGACAATTTGTTCCAAAACCCAAACGTATTCATATAAAAATGATTACAATACTATAAAACAAAATAATGAAGAAAATACAAAATATAAAGAAAAATAAAACAAATTAACCTGCATTTAGGACGCAATCCAGACTAACTACGGGGAGTCCTTGCTCCGATGTAAGAACAATTTACTCTGGATTGCAATATGAATTTCCCATAGGTTTTCACTAGGTGGTTCTGTAACGACATCAACGTAAATGTCTCTAATGTGCTCCCGTAGTTACTCTGGATTGTAGGATTAGTCTCTCAGGTCTCTCAGGCTGCAGTCTGCTCCCTTACACAGGAATGAGCACCACTGATTATAGTAGATCTTACGTTAGAGTAGACATGCAAGGCTAGAACTCTCCAGCTCCTTTTTATTGCCCCCTTACACAGGAGTGAGTCCCAATGAATATAATAGAGCTTACTTTAGAGGCTAACACATGCCTTATCTGCAAAAAGCATTTATCAGATTGGATTGTGACCACCTGGTCCTTAGCACTACATCTTTTTTTGCCAAAGAGAGCCATGTGGTCCTCACAATCACCCTATAAGGTAGGTAAGATTGAGACTGTGGCTTGGGTTGCAGTCATATACACACCTGGTAGTAGATCACATTGAACTCCATGGATCTCCCTTGGGAGTAGACATGTATAAGACTGCACTGCTAAGGTCGGTCAGCAAGCATTGTGACTGAATGGAAATTTGAATCCAGCTTTCACCCCAGAACTCCAACCACTACCATGTACTACACAGGCTGTTCACGGCTGTTCATGGCATGAATTGACGTGGATTGTTCAAATGAAAACCCCAATCTACCACCGTGGGACACTTACATTAAAGAGTGGGACACTTACATCCCCCCAAAAACTTGGATCACAGACTGGTAATAATTATTTAATGCAGTCAGTTGAAATCTGTTATAGAAAAATAAATTAAACCAAAGGAACTTCAGAGGCTTTTTTCCCCTTCTTATTGAGTGTCTGATGTTGCTATAAGACCTTTTCTGGAACAGATGGTTGTTTCTTGATTTTTTTTTTCCTTAATGCACATACTGTTAACACTTGACCTGATGTGTTCTCTTTGGATAATGATCCAAGCATCATTAAAACAAAGGACTGTTGGGGGAGTGGTATGCTGTGCCAAATGTATTTTTTAATCCCCGTTAATGTCCTAAGTATAATTTAGTACAATTAGGCAACTCCTCAGCCCAGGTAGACAGTTCCTGTAAGGCTTAACGCCGCAATCCTAATCCCCAGTTAGGCCTGCATAAGTCCCAGCACAAATCCTATGCTGGCCTGTGGGTGTCACAAAAGTGCCATAAGGCACTTCTGCACAACTCCTAGAGGGTTAGGCCAGTTCACAGACATGCGCCAGCCTCTCCACACCATCACAGGGAACAGGAGTTATGCCTCCCTAAATTGGTTAGGATTGCACCCCTACGCCTCAATCCTATACATGTTTACTCAAAAATAATTACAATTGAATTCAGTAGGACGTACTCTCAAGTATTATTATTTAAGGGATTTATATCCCTATTTCCCATGTCCAAGGCGGCTTACATAGCTTTCATCCTTTTGTCCTCGCAACAACCCTGTGAGGTAGGTAATCGATGGCCAGCTTGTAGAACTCAGGAAAACTTCAAAGTGTGGTCATCACATCAAGTAAGCAGGCATTACAGCCTTACTCGCTGTAGGGTACATGGATTGAAAGATAGTTCCACACTTTAAAAAATGCTTTAGAACAGATAAACTTGGTGGAAAACATCTATTATGTTTGTGAGAACACCAAACTCACGACCTAAAGATAGACTTATCTTTAACTGCTTAAGCAAACTTCTTCCTTTCCCTTGAAAACATCTAATTAAACAACATTAGTGTTTGGAAAAAAATTTAAGATTACAAGTGTCGTGCACATCTGCAGAGATGTGGCCAGATGTTGCTGTGTATTGCCTCATTTCAACATTTGAGATATTCCTGCTGAGAAAATATGATGCTTTCATTAAAAATATATTTACTTTTGCAGGTTATAAAATGTTGGAGTGTTACCGTGCATGAGTGATACAAACAAATCTGTGTAGTCTATACCTTATGAAGAACTAGTTGCAGTTTGGTAGGTGTGATGGTTTCATGGGTAGGTCCTGACCCAATGACCCAGGTCTCCCTCCTCTCTAGTTTTTCAGCTGCCGCCTGAATCCTAACCAGGACTTTGTTCTTTTCAAGGTTCCAATGGTTGAGGGTTACTCCCTTTTAAATTCTCAACCCAAGTCCAGTTTTCTGCTGTGCCAGAACTTAGGGTAAGACTTAAAAAGCAGGCCTCCGTCAGTCTTGAAAGACTATGATATCGTGCTAGGCGCTGCATACGCTGCATGCCAAGCACAAAAGCCTGGGTTGGATTGTTATGGAGGACAGGCTGTTACCCAAGCAGCAAATCCCCCCTCTCCACGCCACTGAATTAGTCCAATGGAAAGGCAGAGCCAGTACGATTGGATCCAGCTGCGTCGCAGAGCTGGGCTAAGGACAGGAGCTCACCCTGTCTTGTGGGGCCGACCTGGGTCTCGAACCCTGGCCTGCTGGTTAACAGGCACAGCGCCTTAACCGCTTGCGCCACCCACAGCCCTTAGGGTAGGACTAAGTAGAGACAATATACATGTTATCCCTTGTTATCATTTAGAGTTCCATTCTGGAAGGCCCAGTGGATTAAAAAAAAACTCTGGATTTAAAAAACACTAGAAAAATATAGTATGGTTTGCCCCATATACCAACAGAGAGGTGAGGCAGTCCAGTCTTATTTTTTCTGGCACCCAGAGGAATCCCATATATCCCATACATCCCATGGATGCTAGCAAACCACCAGAGGTCTTCTTGGGGTGGGGGACTTTTGTTCCCTTCCTCTGAGGAAGGCTCTTAATCCCACAAAGGGGCTTCTCATATCTGCACCAGCTATTTTGCTGGGGCAGCTTTGAGAAGCTCTGTGTTGGACTTTTGGGACATGGAGATTAATTCCATGCCCTCCTTCTTCAGCCCCTCCACCCATTTTTCTCTCCCACACCCCAGATGTTTTCCTCCACCTCTGTCCTGCCACCCGGCACCCTTATTTGTCTCTGGCTTCCACACAACATCTTCCATCAGGCATTGGGCCCAGCCCTGGTTAGTTCTGATCCTCCTCCTATGATGTTGCATATGTGCTTTATGACATGTGTGTAACACCTACCACTGGTCCTGGAGATCAGTGCCAGCACTAAGAGACGATAGGTACTAATGCTGCAATCCTAATCCCCAGTTAGGCTGGCATAAGTCCTGGCACAAGTCCTGTGTTGGCTTGGGGCTGTCACAGAAGTGCTGTAAAGCATTTCTGTACCACTCCTGGCAGGGTTTGGCCAGTGCACAGACGTGTTCCTGCCTCCCAACACCACCATGGGAATGGGAAGATGGGGGAATTATGTTGGCCTAAATTGATTAGGATTGCACCCTGAGACCAGTTTTCAAGCACTGGCATAGCCATGCCATTGGGGCACATGCTGCATCCTGAAGTTGGGGGGGGGGACATTCATGGAGGCCTCCTCTATCTAAGACCATGCTTCTTCCCTTCTGTCAAAGTTGCATTGCAACTGGAACATTTAGTGCTGAAAAACTGGTTACAGAGATATCTTTAGGGCAAAATCCAGAGTAAATACGGGGAGTCCTTGCTCCAGTGTAAGAACAACTTAGGGCAAAATCCAAACTACGGGGAGTCCTTGCTTCAGTGTAAGAACAACCTACTCTGGATTCCAATATGAATTTCCCATAGGTTTTCACTAAATTGTGCAGTAACTACGGGTGCACGTAAAGTCTCTTACATGCTCCTGTAGTTACTCTGGATTTGGGGGCTCGTCTCTGGAATAGTGTTTATAACAGTAGACTGGGAACCTTAAGTTTTTTAGTAACCATATAGCTAACATTAAAACCAGCAAACCTATAATCCAGTATGACCAAAACTTTTTAACAAAGCTTTTCTCTGCATCTGAAATTAGACACTCGGATCCCAAGCAGAAATTCCAGACAAGATAGAACAAGGATGGGAACAAAAAAAGGAAGAAAAATTGGTCAGTCCAACTTTAATCAACCCTCCCCTTTCCTTTGGATCATTGCGGCATTATTTAAGTAATGTGTCCATTATTCACTCATCACATATACATGCTGCGGTTCCGTTTTCAGGTTTCAGGACAAACTTGGCCCGCTGGAATGCTGATCAGTGCTTGTTCCTGAGCCCCAATCATTTGCCCCGTGTCACGGCGGAAAAAGGTTAATACACCTGTCACGTGCCGCGCTCAGTATCTAGTGGTTATTACTCACACATTGACAAATGGGATGGATTGCAGGAGACCGCGGAAAAAAGTTATTAAGGCATTAGAAGTATTGACTAATAAAGGAAGATTAACAACCTGACCCTGCAGGCAAACCTTGCCTATAATTCCCACTGAAACTAGTAAGGGCACAATCTCATGCTTATATTTTCACAGTATTTCTCTGGGTGGTTTATCATTTTTGATCCTCTAGTACATCTGGAATTGGTAGCCACACTGAGAACTATGGGGTGCCAAGAGAGATAATACTATCAAGGAGGAATGCAGAATTTCATTGCTATATGCCCCCAGATCCAGAGCAACTATGGGAGCACGTAAGAGACTTTACATGCACCCATAGTTACTGCACCACCTCGTGAAAACCTATGGGAAATTCATATTGGAATCCAGAGTAAGTTGTTCTTACACCGGAGCAAGGACTCCCCGTAGTTACTCTGGATTTTGCCCTTAGTTCTTCTGTTTGCCCTGTCGTCTACTGTTTTCCCCTAACTTCTGATCCATTCATGTGCATCCTTCCCCCTGCTGTATTATCAGTTCACATGTTCACATGCTCACATGTGCAATGACAGAACTCTCCCAAAGAATCCTGCAGGTAAAGCAGATGCTTCAGTGACAAAAAGCAGCTTTGGGGGACACTTTGATAGGAAAATGATGCAAGTAGAAGGCATTAAATGTTTTATTTCTGTGCATTGTCATCTCAGTCAACTGAAAACAGAAGTCTGGTTGGCAGCACACCTCATCAATGCATGTTGATCTATGTCTAGTTTGATCCATAAATAGTCAAGCACATGAAATACACATGAGCTTGTTTCTTCCAAGGTGTTACCTAAATTTAGAAAGTGGTAAGCCTTCTGCGTGGACACTTTTCTGGAAAGACATATAAGTGGCACCTGGTAATCCTATAAAGATTACTTATGGATGTAGCATGAGTAGCTGATGTTGAGAGACAGGGACACATTAATAAATTAAGAGAGAGAGAGAAAAGGATCCCAAACAGCAGGAATAATTATAATGGAAACTTGATCCCATTGATGGGGTACCAGAGAGAGAGAGAGAGACAGGCAGCTGATAGAGAGAAGGGCTGCAGACAGACTCGAGGGCTGGGTACATGCTATCCGCTCGGAGAGGTTTTGCCTGGTAGAGACAGACAGCCTGTATTACTGGCTTGCCCGACTGTTGAGGACATTGATAACAATATGAGATCTTGGCGCTAAATTGAGTCAAGTACTTTCTGAGCCATTCATGGAGGAATGGAGTCAGGCTGTCTGTCCGTTCTAATCCACAGTGCAAGCACCTAGGGTTTAATCGGAACAAGGGACTTATGACTGCAAGTATATCACTATATTGGCGTGTTGTATCGACTTTTTGATAATGTTCTAAAGCCAGTCGGGTAAGAAAGAGAAAGTGCCACTGGGTACAGATTGTGGCATCAATTCTCTGCCAGACTCATCAATTGAATTTATATATTACCTCCAGCTGCGCGCTTAAAATCTATAGCTCCACTCCCTCTAGTGCAGAGCTCACAGTTTAAGTAATTGCAAATACAAATGAATTTTCAAAGGATTTAGCAGGGTTTAAATTAAAAATGTGTGAACATCGTTGTTTTTAAGTACTTTCAGTTATTTAGTAATTTAACTCAACACATTCACTTTTGGCTTGGCAACTGCGTGTTTTAACATGTCCTGGTAAACTGGAAATAAATACAGCCATGAAATGAGGCAGGAATGAGGAAGGTTCAGTTTTTAATCCAAAGGGTAGGCCTCTAGAAAGTTGCCAGATAGGAGGATCATCCCTGTTTTTGCAGTGTAACAAGAAGTTGCCCTACCTTGTTCCAAAATACTATACAGTATTTTCTTTATTACAGTGTTTTGTATTGTATTAGTTTTGTAATCATTTTTATATAGTATTTTCTTAAATGTATGGACTGTGGAACCAATGATCTGAGTTTCCATTATTTCCTATGGAAGAATCTGTTTTGCATTTCAAGAATTTTGAATTACAAGCATGCTTCCGGAATAAACTGTGCTCGTAAACCAAGGCACCACTGTACTTGTAGATTTTTAAGCTCTGGTAGTGATTCAGCACTCTGTCCTTACAGCATGTACCTAAATGAAGTTTTTGGTTGCAAAACTAACTGTTGCAACACTCACTGCTGTGAGTTGCAAAACTCTCTTACCTTAGGCAGAAGTTTTCAAGAGTTGGAGAGGTCAGGCAGCTGAATATTCATTGGAGATATTACTTTTCCCCTTCTCAGTTTCCATGTCAGGGGGTGTGGGGTTCTCCCCCAGTCACCCATTTGTGATATTGTGGGATCAGCAGACACAGCTAAACTCTGGAGTGCAGAAGACACTGGGCTATGGACAAGACACAGTCAAAAGGACAGGCTCCCTATTTAGACTCAGGCTTACCAATCCAGAAACTTCATGTCATGTGCCAATCACAGAGGCTGATGCTTTTTATTTATTCGTATGGAATTCTAATATTCATGCTGCTTCTTCATGCTAGTAGATCCCATCAGTCAAGATGTGTAGACTATTCGGCCAAGTCACCACAAGGCGCACCACAAGGAGGCTAGTTTATATTATACTCCAGAGGCTGATGTTGCACACCCACCTCAGTGCCAGAAATGAATGTCTCTTTAGGGTGCTGAGCCCAATATAATCCATGCTGAAATCATGATACAAAGAGTTTTTGTGCTTGCTCCAAACTAGGGCATTGCCAGGGTCTTCGTCATCTGGTGCAGGACCCCAGTGCATCAACCCCTGCCTTTTGCATGCTCAAACTTTAATGTATTCTGAAGTCAGCCACCCTGAGTCACTTGCCCTACAATCACTTGCCCTGAGTCACTTGCCCTACAATCCTGTAACTATAGGAAGACGTAAGAGGCACTTACTCTGAATTGCTCTATGCATTTCCCATTGGTGGCACTATAACTACATAACTAAAAAAAAAAAGCAGGCCTCCGTCAGTCTTGAAAGACTATGGTATCATGCTCGGCGCTGCATACGCTGCATGCGAAGCACAACAGCCTGGGTTAGATTGTTATGGAGGATAGGCTGTTACCCAAGCAGCAAATCCCCGCTCTCCACGCCACTGAATGGAAAGGCAGAGTCAATACGATTGGATCCAGCTAGCGTCGTAGAGCTGGGCTAAGGACAGGAGCTCACCCTGTCTTGTGGGGCCGACCCGGGTCTTGAACCCTGGCCTGCTGGTTAACAGGCACAGTGTCTTAACCATTTGCGCCACCCACAGCCCTATAGGTGGCACTATAACTATGTTAGTGTAAAACTAGTGTTACATAGTTAGTGTAAAACTATGTTAGTGTAAAGTTAGTGTAAAACACTAACTATGGGCGCAATCCAGAGTAACTACAGGGAGTCCTTGCTCTGGAGTAAGAACAATTTACTCTGGATTGCAATATGAATTTCCCATAGGTTTTCACTAGGTGGTGCAGTAACCACGGGTGCACGTAATGTCTCTTATGTGCTCCCATAGTTACTCTGGATTGTAGCCTATGTTAGTGTTAACATAGTTAACATAGTAACTATGGCTACAATCCTAAAGACAATTTCCTGGTAGTAAGACCCATTGAACAAAGTAGGACTTACTTCAGAGTAGACATGGTTAGGATTATGCTCTAAGTTATTGTAGTTATTCTGGCACCTTAGGGTGGCTGGCTTCAGAGGAGGACTGTACATTTGCTAAAGTTTGTGCCTGCACAACTCAGAGCACTGCTTGGGAGAGCCTGGCAGATGCTCTCTTCTCCCAAGCAAAGACTGGGCATTCTGAGCCCAGAGCGCATGGGCATGAGGTTGTAGTGGGAGAGACATACCTTTTGCTTTCTTTGCTATGGCATCCTCTTACTTCTCTGGAACTCCCTCCCTGCCCCTGACCCTCCCCACACAAAAAAGAGATGCCATCCCACAGTTTGAGAAGAAATAATTGGGATGCAGACTCACCTATCTCCTATTAACAGCTTGTTTGACAAAACAAATTCAAAGTGTACACCAGAGTAGCAGGAACCATGCCAGTTGGAATGATAGAAAATCATGTCAGGGAGATAAATGGATCATTAAAGGCGAGGCACTTGAATTTTCATTACAGATCACTGCGCAATCACTAAAGGTTTCTGAACTTGTCCAGCTTGTTGATCTCTCCCACTCCTCCTCCCCCTGACTATTAGGCCTCATATCCATATTTTCGCATACCTTTTTGAAAACCGATATATTTCATCTGCTGAAGGCAATCATTAAAAGCTCTTTGTAACCATTGGAATTCATGAATTTTGATTCGCATCAGCGTGGAACAGCAGCGGCAGAAGTAATAATGTGATCATCATGCCAAATGATTCAGGAGCGGCATGACATAAGTGATGATATTTGGGGCGGGGGGGATGGACATATAGGTTTTTAACTAGATCCTGGCAGCATACAGGTCTTTCGCTCTACTCAGCCTCTTAAGAAGCTGGGAAATCAAGGATGCAATCCTGTCCAAATTGAAGTTGTTGCATTGGCATTTACCCTACAATCCAGAGTAACTATGGGAGCACGTAAGAGACATTTACATCGACGTAGTTATGCCACCAGCTAGTGAAAATCTATGGGAAATTCATATTGCAATCCAGGGTAAATTGTTCTTACGTCGGAGCAAGGACTCCCCGTAGTTACTCTGGATTGCACCCTAAGGCGGTATGAGTCAATATAAGGCTCGAATCAAGAAAGAGCAAGAACTGTGTCATTGCCAAAGACCTGTTCCCCACAAACTCCCTTATTCCAGCTGCATTTATTTTCTTCTTCTTTCAGTGAGGGTCTGGTGGTCAATCAATGAATGCTCTTTTGCTTGGGTTACCATCCGCTTCCAAAATATCCACACATGCTTGCTTTTATGGGAAGGAAGCACAAGCGGCATCTCCTGCCCTCATGTCTTGTGAGCTTCCCAGAGACTCCTGGCTGGTCATCGTGGGAAACAGGATGCTCGACTTGATGGGCCTTGTGGTCTGATCCAACAGGGATCTTCTTCTGCTCTCATGTTCCAATTCAACCAATTATTTCTTAAGCACCTAAAAACAAAGCACTGGATAATATGAAAAAGTAACATTTTTTAAAAAATCCAGCACAGGGCTTACAGTTCAAATAAAAGACATGGGAAGGAGAGAAGGAAAAGGGGCTTCGGAAAAACAATCAAGGAGCAGCTGCACTGTTAACATTTTGTGAGATACAGCAAAGCTGGGGATGGATGCACGTAAGGACATCCTTTGCCCAGTCTAAACCTACAATCCAGAGTAAGTATGGGAGCACATAAGAGACATCTACATCGACGTAGTTACGTACATCTAGTACGTAGGTACGTACATCTAGTGAAAACCTATGGGAAATTCATATTGCAATCCAGAGTAAATTGTTCTTACGTCGGACCAAGGACTCCCCGTAGTTACTCTGAATTGCGCCCAATGTGTGTATGAGGCCTATGATAAGATGAAGCACCTGTTCAGTGCCCAAGCAAGTTGAAGGTGCAGCCAGAGATATGCAGCTTTTATATGGCCTCCATCCCTTGCAGTTCTCAGCCTGGAATAACTTATGGCCCAGCCGACCCATCCAGCATGATAGCCTGTTTTTTGGACTGCTGGACTTGGACTTTCCCTTCATGTAAGGCAAGATTTGCTCCTTGTCCTTAGATAAGCCCAGCAGCCACAATGGGTTAACTCAGATCTGCAATAGAAATGCTGTTGGTGCAAATCCATGCTAGTTCATGCAGGTAGATCAAGCCAGGATATAGAGGTTGGGATTTGACATGCGCTGCTGCCACTGAACTGAAATCTCACGCCTGATCCGTCCACCTCCTTGCCCTTGTAACTGCCCCCATACTGCCTCCTGTCCTTTTCAATGGCCTTGTAACTGCCCCCATAATGCCTCCTGTCCTTTTCAATCCCCTACTCACCTTCCAACCTGTGCTGGCAGGTCTCCATTGATCCACTGGCATGTATAGGAGGCTCCAGCATTCCCACCAGTGTGCTGACTACTAACAGTTTTAGTACACTTTTGTGGCAGTCAGTGTTGGTAGATTATGCATTCTGCCAACACTTCCTTTTGTAAAGATTGGGCCATAACATGCTACAATCCAGAGTAACTACGGGACGATGTAAGAGACACTTACTCTGGATTGCTCTACGCATTTCCCATAGGTGGCACAGTAACTATGTCGGTGTAAAAGGTCCCTTAGTTACCCTAGATTGTATCCTTAGGCTGCAATCCTAACCAGACTTTCCTAGAAATAAGACCCATTCAACCCAATGGGGCTTACTTTTGAGCAGACTTCGATAGGACTGTGTTTTTTCGCACCCTTCATGCTAGCGATTTTTATGTGGCAAAAGCTTTCAATATGCGAATACAACTACAGTGGCGCCTCACGTAACAAATTTAATTCGTTCCAGAGGCATGTTCTTTACATGAAACTTTCTTTATGTGAAGCGGATTTTCCCATAGGAAATAATGGAAACTCAGACAATTGGTTCCACAACCCCAACAATATTCATATAAAAATATTAACTGGATGTAAAAATGATGACAGAACACTAGGATTGAATTCAAAACATGCATTCAATGTGCATGATCTTATGAAGTCTACTTAGGCTGCAGTCCTAAAGATGCTATCCTGGGAGTTACACCCATTTAACACAATGGGGCTTACTTCTGGGTAGACACGGTTAGGAGGCTGCAAGCCAAGACACCTTCCAAGTGTCTCCCCACTTTCTCCTTCTCTCCATCCTGAGCCTCTCTCTCCCCTGCTCCCTTCTGTCCAGCCCTGAGCTGCTTCCCTCTTCTCCATTGCTCTTCTCTCCCTCCGGCCACAGGAGGAACAGCGTGGAAGTGTTGCTTTCACTATGGGGGGGTGTGCTAGGCAGCCCTGGTGCTTTTTAAACAGGCTGCCAGCCAGCACGTCTGCCCCAACTGCCAACGAATGTGTTTCTTTACCTGAAGCACTTTCTTTACATGCAGCAGAATCCTAGATAAATTTTTGTTTGTTATGTGAAACATACTTTACGTGAGGCGTTCTTTACGTGAGGTGCCACTGTATCTCTCTAGAACTGAATATACATTTGATAACAGATCTATCATACTGCTGTGTAACATATGAATAGTCCTTCGGGAACACATCTAGTTACTGTTCTATCAAGTTAGTTATAAAGTTATAAAGTTCTGGGCTGTGGGTGGCGCAAGTGGTTAAGACACTGTGCCTGATAACCAGCAGGCCAGGGTTCAAGACCTGGGTCGGCCCCACAAGACAGGGTGAGCTCCTGTCCTTAGCCCAGCTCTGCGACGCCAGCTGGATCCAATCGTATTGGCTCTGCCTTTCCATTGGACTAATTCAGTGGCGTGGAGAGGGGGGATTTGCTGCTTGGGGAACAGCCTATCCTCCATAACAATCCAACCCAGGCTTTCGTGCTTCGCCTGCAGCGTATGCAGCGCCGAACATGATACCATAGTCTTTCAAGACTGACGGAGGCCTGCTTTTATAAAGTTAGTAGGTCTATAAAGATGCTCTGGACCCAGAATATTTGGTGCCGAAGTTGCCTTAAGGTTTTCTTTTCTAGGAACCGAAGTTCATCCAGTTAGATGAGTGGCCACAGGATCCAGAGCCACATCAGTAACCCACTTCTCCTACAGTGGGGTATTAGACCTAAAAGAGGTGTCTCACCAGAGCCCCAAGAAAGGCTGTCACGTCCCAGTGAAATGTAATTAAAATCTCCTGTATTAAGAGCCTGATAATACCACTGTGGAATAGATTCTCCCAGGAGATATCTTGCTTCTGCTCGTGTTTACTACGAACATTCTCTATTAGCTTTCCATCTTCTCTTCCAAACATGCCAGGCAGAGAGCGAAGCTCTGATAGGTATATGTGTTGTCAGCAAGCTGATATCCACTCTTCTTGATGGACATCTGAATGGGATAGAGGCTTGATAAACTGCCCTAGAAAGGGGGGAAAAGGAAGAAAAGAAAAAAATCCAGGAGTCGAATAAACAAGCAGGATCCCTCTCTGTGCAGAGATATGAGAGGGAACTTAAACTGGGTGGGGGAATCTTTTGATCCTGCAAAATCAAAGTAGGGAATCTTGTATATTTCTCAAAGCCTTGATTTCAAAATTCAAAATTAAATGTTTCCATTTCGTTTGGGAACTCTTGTTTTAATTAATTGCACATTTTTTTTGCACATGCATTTGCCATCCCACACCTGCATCAGTGATGGGATTCAAAGAAATTAACAACCGGTTCTCTGCCCCTCTGGCAGCCACTTTTAAATGGCTATTTTTAAACTTTATATGTCCTATCTCTCATTAACAGCTGGTTCTATAGAGTAGGTGCGGACCTGCTGGAGCCCAACACTGATCTGCATGTACTATACCTGAACAACGTAATATAAAGTTGCACATGAAAGTTCAGTCGCTTATTTTCCATGTTCAAAGGCCCAAGCAGGATCCACAGCTCAATAGCAGAGCACATGCTTTGCATGCGCAAGTTCCCAGCTTCAATCAATCTGCCAGGTACCTGCCAGTCAAGGGCAGCTGTGGAGCGGATGGACCAATGGCCTAATTCTGCATGAGGCAGCTTCCTAGGAATGTGTCACATGCATGCAAACTCTCGCCAACGTGACGTAAAGCCGTGTGGGCACGAAGGGTATGATGAAAGTGCTACCCACTTCTTCCCAGAATTCCCTTCAGTTCTTTCATTTGGGCTCTATTTCCCAAATGTTTTCATATTTGTCCTTTTCCCGTTTTTACCGTAAAAAACAGCGAGAGAACCCAACATTGAAACAAGACAAATATATTTAGAATATTTCACAGTGAACCTTCAGGGAAAGGAAAGGAGAAAAACTTGATTTTCTGATACATCCTCAACACATTGAATTATGGCAATGCTACATTGGAAATCAGGGTCAGTCCTGCTTTGGATGGCCCTTAGACAATTTTTTCCAAGGTAAACCCCTTAAACAGTCTAACTGTGTGAAAGGAGAGATTTAAAACTGAAATGCTCCAGGCTTCCTTAGGAAAGAGACCCAATATGACTGGAGATAGAATAAATTGCCTCCAGTTTTGCCTGCACTGATCGTGTCCACTAGAGGAGACCTTGGTACCATCGGGGAAAACCTAAACCCCCAAATCCAGAATAACTATGGGAGCATGTAAGAGACTTTACGTGCACCTGTAGTTACTGCACCACCTAGTAAAAACCTATGGGAAATTCATATTGGAATCCAGAGTAAGGGCACAATCCAGAGTAACTACGGGGAGTCCTTGCTCCGGTGTAAGAACAATTGGCTGTGGATTGCAGTATGAATTTCCCATAGGTTCTCATTAGATGGTGCAGTAACTACGGGTACACGTAATGTCTCTTACGTGCTCCCGTAGTTACTCTGGATTGTAGGGTAAGTTGTTCTTACAACAGAGCAAGGACTCCCCGTAGTTACTTTGGATTTTGCCCTAAATGTATTTCAATTCACATGTAGCAAGACTGGATGGACACAGCAATTCAAGTGAGATCCATAAAGACTTGAATGTCTAACCTGCAGTTTGTGGGCTTTAGAATTCTTTTCTCTACATTTTTAAGAGTCTAAGGAAATTTGTTTGGTATAAATACAGGTGGCCTTCTATGTCCATGGGTTCATCAGCCAGGATTTTAATATCTATAGGGTTCTGAACCTGCTTGGTGGAAACCTGTATCCACCCAAAGGGGTTATGTTTCAACAAAACAAAGATGGTGCCAGGATCCAGTGGGTGCCGGAAGCCCCGCTGAGCTCTTGCGGGGCTCCCCATGGCTTCAAACAGTGAAAGTTGCAAATAAATAAGAATTTCCAATTCCCACAGGGACACATACTGGGCAATGTGTTGCTGCTTTACCCCTTTCCCTGCTCCTTAAAGGGAAAAAGAGACCTTTATATGAACTGGGGAGTCATGAGTTTGAGTACCACTGACATAGACCAGAGGGACCTCTAAATATTTTGGCAAGAAGGCCACATTTTCTTTCTGATACTGTGTCAGGGCCAGAAGGAATAAAAGAATTTATTTACATTTCAAATTTGAATAAATTTACATAACTGAATATATTAGTGATGGAACCTGTGAATGAATGAATGAATTCAAACCAGTTCATAAACACCAACACACAGAGACAGAGTGGGGTACAATCCTAGCCATCCCTACAATCCAGACTAACTACTGGAGCACGTAAGAGACATTATGTGCACCCGTAGTTACGGCACCACCTAGTGAAAACCTATGGGAAATTCATATTGCAATTCAGAGTAAATTGTTCTTACACCGGAGCATGGACTCCCCATAGTTAGTCTGGATTGCGCCCCATGTCTACTCAAAAGTAAGTCCCATTGATTTTAGGTGTTTAGGATCCTAAAAGTGTCTTTAGGATTACAGTCTGGTGGTCTTCGAAGCAGTTCATAAGCACTTTCATACACAGAGAGAGGAGGTGTATATCATCCCCAGCTGTCAAAATACCCTCCCCAAGTATGAAGAACAGAACTCTCCTCATCTCTGGAGGATTAAAGGGCTTGTCCAAGGGCCAGATGGAAGAGGCTTCTGATTACCGGGTGGAGGCTCACCGAGGGCTGCATCTGGCTCCACCGACAAGGTTTGGAGACCCCTGGCCTAGACTATAGAAACATTGTGGAAAACAAATATTAAATGTGAAGATATTGCACAGATAAGTTGTCTGCATCCATTATTTTATTTACTGCCATTTACTTTGTACTTATTGCTTAGGTGGAATCGTATCTATCGTAGCTGAATGCCAGCTGTAATTGCGGTGGCGGCAAATTCAGAGACGTTATGCCTTCCCTGCGGCTGATGGACTTCTCATTCCAAAGTAGGGCACTTCTATCTGATGGCATCAGCCATAAAAATCCTCCATTTCAAGCCAACGATATCCTGAAGGACAACGGCTCATTTCATTTCTTATCAAGAAATCAGGCAGATCACTCATATTTCCCGAATCAAATGACATTTTCAGGAAAATTCATTTGAACCAAAAATGAGGTTTCCCCTCCACAGACTCCAATTAGTTTAAAAATGGGTTTTCCCTGATGAAAATTCTTGAAAGAACTGAACTGTGTAAGGGAAAAAAATCAATATGTCTATATATGTATATAGATATAGATATATATGTACATATGCAGCCAAGATATCCTATCAGGCGACATAAATCTTTAATTTTGGCCATCAGTTTTAATAGTAAAATACCCAGTGCTCTCTCTCTCTCTCTCTCTCTCTCTCTCTCTCTCTCTCTCTCTCTCTCTCTGTGGCTATTCCAGTGAGAGACCACTCACTCATTTGCTTCCTAAGTACACAAAATTAACTGCTTATCTGTTGATCTTCTTACATGATCCTTTAAGATTCTTCTCTCTCCGCATGTGTGTCCAAGGCTGCTTTGCCTTCGGAGGAAACCCGGGAAAAATCCCGATCCCCTTGTCCTTCCTTGATGCACTCATAGGGGGCCGAGGCCTAATTAAATTGCTCTCAAAGACAAGAAGGGATGAATTTCCTGCTTCTTTTCTCCCTTGTCACCCATTTAAGTCAGCTGAGATTCACGCACTGCATTTACTTATGCTCCAAAAAGAAAAGAGAAAGACTTGAAGGGGGAGGGAAGAGGAAGACAGATGAAGGCAGAGTCAGAAGGGGAGAAAGGAGGTAATTAAATATTATCAGAGTTCCAATGCGAAATTTCAGAACAAACAAGAGTAAAGAAGCGTGAAATTCAGCAAAAAAAAAATATACACAACGTGGAAAGGACGGGGGGTTTTTCTATAGTTTATAGGAATGTTTGAAAGCATTTTTAAGAAGACCAGAATCCCGTTACATTTTTAAACATCCCATTGCATTTGTTACATTTTGCATCCCGTTAAGCACACAGGATTCTTTTCTATCGCTTAACCAGAGATGGGGACACTCAAGCATTCTTTCTCTCAACTCCCCTCCAAAGAAATGGGTTCCTTTCCATATAAAAATTTGGTTCAATCCACATTTCCCCTCTGCTTGGCTCTTTCTTTGCTTCTGTGCTCATTTCATATTTTGGATATGACCACTTTACTAATATTTAACTACTATTTTCAAGCTGTTCAAAAGGGTTTTCTGACCATGTGGACTCGTAAGGATTTCTGGCCATAGTAAGTAATTCCCCTCATTTTCCCCCACAGGTGCTCCCTCTAAAAAATCAGCTTGAGCCTGGATTCCTCCCCCCTCTCTCTCATTAAGATCAATGAGGGTGGCTTGGGAAATTAGGCATGCGCCTGGTCTGTTAATGTGTCTCTGCTGACAGGAGTGTGCATCTGTGGAATGATGGTGGTGAAGTGGAGGAGAAAAACACAAGGTGGCCTCTTTGGCTCAACAGCGATCGATTGTACTGTGCGGGTCACCAAGTGCGGCAGTGCCAAGGCGTGTGTACCGGCAAGTGGCTCTGAAAGGGAGAAGAGTTGGTGGTGCCGGTTGCGCTCTCCCGTGTGTGAGCGAACGGCCCGGCAAAGGCCTTGGATGAGCTGCGCTATTAGCCTTTGAAGGTTGTATGGAGTTGTGGATTTCCCCCCTCTCCACCCCCATCAAACAACTCTCTTTCTTCTCAATATAGTATCGCCACATTCTCCTCCGCCATCATCACCCAAACCCAAACACATCTGAGGAGTCCGTTCAATTAAATCTCTCCCAGTTCCACCTGGCTCCTGAGTGAAAGGTCAGTGGAGTCTGGGAGGGAGAGCGATGCACGAGGGGGCTTGGTTGTGTTTGTGTTGCTGCCTTGGCCATTCTCGCTCTCCTCCCCCCTCCCTTCAGCCCTCCTCCCTTTCCTCTTTTCTTCCTTAATGATACCCAATGGTCAATCACTCCCCAGCAGTGCTAGAGATGCCCTGAAGCATCATTGTGGTCGGGAGCGATCGATCAGGTTCCTTTAAAAAAAAGATGATAATGATAACCCGTGGACATAATGTCAGCGAGTTTGCTATGCCTCTTGGAGGCCGCTCACCTCTCCGTCTACCAGGGCCTACAAGAAGCTTGGAGGGGCCCGAGAAAGACTTTCCCCCCACTGTGCCCACTTAGCCCTGCCTTAAAGACAGCTAATTAGACCAAGAGTTCCGTTGTCTGTTTGCACTGGTCGGGTGGGGGAGAAAAACGTGTGTCTGTCTCTCGGTGTGTGTGCATTTGTGTGTGTGTGAGAGAGAGAGAAAGACATGAAGGGGATGCAATGCAGCAACCGTGCACTTGGCCGAGGAATACTTTGGGTATTCCAGGGTGCTTTCAAGACAGCGGAGGGTTATGCAGATGGACAGACACACGGGGGTCCTTTCTGCGGCAACCCCTGCAGCGGAACAAGGTGGTAAAACAGTCCATACCATTTCAAACTACTGGGAAAGGGTTACTACTTTTGGAAGTTTCCCGAAGCAAAAATACAATGCTCCAGCAAAGAGAAAAAATAAATACCAGTACTACTATTAGTACAAGAACTGTCTATACACTATAATCTGCAGTCTGAAATGATAACAGGACTCATTCTGCTGCATGGGAAGGACAGGTCTGCTCAATCAACTATGTGGTTCATGGTAGCCTCAGCCTGAACGTGCTCCCCAGTTATGGGGCCAGTAATACACACCTTATGGGGTTGATTTATGGCTTACAGAAACGTTATATGGCAGCCTCTTAGAACATCCTATCATCAATATAAATGCTAAATATTAATATTATTATAATTAATGCAGAAGAGAGGGGTGCAGGAGGGGTTAGTCCAGCTCCAAGCATCAAGCTTCCCACGGGTATGGAAGATAAAGGACCAGCTGAGGCAAATGAGACCATAAAAGCACTAGGCCTGGGCCTGGAATCTGAGCATGGGCCGGAATCCCAACACCACTAACTAAACACCCCTCCAAGCTTAACCATCACAGACTGTTGCACCCGAGCCAGATTCAACACAGGTCAGGGATAGTGTCAAATTTTGGTTGGGTTGGGCGTTGGGTAAAGGCCCATCAGAGGACCTACTCAGCCATGAGGATTCCTGAATGCTTGATTGGCACTGGTAGCACCCAATATACTACTGGGATGGTGCCAAGGAGGCTCCAGTGTAGGGCTTTGCCCCAAGGAACTCAGCAACCTGCTGCTGAAGCTGATTAAAGGACCGCTGTCCTTGCCAGGGAGGGTCTTGTCTTCCATAGAGCCCACTCACCAAGGCAGCCGACATGCTTTGGAAAGATGAGAGGTGATAATCTAACAGAGCCCTGTGAAGACTGGCCTGAAGTTCACCATTACTAGTGAATGTAATTGGTCCTCTGTTTGTTTTAATGGTCAGCTGTGAAGTGCTTAATAGATATTAATGGCATCCTATATAATTCCCCCAGTACTCTTTCCTGGCTTCTGAACAAAGCATAGGCTGAGTATTTCTCAGCAGAAGGTATGTCCAGACGGGGTACTCATTGCACACCCCATATGGTATCCACCCACCCCATACCCCAACCTCTCTTAGCCCCTGCTGTGATGTCTTTTCCCACTTCACAGGCTTTGAGGCCAGGATGTTGCCTTTCCCACCAAAGTGTCCCTATTTATCTACTCGCATTTGCACGCTTTCAAAATGCTAGGTTGGCAGGAGCTGGAGTAAGGATGGGAGCTCACACCGTCTTTCAGTACTCGGATCTTGAATGGCTGACCTGCTGAACAATATTACTTATAAATTTAAAACTATTACATATAGGCTACCATCCTAAAGACACTTTCCTGTGAGAAAGGCTCACTGAACACACTGCAGCTTACTTTTGTGTAAACATTTTTAGGATTGCGTTCATACTTTATTACATTTACCCTACAATCCAGAGTAACTACGGGAGCACGTAAGAGACATTATGTGCACCCGTAGTTACTGCACCACCTAGTGAAAACCTATGGAAAATTCATATTGCAATCCAGAGTAAATTGTTCTTACACCGGAGCAAGGACTCCCCGTTGTTACTCTGGATTGAGCCCATACACTGCAATCCTAAGCATGTCGACTCAGAATTAAGTCCCACTGTGTTCAATAGTACTTACTCCCAGGAAAGTGGGTTAGGATTGTAGCCATAATTATAAATATGCTGCTCACAAGGAAAAGGAGGACATTGAAGTATTTTTCCAGGACAAAAAGGCTAAAATCCAGGACATGACCTGGAAAAGGGGAACATATGGTCACTATGGGCCATATATCATCACCATATAATGGTGGCAGAATGCAAAGGTTGGCAGTCTGATAATTTTCCAACCAAAATATAAAAAAAAAATATTTTGACAGAAAACCAGGCTATTTTAGAGGTTCAAGAACAATTTGTCAAATGAGAAGGAACCCTTTTTCAACCATTAGAACTTACAAAGCCAACTAACCCTACAATCCAGAGTAACTACGGGAGCACATAAGAGACATTACGTGCACCCGTAGTAACTGCTCCACCTAGTGAAAACCTATGGGAGATTCATACTGCAATCCAGAATTAATTGTTCTTACGCCAGAGCAAGAACTCACCGTAGTTACTCTGGATTGCGCCCTAATTCTCTCTGATGATATATGTTACAGTAAAGTCAAATATACTTTTGTTTAAATCCCCTGGACTTCAGCCAAAATTAAACGCTATTGTGGGATTCAGAAAAAAACCATCATTAAATTTTTTTCGGAATCAACTAGCACAAAAAAAGGGCTGCATAACAATTAGTTACTCTTATGTAAAGCAACTGGCCCATCCAAAACCACCAGGTCTAGAAGCATGAAATTTGGGGAGGGTATTCCTGCTGTGATATAGGTACCCACTCAGAACTGATTTTTAGAAATTAAAACCAGAAGGGGGTGAAAAGGGGCTCAACGTGTTTTCATCCCTATATGTAACATACGTAACGTCAAAGAATCCCTGACTCAGCAACACCCAGACCTAACGTTTGCATGTGTGTTGGGTTGCTTCTTACAGAACAGTCAATCCAAGAAAAACCTTCCATTGAGACCCCAAACCAATAGATTTTCTATTGTTGTTTTATTTTCTGCATCATTTGATGAACAAAGCTGCTATTTTGCTCAGCTGCTATTAAACTATCTGATAGCGCCTTTTATTTTCTATCATAATTGGGAAAGCAATCATGTGATAAATGCATGTTTGTTGCAAAGCAATGATGAAATCATTCAGATCTTATTGCCAAAGCAGGATAGAGACTGGCTTTGGATAGAGACTTTCTCAACTCTGGTTTATTTCCCAAACCTACAAAAAATGATTTCTTTCTTTCTAATATTTTAAAGACACCTATGAAAGAAAATAAAATATAATAATAATTAGCATTTATAGAGTGCTCTGGGGGTTCAATCCCAACCAATTTTCCAACACCAAGGTAAGGGCAATGCAACTCCCAAGTAAAGGGCAATGCAACTCCAAGATAAAGCATTGCCTTACGTGGAGGAAGGTCTCTGTGAATGCTCCCCACAACTGCAGGATTGCTCCTTCCATGAATGCTCCTTCCATGACATGAGCATGCCCCTCTGAGAGCTGTGCCACTGCTGGAACATTGGTTAGGATTGTGACCTAAGTGCTCTTGGTTGTAAAATAGTTTACAAAGTACTGTAAAATATACTGTAAAAATACAAAGACCTAGTACTGTAGTTTACAAATAGTAAACAAATAGTAAACAAACAAATTGTAAAATAGTTTACAAAGTACTGTAAAATATACTGTAAAAATACAAAGAACTAAGTACTGCTCTTGGTTGTAAAATACTTTACAAACATACCCTACAATCCAGAGTATTTACAGGAGCATGTAAATGACGTTCACGTCGATGTACTAACAGCAGGCCTCCGTCAGTCTTGAAAGACTATGGTATCGTGCTCGGCGCTGCATACGCTGCATGCAAAACACAAAAGCCTGGGTTGGATTGTTATGGAGGATAGGCTGTTACCCAAGCAGCAGATTCCCCCTCTCCATGCCACTGAATTAGTCTAATGGAAAGGCAGAGCTGATAAGATTGGATGCAACAGCACCACCTCGTGAAAACCTATGGGAAAGTCATATTGCAAACCTGAGTAAATTTTTCTTAGACTGGAGCAAGGACTCCCCATTGTTGCTCTGGATTGCACCCATAATCCCAGTCATTCTTGCAATAGCACTGTAAGGGAATCCAATATTGTTAGCAGCCCTGAACTGCAGAGGAGGGGATACAGCTGGGAGAGAATGGTCTAGCAGAGTCCACCTCATCACCAGTGGTTCATGACCCATATTTTGTTGGAGTATGTGCATCAAGGGAGGATCAATGCATGTGCATCAAGGGGGAAACAAACTTCTGTTAGGGGGAGCACAGTTGCCCAATCACCATAATAGCCATACTCTTTGGCACTCATAAATCTGGCAGCAGCCTCTCTAGAGCATCTCTAGGCCAGGATGACTATGAGCACAATCCTAACCATGTCTACTCAAAAGTAAGCCCCATTGTGTTCAATGGGTCCTACTCCCTGGAAAGTGTCTTTAGGATTGCAGCCTAGGCTATGGCTGCAATCCTAAAGACACTTTCCTGGGAGTAAAACTCATTGAACACAATGGGGTTTACTTCTGAGTAGATATAGATTGTGCTCTATATGCCATAAAGAGAAAAGAGGACAAGCCCTTCGTCCCCCACCCTAAAAAAATGTTGAACATCTAAGAAAAATGTAGGGTGGGAGAAAATAAAAATTAAGAACACTCATATATTGCTTTCATGTACTTAATTTAAACACAATATTACTTATTAAATTTAAAACTATTACATATAATTTATCTACATATAAAAAATTGATGGGTCACTGACTTACTCACTCATTCACTCACTGACTCATTAACACCCTGTTAAAACCACCAGGCCGTTAAGCATGAAATTTGGGGAGGGTCTCCCTTCTATGAGCACCCACTAAAAACCAATTTTCAGAAATTGAATCCCTAAGAGGGGAAAGTGATGCATTTTCTTCCCTATAATTAACACTGAAGAATTGCTGACTCATCAACACCCAGCCCCAACACCTGGACCTAGAAGATGTACTAACTATTTGTACTAACAAATAGATGTACTAACAAATAGATGTACTAACATTTGAGGCAGGTCTTCCATCCATGGCATGAGCACCCACTAAGAACCAATTTTCAGAAATTTAACCCTTAAGGGAGTGAAAAAGGTGTGCAATGTGTTTTCATTGGACACCTATACTTAATGTCGAAGGGTGCAATCCAGAGTAACTATGGGGAGTCCTTGCTCCGGTGTAAGAACAACTTACTCTGGATTGCGATATGAATTTCCCATAGGTTTTCACTAGGTGGTGCAGTAACTATGGCTGCACATAATGTCTCTTACGTGCTCCCGTAGTAATTCTGGATTGTAGAGATTGACTGACTGATCAACACCCAACACTCTCGGGTGAGAAGAGGCAAAGACAGGCAGAGATAAAACATACCCTACAGCCACAATGTTTCCAACCCACCCATCAACTTTTTGAAAAACTGGTATCTGTCTGGAGCTTCAGTGTGAGACAGACCATAATAGCCTGACATTTTAACTTTCATTCCACTAAAATCCCTTTTCACAGATATTTCTCTCAGTACTATATGTAATAGTTTTAAATTTAATAAGGTAAGATAGATTTGAGGTACTGCTCAATGACATAACTTCATTTTATTTATTTATTTATTTATTTTAAAAATGTATATCCCACCTTTCTCGGGCCATAGCCACTCAAGGTGGCTCACAGTAAAACATAATTAAAACTTTAAATAGAACATTCAATTAAAAATAATTAAAGCATAGAAGCTAAAAACAATAACCCCCCAACCTCTGCCTCATGCGTCTTTCAAATAAAAAGTTTTTGAGCTCTGCCTGAAGCTCTGTATCGAGAGGTTTCCTAAGTTCTAAGAGGAGAGAGTTCCAAAGTTGGGGTGCCGCCACTTCCTGCCCATCATGTATTAGCATCATCATGTATTAACTTTGGCCCATTATATGAAACATGTTTGACATTCCCCCAAATCCAGAGTAACTACAGGAGCACAGAAGAGACTTTACATGTACCAGTAGTTACTGCACCACCTAGTGAAAAGCTATGGGAAATTCATATTGGAATCCAGAGTAAGTTGTACTTACACCAGAGAATGGACTCCCTGTCGTTACTCTGGATTTTGCCCATTTACACGTTCATAAGCATTTGTCCCTAGTGTCTTTACTGTGATGCTTTCAGCCAAAGAAAGTTGGGGGAATTGAATGCATCTTCTTCTTCCTCTCCTTTGAGGCTTAATACTCTAGGAGGGGTGTAGCTGGAAATTTTTTTCCATGACATTTTGTTTTTGCTCCCTCTCTGCACCATGATGGCCAAAAGGCCTGCCCCTCCTAGTACCTTCCTACTTCTGGGTGCTGTTTGCAACCCCCCCCCCCCCCGTCATTTTTCCAGCTTCTTCTGTGGGGAGCAGTAGTGACACCCCTGGCCAATTTGGCCACCTTTGCACCTCCTTGATTCTTTTGCGAACTATACTTATACAAACTATATAAGCTAACTTATACAACTATAAACTAACTAAGGGTGCAGTCCAGAGTAACTATGGGGAGTTCTTGCTCCGGTGTAAGAACAATTTGCTCCGGATTGCAATATGAATTTCCCATAGGTTTTCACTAGGTGGTGCAGTAACTATGGGTGCCCGTAAAGTCTCTTACGTGCTCCCATAGTTACTCTGGATTGTAGGGTAATAAAAAACTAACAACTTTAACTAACTTTAACTAACTTATACAAACTATAGGTTTGTAGAGATTGCCTTTTTTACAGCTTCACTCCTCCTTGTTATTACAAATTTCAGTAATTATTGTTTATTTAATCAATGCAGTTTTTGAATCAGATTTCAAATATTCTCTTTGTACACCCTAATGAGCATCACTTATCACTTTAAGAGCATTAGAATAGGTGCTAACAATAGTTTTATAGCAGTGGACAGTTATGCACACCTTTGAGCTTACAGGAACTCAGGGAGCTTCGCCTGATGTATACAAATGCCCTCCTCACCTGATGTATACAAATGCCCTCCTCAATGACTTGGGCTAAACAGACAGCTTTTAAAATGCACAGAATGGAAGCAGCCGGATGATGTACAACTCTAACCTTTTTTCTATTAAATGGAAACAAATGGGCCTTCTTGTGATGCATCACTGATCACCCTCAATGGCTCCTTGTATTTCTAAATACTGTCATGTAACAGTTTTCTGCAAGAGGGTTTTTGAGGAATTAAAAACCTCATTTGAATTGGGAGAAGCTAACTTGTGCTCGGAGACAGCACCTTAAGAAGGAACACATGTTATCGTCACCTCTTCTCTTGTCTCTCCCCTGTAATGATTTGCAAGGGGAAAGAGCCATTATCTGATTGGTGTACACTGTTGGAGTCACCGATTCACAAAACAGCTAGCAAAATTCATAAGGCTGCAGTACGGATTGAAAATCATGCCATCCAAACCAACAAAGCAGCAAAAGTAACTGAGAATTAAAAATTGCACGAGGAGTACAGAAGCAGCACCAAAACCTTCAGCAGCAACAAACGTCTTACAAAATGAGACACAATCAAGTCTCCTCCTAATTGTTAGAAGAGCCCCTCTTTCGCCCGACGGACTTGTTTTTCCAGTGTTGATCACCTCCCTGGAGAGGGAGTTCCTCAATCATTGTGCCACTATGGACAAAATGGGGAGTCCTTGCTCCGTAACTATGGGGAGTCCTTGCTCCGGTGTAAGAACAAGTTACTCTGGATTCCAATATGAATTTCCCATTGGTGCAGTAACTACAGGTGCACGTAAAGTCTTCTTACATGCTCCCATAGATCATAGAATCATAGAATCCTAGAGTTGAAAGGGACCTAGTAGGTCATCTAGTCCAACCCCCTGCCTGCAGCAGGAAATCCCCCTAGATCATCTCCAACAGGTACTTGTCAAGCCTATGCTTGAAGACCCCCAATGAGGGAGCGTCCACCACCTCCCTTGGCAGTCTGTTCCACTGCCGAACCTCTGTTCCATTGTTGATACTCTGGATTTGGGGGTTAGTAGAAGGCCCTGCCTTATATCAAACAAAGGAGCACATGGAACAGGTCTCAGAGGAAGATCCTGATGTAAGAGCAGGCTGATTTAGGAGGAAGAGTTATATTACAGGCAGACAGTATGGTAAGAAGGGCTAGAATCTGCCCCAGGTAGCATTCTGTGCTCCTTGGAGTATAGTCATGCCAGCCCCATGACCATGGAAGTGACTTTGGACAACACTGGCTGTAAAGGGTTGTAAATGGGATGAGCACTGCACCCTAGAGTTGGAAATGACTGGCAGTTAACATGCGGGGGGACCTTTACCTTTACCTGCCCCTGCAAGTGCAATGATGATAGAAGCAAAAATCATGCTTGGAAAACATGCCAGGTTTTCGGAGACTAGTGGCCAAATCCTGAGTAACTACGGAGAGTCCTTGCTCCGGTGTAAGAACAATTTACTCTGGATTGCGATATGATTTTCCCATAGGTTTTCACTAGGTGGTGCAGTAAATATGGGTGCACATAATGTCTCTTACGTGCTCCCATAGTTACTCTGGATTGTAGGGTAGCTCACATTTGAAAGGCCTCTAGTCTCATAGTAACACAGGGCCCATGGCTGGTGCATTGCCATACATTTGCACAATGTACACCCAGGAAACAGCTCTATAGACATCTTATAGGGATCCTTTCCTATGTTAATAGAGCTGCATGGAATTGAGATAATAGATCATTGTTTGAGATCCCCGCAGCAATTTGTTCCAGTTTTTTTGCTCCATGGTGCCAACATTTTCCAGAGACTTGGACATTTTCCAGAAGTAGGGTTGCCAAATGTCCGGAAAAGCAGAGACAATCCCAATTTGGGGGGATTGTGTTCACATACTGGCAAATGGGACAGAGGGTCCTATCCTGATTTTGTGGAAGAGCATCATGGCAATCCTATCCAGAGATAACATTTTGCAGAGGCTCAGGGCAGTTCCCTATCTGTATTTTTAAAAATATAATGAAATGGGTGGAACGGGAACAGTTCTAGTGAGACATTACAAGCAGAAAGTATATTCTTTACACTGGCTGAGTAAAATACACAGCACAGACTTCTCTGAGACCTTCAACATATGCTAGTTTGGCAAGGCAACCTCTGAATAAAAAAGAGACCCAAAAGGGTTGCTACAATTCCAGTGCTGACACATGTTGTGGTGATCCCATAAGTCAGGCTCTGATTGCACCCTTAAGAAATCATGTTGAATTTCCCAACAGGTAAGCATCTTGACAAATCCTCATGAGCCTGATGAAGGCTGATAGCAGCCGTAATGCAAAGAGTTATACGGCAGATAACATCCCGGATATATCAATTGCTTGATCTAGATGTGTTACGTACTCACTTTCCAGAGAGGAGTCTCGAGTTTCTATTACAAACACTTATCAGTTATATCACAATATACACAATAATTCTAGGAGGGGAAAATGCAACTACAAATAAGTTGTCAGATAGTAACTAGCACATAAAATACCTCACAGTGATAAATATAGTCTTCAGCGAGCAGATTTATGAACTAACCATCACTGCAATTCTGAGCTGGGCTAGTGATGCTATTTAGGGAAGCTGAGTCACTCCATCCTTCATGTTTCAGACCCCCTGTGATTATTTCCTAGGACAGCGGTCCTCAAACTTTTAGGGCACAATCCAGAGTAACTATGGGAGCACGTAAGAGACATTATGTGCACCCGTAGTTATTGTACCACCTAGAGAAGACCTATGGGAAACTCATATTGCAATCCAGAGTAATTTGTTCTTGCTCCAGAGCAAGGACTTCCCATAGTTACTCTGGATTTCACCCTTTGGGAAATACAGGCTGCAATCCTAATCCCCAGTAAAACCAGCATAAGTCCTGTGCTAGCCCGGGGGGTGTCACAAGAGCCATAAGGCTCTCTGCTCCACTCGAGGAGCAGGGGGATAGGCTAGTGCACAGGCTAGTGTCAGGCGTGATATGCCAGTCTAAATTAGTTAGGATTGTGCCTTTACTCCCTAAGGGTATAACCCTAACCTAAGCCAGTACAACTCATTGGTCTTCCCTTTCCACGATATGCAGGGAGGCAAGTACATGTCGGTGCACTGGCCTAACCCTGGCCGCACCAGACCCGGACCAGTGCCGCCTCTGGGGTATAGGACGCACTGATATTTTATCCCCTTTTGGGGGGTTAAAAAGTGCTCCCTGTATGGCAAAAAATACAGTACTCTGCTATATTTGTCTTCACTCTTGCTCCCACTACCACTTACAGGACATCAAACAGTCATCACCCTGACACAATCTCCGCTGAGGAGGAAGGTTTCCTATTTTTAGACTACTCTGAGGTGCCACCAGGAACCGGAGGGAGTGGGGAGCCCCATGGAGCACTTGTAGGGCACCCCATGACTTTCAAATAGTGAAAGTCGCTATCACAATTAAACCAGAAGTGCTTTGTCACAATTGCAAAGTTTACTATTTAACAGCCGCGGGGAGCCCTGCAAGTGCTCCATGGAGTTCCCCCCACCCTCCTGACATTGGTAGTGCCTCACTTTACTCTAAAAATATTCCCCCTAAGCCTACATGGGTGTAATCCTGGAAACTGCATCATTGCTTTCCTCCTGCTCCCACCCCTTAAAAGGAATGGAACTTATCCTACAATCCAGAGTAACTACGGGAGCATGTAAAAGACATTTATGGCAACGTAGTTACAGCACCACCTAGTGAAGACCTATGGGAAATCCATATTGCAATCCAGAGTAAATTGTTCTTAGGTCGGAGCAAGGACTCCCCATAGTTACTCTGGATTGCACCCATACTTACACATGAATGGGGATTACAATCCCCCAGTTTGTGTTCAACTGCCCTAGGAAGACCTTAAAATCCATCATGGATCCTTTCCACCTTTCCAGTTTGGTTAATAACTTAGCTTGGCAAAATGAGCTATTCTTTAAAAATTAAACTGGAAAAACTCCTGGCTAAACTTGAGCCTAATTATGAGTCAAACTAACCCCTGTTATATCACCATGAATGTGATGGAGTATGGTTTATCTATCCCAAGGGCCTCCAGTTCTTGTCCCCTAGTCTAATTCTGAACAGGTCTCGTAGTTACTCTGGATAGTGCTGCTTCTTATAGGCATTAGATGGTTCAATGTGAATTTACAGATAAAACTGTAAATTCAAAACATTCCTGCTTTTGAATTTATAGCTATCTAATTAGCAGTAAAAAAGTCATAGGTGGTTGTCAAATAAAAATAATAGATTCCATTAAAAAAACCCACAAAACCACTTCTGGATTGTTCTATGAATTTCCCATAGGTTTCCCATAGGTGGCACTGTAACTACATGGACATAAATGTCTCTTACGTTGATGAAAGAGTTCCTGTAGTTACTCTGGATTGCTCTATGAATTAGGTGACGCTGTAACTATGCTGATGTAATGTCTCTTACGTTGACGCAAGAGCTCCCATAGTTACTCTGGATTGTGTTGTAGGATTAAAATCCTACAGAAAACAGGGGTTTTAATATCTGATATTTTATTGAAGTTGATCATTATGAGCCACCCCAGATTATAATCGGAACCTGGGAATTATAAAGGTTGGTAGCATATCTTTAGCATGCAAAAGAACAGAAAGAAGGAAGGAGGCTATAAATCAATAAACTAACAAATAAATGGCCTGTCTTTCATCTGGAATGCTGTTTGCATGTGTGGTTGGGTGCCATCATGCCCAGCTGAGAAAACAAGATCCCTTAGCATGACATTAGTGGGTCAAGTAGCATGAACTGGCGTTGCACAGGAGCATTCTCAAGGGCTGCTTCCCAGTCCTAGCGAGTTTCACAGGTTAATTATATGTGACTTATTGCTACCTTTTTCTAAGACATCTTATCACCCAATGGTAGCCATGATCTACCTGTTCATCACATGAGCTGCTGTTGCTGCAGCCACTCCAGTGGATGCAACTCACTCCTGATAGTGTGCCAGCTGGAAAGCACCAATGCTGGCAGTGACAAGCTGTAGAGCATCTGTTGGCACAGGTAAGGTGGCAGCAGAGTAGACTGGGGACTGATTGGGGCCAGGGTCAGGTCAGGGCAGTAGTGATATCCTGGGACCTGTTCAGGAACTGACATGCCCCCTTCAGTCAAAGAGATTTGCAAAGGCAAAATAGCTGATTTACCCCCAAATCCAGAGTAATTACGGGAGCACGTAAGAGACATTATGTGCACCCATAGTTACTGCACCTCCTAGTGAAAACCTATGGGAAATTCATATTGCAATCCAGAATAAACTATTCTTACACTGGAGCAACGACTCCCCGTCGTTACTCTGGATTTTGTCCATATAGGCCTAATGAGGACAAGGCCGTGTGACCAAATGTCATAACCAAAAAAAGAGGACAAGGACTCCCCAAAATCAAGAAAAATGTTGGACATGACAAAATAAAAGCTGAAAATGCTCATATATATTGCTTTCATGTGCTGAATGTAAACACTACATATAATTTATTGCAGATAATTTATTAAATACAATAAGAAATTTATTACTTTCATGCTGCCTGGTCAAAAGGAAAAGGAGAACATTGGAATTTTCTTACAGGATAAAAGGTGAAAATCCAGGACATGTCCTGGAAAAAGAGGACATGTTGGGCAAAATCCAGGGTAACTACAGAGAGTCCTTGCTCTGGTGTAAGAACAACTTAGGGTGAAATCCAGAGTAACTATGGGGAATCCTTGCTCCGGAGTAAGAACAAGTTACTCTGGATTGCAATATGAATTTCCCATAGGTTTTCATTAGGTGGTGCAGTAACTACGGGTGCACGTAAAGTCTCTTACGTGCTCCTGTAGTTACTCTGGATTGTGCCCTTACTCTGGTTTCCAAAATGAATTTCCCATAGGTTTTCACTAGGTGGTGCAGTAACTACAGGTGTATGTGAAGTCTGCATGTAATACTGCAAATATTTATATAAGCAATGGCGAGTAGGGTGGCCAAATGTCCTGAAAAACAAGGACAATCCCAATTTGGGGGGATTGTGTTCACATGCTGCCAGATGGGACAGAGGGTCCTGTCCCGGTTTTGTGGAAGAGAATTATGGCAACCCAATGCTTGATGAAAGAGTGCTGTGTGAGAACCAAAGTCCTTCCCGGAGTTTGCTTAACTTGGGCTCACGTTCGGCACAACCGATCTTTTTTTTTGCAGGAGATGCCCCATTCCATTCTGCTCTCCTTCTCCCAGCTGTTTTGACATCTGGTTTGCCAGCAGTGCTCCTTTCCCTTCTTTGCATCTCCAGACATTCCACCAAGCGCATGGTGGAAGAGCGCTGCGGAGTTGCTGCGAGTCTGCCTCCTGGCTACGGTGCACCTTGATGCAGCGAAACAGACAAGAAGTCTACGATGACAAGCCCAATCTTTCAGCATCTTCCAAACTTGGACCTGTTAAATCTGTAGTTTGTAACAGCCTCGGGGAGCAAAGGGCTCGAAGCAGGTGTCCTTGTCAAGATCAATAGAGCAGGCAATTGAGCACCCCCATTTTCTTATGCCTGGGGGCAATCTGCCACCGAAACCAGGAAAGAAGACCAAAAAATAAATAAACGGAGGCAAGCATGTGTTTAATTTTGTTCTTATCAAGAATATTTTCCCTCAAATAAAACTGTTCTTGTAAGCTTCTTACTAGCTAGAGGGTTTTGTTGATATTTTTCATTGAGAAGTCTCCCTGATGCCTTTTCCTTGCCAGAAGCGCAGTTGGGGAAATCCAGGCAATCCAGCCGCTCCCAAACCATGAGAAATATTCCATAGGAAACGCTCTCCTTTGTCAAGCATAACCCTACAATCCAGAGTAACTACGGGAGCACGTAAGAGACATTACGTGAACCCGTAGTTACTGCATCACCTCGTGTAAACCTATGGGAAATTCATATTGCAATCCAGAGCAAATTGTTCTTACACCGGAGCAAGGACTCCCCATAGTTACTCTGGATTGCACCCTAAGACAGAACTTCACGGACAGGAGCTGAATGCACCTCATTGCTTAAGGAATCTAACCCTACAACCCAGAGTAACTACGGGAGCACGGAAGACACATTTATGTTGACGTAGTTACGGCACCACCTATTGAAAACCTATGGAAAATTCATATCTATCCACAGTATTTATATAACGCTTTTCAACTAACAAGTTCACAAAGAGATTTACAAAGAAAATGGAAAAATAATAATAGCTAATTAAAAGCTAATGGGTCCCTGTCAGTGATGGGCCCAGCCTCCCTTAAGATCTGGTAGCCGGAAGTCAGGGGGCGGGGCTGGAGTCAGGGGCGGGGCTGGAGTCAGGGGCAGGGCGGGCCCTAACCAGGCCGAACTGCGCATGCGCCAGACTTGGCGCATGTGCAGTGCGTCCCCTGAAGCGTTCTTGGTGCCAGGACGCCAGGACGCTTAGTGCGCCTGCGTCCAGCTGGACGCAGGCACGCTGAGCGTCCTGGAGCTCGGCGCCAAGACGCTTAGTGCGCGTGCATCCAGCTGGACACATGCGCACTGAGCTTCCTATGGCTCAGCGCTAGGACGCTTAGCGCGCCTGCGTCGAGCTGGACACAGGCGCGCTGAGCGTCCTGGCACCAAGCCTCAGGATGCTCAGTGCGCGTGAGTCCAGCTGGATGCAGGCACACTGAGCGTCCTGGAGCTCGGCGCTAGGACGCTTCGTGCGCGTGCGTCCACCTGGACGCACGCGCACAAAGCTTCCTGGTGGCGAGCCCCAGGAGACCCGGCGCCGGCGGACGCTGGCATACCGGTCCCCGCGGCTCTTGCAGCTGTGGGTCTGGCCGGTTCGCTGTCGTCCACCCTGGTGGAAGACCCGGTACGGGCGCGTAGGCCCATACCGGTATCTGCCCACCTCTGGTCCCTGTCCCAAAAGGGCTCACAATCTGAAATGCAAAAAAGAACACCAACAGAAGCCACTTGAACAGACACTGCAGGGGTGTTGAGGGCCAGTTACTCTCCCCCTGCTAAATAAAAGAGGAACACCCACTTGAAAGAGTGCCTCTTGCTCAGTTAGCAGGGGTTTCTTGCTCGGTTAGCAGGGGTTAATATATTGCCATCCAGAGTAAACTGTTCTTATGTCGGAGCAAGGACTCCCCATAGTTACTCTGGATTATGCCCATAATCTTGAGTTTTAACTCATTTGCATTTTATTTTTGAAGGGATGATGCTTCTAAACGTCTAAACTAAACGGCTCAGGTCCAGGGTACCTGAGGGACCGCCTTCCTCTTTACAATCCGACCCGTCACCTAAGGTCATCTGAAGGGGCCCTACTGACTGTGCCACCACTAAAAGATGTGAGAGGTGTGGCGGCCAGAGATAGGGCCTTCTCAGTGGTGGCACCCTGGCTTTGGAACTCCCTCCCCTTAGAACTGAGGAGAGCTCCCTCTATACAGAGCTCCAGGCAGAGCCTTAAGACCTTTTATTTTAAAAAAGCATTTTAAATGGGGCATAGGTTGGGGGGGCAGTTTTATTGTTTTATTGTTTTATTTTTACTGTTTATAACTATGTTTTTAGTCTAATTGTTCTGAGCTTTTTAAATTTAATTGTATTTTAATTGTTTTTTAATTATGTTTTAATCTATATTTATAATCCGATTTTAATTGTGTTTTATCCTGTTTGTTAGCCGCCTTGGGCTCCCTTTTGTAGGACAGGAAAGGCGAGATATAAATAAATAAATAAATAAATAAATAAATAAATAAATAAATAAATAAATACTAATTCTAGGTAGGTTCTCATGAGGCTCAAAGGTCCACTGGATGAACCAGGACAAAATGGTCAGGCTTCGTCTTCCTAGCATTTTTCCCATGCTATGGCAGGGTCCACTATTCTGGATCAGACTACTCTGATAAAGTGCCTCTCATATAGGCACACATTAACTACAAATGACAGGAGTGAATCTTGTTCATTTTTTTAAGATACAGTATTATTATTATTATTATTATTATTATTATTATTATTATTATTATTATTATTATTATTATTATTATAATACTGTAAGAATCTAATTACAGTACTACCTTGTAAGACAAACACATTGTAAGAAGAATCCTTTGTAAGACAAACTTAAATTTCTAGGGAATTCTGCTTTGTAAGTCAATTAGTGCCTTGTTAGACAAATAGTTTTGGTAGAGTTTGGCAAACAGTTTTACAAGGAACACTATAAAGGTTTTTCTTTACTGTTATTGTTTACTGTTTTACTGTACAATATATTACAGTGTTTTTAAACTAATATTACAGTAATTGTGTTCTCTATTATATTACTGTGTTTTGAATTCGATTAGAGTGTTTTGTCATCATTTTTACATATAGTTAATATTTTTATATGAATATTTTTGGGTTGTGGAACCAATCATCTGAGTTTCCATTATTTCCTATGGGAAAATCTGCTTTGTATGAAAAATGCTTTGTAAGACAAACATGCTTCCAGAATGAATTATCTTCTTCTTACAAGGCACCATTGTATGGATAATAGGGTGGTGGTGGATTGGGTGGTTCGGGAGAGAGTCTGGGGCTGTATTTGGACCATAGGCCTTACCAGATACTGTATGCAAAAGGGGATGAACCCTCCAGCCAGCCTGAAGAACGCTTGCATGGCTCACCTGCAGCCACACATGTGCCCTTCATAGCAAGCTCAGGGTTTCACCAGCAGGCTGCAGAGAACACATGTGTGACTCGGCAGTTGAGTCACATACCACACACGTGCATTCTCCGTTTGGCTCAGAAGGGCACATGCATGGCTCAGTGGCACCATGCACATGCCCTTCTGAGCCAGCCAGGGTGCATTCTCCAGCTGGCATAGAAGGGCGCCGGGATGGAAGAAGTGCTAGGTGGGTGGGCGCACTTGTGCTCACCAGCATATATGCACGCATGGCACAAGACACCTCTTGCCATATAGATGGTATGCTTCTGCAATAGACCCATAGCTTACTGCCTCATGTGAGAAAGCTCTACTTAGGAGAAAAGTTCAGTCTGGCTGGCGACGGTTAAAGCAGGGGTCAGGGAACTTTTTTTACCTTTTACCCCAAAATATATTTAGATACGCTGACGTTACCCCCTTGATTTGAAAGGAAGGAAATAATATATTAATTATTTGATAATAATAAAAATTATTAATTATTTATTATAAATAAATAACACTTTATAGGGAAGAAAATAATTATTTATTATTACAATATAACTTTCCCTCCCTGCCTAAAGGTTCCCATGGAGAGGCTTATCCTCTCTTAACCTCGCCGGCACACGCCTCCAATTAGGAAAGGGAAAGTGCCAGTGAGGTCATGAGAGGACACTTGACCCATGGAGAAGCCTCTACATGGCAACCTTCAGGCAGGGAGGTAGGGAAAGGCTGCACACACATGTGCAGTCATTTTTTTCAAGATGGATGCCCACAGTGCACGGACTTAGCCGTGGAATGCTGCGGCTGGTTCTGTCTGCTCCCCAGTATCCCCAAGCTCCCTCCCACCCACCACCAGAATCCCAGACGGTCCCAAGAGTTCCTCTACCCCCTGGACAGGGTAGAAACGTGGGACAAGTCCAGGGAAAGCCGGACGTCTGGACATCCTGGACGCACTGCACTGCGTCAGGTCCTTGTGCATTACAGTACTGTAACAAACACAGCTGGGCATGCATATTGAATCTATGTATAGATCCTATATGCAATGAAATGAAATTCCAGGGGATAATGGACAGTTGTGCTGCCGAGACACAACCGGGCAGGAACACAGATTCATATGCATGCCCAGCTGTGTCTCAGCAGCACAACTGTCCATTACCCCAGGAATTTAATTTTTACCCCATTTTGGGTTATTTACCCCTGTTCCCTGACCACTGGGTTAAAGGAAGCTCATCACCACCTTCAAAGCTTCTTTGTAGCTCATCACTATCCCAATGATGACAGCAGCAGTGTGAATCAGGCCTGGTAAATCCAAATAATAGGGCAGGGGGGAGACAATTCATTGTTTATCAGGGGTCACCTGAAGAAGCACTGGCTGAAAACCCAAAGCCATACAATCATAGAATCCTAGAGTTGGAAGGGATCCAGTAGGTCATCTAGTCCAGCGCCCTGCCTGTAACAGGAAATCCTCCTAGAGCATCTCCGACAGGTGTTCGTCAAGCCTCTGCTTGAAGATCCCCAGTGAGATCCCCATGAAAGAGCCCACCTAGCCAGGTTACTCCTTGAACCCTCGGTAACTGTGGCAGCAACTGATTCTAATACATGATCAGGGGAATGTAGGTGCACCATGGAGATACCCAAGGTAAGACTGATCCATGCCCTCCAGTATCCTAATGTTTGCTTGCTGCCAGGAAAAACATAATCTCAAGCAAGAACATCTCATCTGAGGTATCTCCATAGGGTTACTTGAGTCATTTCTGGGCTGAGGGGCAATTTGGTGAGACTTGCCACACTGCAGTGAGTTGCTGCAAAAAGAGGTTCTGAGGTTTCCCTTTTGGATCACCTAAAAGTAGGAATAGGTTGCCTGCCAGTTTATGCTGCAAACTGCTTTGAATTTCACTGTTGAACTATCCAACTCAGTAAAGGAAACGGACTCCCCCATCATCCCCCCACAGCTTGGCACAGATAGAGATGTTCAGTTGCGCAGAAAAAAAAAGCAGGCCTCCGTCAGTCTTGGAAGACTTTGGTATTGTGCTCGGTGCTGCATACACAGCATGCAAAGCACGAAAGCCTGGGTTGGATTATTATGGAGGATAGGCTGTTACCCAAGCAGCAAATCCCCCTCTCCACGCCACTGAATTAGTCATGGAAAGGCAGAGCCAATACGATTGGATCCAGCTGGCGTCGCAGAGCTGGGCTAAGGACAGGAGCTCACCCTGTCTTGTGGGGCCAACCCAGGTCTCGAACCCTGGCCTGCTGGTTAACAGGCACAGTGTCTTAGCTACTTGCGCCACCCACAACCCGTTGCGCAGAGGGCAGAGGGTTTATGAGATATGGGGTATTCGGGGGGAAATCCAGCACAATATGGGATTGTGGATTAGAAAACAGGACTGCCTGAGCATTTCATTGCCATTCCCTCTTGTTGTTCTATAAGTTGTAGGAAAATAATGGCTTCCTTGGCTTAAAAAGAGGTAGTAACTAGAAATGTTGGTTACCCACTAGGGTAATTCACCAATTGTTGCATGAATGCTGAGAAGGCCAGAGGTTCTTAAATCCTACTGTTGCTGGATATTCAGCTCTGTCTTTGCTCTTTATCTCCAGCTGCTAAATTCCATTAACAGACAAGCTAAAAATACACTGAACATTTTCCTCGTTGTTTTTCCCCTTATTTAAGCAAATGCCATCAAAGCCATGGAGATACTATGACGGTGTTTCTCCGATTGTGAGTCAGGACCCACCAGGTGGGTCAAAATTTCAGGTGGATCCACGTTCATTTTAGTTGTTTGTTTTTAATATATTAGACAATGCTAGCATGGTATGTGACTGCATTTCAGGAAATGTAACAGATCTGGACTTTTAAGGCTACTACAGTGGTACCTCGTAAGACAAATGCCTCTTATGTGCTCCCGTAGTTACTCTTGATTGTAGGGTTAGAATACCACTTTTCTTTGCACTGGCAGGAAAGCACAGGAGTGGACAACCTTATAGATTTCTCAAAAAGGCCAATCCTCTCTAAATTCTAGTATGGAGATGCAGCCGAGCCAGTATTGGCTATGCTGCATCCTGCAAGTTCAGATGTTTTTTGTTTGTTTGTTTGTTTGTTTGTTTGGACTGGTGGAGGTCTCTTTAAGAATGGGTCAATTGATACCTATGCCAGTTATATACAGGAGCTGATATCAGGCTGCAATCTCAGGCTGGAATCCTAATCCCCATGTAGGGCAAAATCCAGAGTAACTATGGGGAGTCCTTATTCCGGCGTAAGAACAATTTACTCTAGATTGCAATACAAATTTCCCATAGGTTTTCACTAGGTGGTGCAGTAACTACATGTGCACGTAATATCTCTTACGGGTCCACGTAGTTACTGGATTGTAGGGTTAGTCTGGCATAGGTTCTGGCAGAAGTCCTGTGCTGGCCTAGGGTGTCACAAAGTGTTGTAAGGCATGTCTGTGCCATTCCTGGGTGGGGGCTCTCCACATCGCCACAAGAATGGGAAGACAGGTGGGTTATGTTGGCCTAAATTGATTAAGATTGTGCCCAGAGTTGATTCTTTTTGGTGGACTTGGCCTGCGATGTGCCACCGATCTCACACCCCTGCCAGGCCCAACCCTTCCCTCATCCTCCCTTGCCCCTGTACCAGGTTTAACTTCTCTGGCTGGCATCCCTGAAGCTACCAGCTGAAAAATCTTTTCTGGCTTTTCCAGTTCTGGCTTTTCCACCAACACATCAACCAGAAGCATTGCCACAAAGCATTTTCTGGCATTTTTGGTGACAACATGTGCAACAGGGCATGCACTCCACCAGCCAATGCGCAGGGTTGCTCCAAAAGTTGCATGGGAATGAGCACCCCTGGGGCAATGGCAAGCATACCACTCTATGCCCACATACAGAGGGAGTGATTCACTGATATAGACAGTAAGGGCAAAATCCAGAGTAACTACATGGAGTCCTTGTTCTGGTGTAAGGACAAGTTACTCTGGATTCCAATATGAATTTCCCATAGGTTTTCACCAGGTGGTGCAGTAGCTATGAGTGCATGTAAAGTAACTCTTTCTGTAGTTACTCTGGATTTGGGGTAAGCCACCCACCCAGTGGTGGGATTCAAATAAATTAACAACAGGTTCTATGTCCCATTAGTAACCAGTTCTCAGAATCAGGCGCTCGTTAGCAAAGTATTCTATAGAACCTGTGAGAACCTCCTGAAGCCCACCACTGCACCCACCCATGTACACATGTGCATGTATAGACTCCCACACGCACATACATCCTCTATTATCTTTTCAGGTTGCTATTTATCATTTTCCCATGACAGAGCTGTCAGTTGACAGAATTATGGAGGGTGGGAAAAAAATGTGATCAGTGCAAACGGAGGTAAACATGCTTACGAATATTAGCTTGGAAGTGGCTGATAATTGTAGAAGGCCTTGGGCAACAACAAAGCCTGGATCTGCAGCAGTCAGTGCACATCTTGTCTTAACTTGTCTTTGTTAGTGCAAGTGAAAAGGTTAATGCTGTTCTCTTCCGTCAACACAGAACGAGGCAAGGTGGCACCTTTGAAATCTAAACTAACCCACCATGCAACAGATGTGAGTGCGGGGAGAATGGTATTATGCGCAGACTTTCTTCGGGAATATGAATGCCAATTAACTATGCACTGGCATATTAGATGGTAAAGATGGGGGGCTGGGATGGGGGGGAGAGAATGACAGATTGCTTTTAGTATGCTTAGCACAGGGTAAGCTTCACTGCTGCCTGCAAACAGCATATTGAGATGTCTCCACTGCAGACTAACCATAAGGGCTTCATCTTGCAACTTAAAATGGATGCCAAGAGAAGGGACGCAACGAGGGCAGCCTGGCTGGCTTTTCGGAGAAATAAAAATTCATTTAGCGGAGGGAAATGGGGAGCGAAGGTTTTTATTCCATAACAAGACAGTGTGACATATTGCATGGGGTAAGCCTGCAAAGGAGGCTGCAAGAGATGAAAAGCCTCCTGGTGACTGGAGCGGCTCATGATTCCAACAGCTGATCCTGCCACCTGCAGGGAGCCTCTTCCAACCTGGTTTTAGCATCATCACACTCTTTGCTTCCTCTTCCTCGAGGACTAGCTTGTTGTGGATATGTGGGGATGAATACAGACATTGCAATGAACATTTTGATGCAAGCAGAGTCAGGGAAACCAGGTAATTCAGCCAGAATCCAGAGAGGAGCTGAAAAAGAAATATTAAGAGAGTCAGTTGGTGAACAGGTGGCCGACTAGTTGCAAGGCCAAAAGGAGCTTATGAGAAGTACACTCCTCAGGGATTTTCTGGAGCAGCTTCAGAATGAGGCACTCAGAGGGTTCTCAGCTGTGGCTCCAGTGATGGACTTCAGAGGGATCTCACAGGTTCTGTTGAATCCTTTGCTAATGAGTGCCTGGTTCTGAGAACCGGTTACTAATGGGACATAGAACCTGTTGATAATTTAGGTTATTAGGACATAGAACCTGTTGTTAATTCATTTGAATCCCACCACTTTGTGGCTCCATTGTGAACCAGGCCAACAGAAGAACGAAAGCAGGCACCTAAAGGCACAATGCACGAGGGCCGGTGCAACTCCCTTGTGCAAGCCCGAGAGCATTACAAAAAGGCTCCCACACAACTATCCCAGTGATAGGCCAGAGTACAAAGTTGTACTGGCCTCCCCACACTGGCATGTACCCCCAGAGATGATGAAGTTGTACTGGTCAACCTCACGGGTGTTCAGGGAGGGCAGGGAAGGGGCAGTGGGACAGGTAGTGGATGCAACCAGTGGTGGGCTCCAGCAGGTTCGCACCTACTCTACAGAACCGGTTGTTAATGAGAGACAGGACATATAAAGTTTAAAAATAGCCATTTTAAAGTGGCTGCCAGATGGGCAGAGAACCAGTTGTTAATTTCTTTGAATCCCATCACTGGATGGAACCATATGTTGGTGGGCAGAGAGCAGGAGGCGAGCCAGGATCTGGCACTTATGCTGGATCTGAGCCCCATTCCTGGGCAGGCAGGCCTGGGCTGCTCAGATTTGTGCCATTGATTTCAGTGGTGCATATCTAAGTAGACCTTTGGGGCTGCTGCAGCATTAACGGATCCAGGGGAAAGCAAAGCAACAGACCCAAACTTGAGCTGGATGAAGTGCAAGCATGCAGGCACTTTGATGCATAGGGAAAAACTGCTGGTTCCAGCACAAGTTAGGATTGCTTGTAAATATATATTTAAAAAAGAGAAAGTTCAACTACTACTGTGTTTCCCTGAATCTAACCCACAACGTTTTCAGCTGATTTTGGTTTTCAAAATTGGGGTGCACCTTAGATTCCAGGGTGCGTTAAAATTGATGGAATAAGGTAACCCTGTTTTGGATTACCATATGTTATCAATTCAGTCCCAGAGATGGAGAATGAGCAGACAGTCCCTTCGCTCTGGAGGTACGCAGGCCTGTCTATGGGGTGAAGGGGCTTACTGGACACCCCCATCTCTTCTCTGGCACTACTTGGTCACCTCAAAAAAGGGGAGGGAGCAGATTGCCCATTCACCCCAGTACCAAACATACGAAAACCAACCGTGAAAGCACAACAATGGAACCAGTTACAAATTATATAGTATGAATATAAAAATAATCATTTAATACAAAAGTCCTGGAATTCATAAATCATATATCTGCTCCCATACGTGACATTAGAGACATATTGGAGACATTATTCTTCAAAACTGCATACAAAGGAATTAATAGTCCTTTAATCCCAATGGAGGCTGAAGATGAATTCAAGTGGAGAGGTCACTTTGCTTGAATTCAGATGAAAAAGGATGCTCTGCTGACTCAGTGTCGACTAACCCTACAATCCAGAGTAACTACAGGAGCACATAAGAGACATTACGTGTACCCATAGTTACTGCACCACCTAATGAAAACCTATGGGAAATTCATATTGCAATCCAGAGCAAATTGTTCTTGCACCGGAGCAAGGACTCCCCGTAGTTACTCTGGATTGCGCCCAAAGGCTGAGTTTCACATTCAGCTTTTTCAGAAGCAGAAGCAATTCATTTGTCTAAAGGTAAATAAGTAAATCATCATAGTAAACACCATAACCCAAAAGTTGTTAGAGCCGTTAAAGTGTTATAATTACTGACAGCCTCATGAAACTTCTCTTTGTACATAGCTTGGCCTCCAAGGGACAGGAGGAGAGGAACATTGCTCCTGCTGTGCATCCATGTAACCCTTAGATGACCAACCTGATCCACTGAATGGCAATTATAATTTATGCAAATTAGGCTATTTTTAAATGGTCATCTAATTAACCCTTAGATGACCATCTAAAAATAGCCTAATTTGCATTTAATATAATGTGCATACTGAAGGCTTGAGATTTTAAAAAAGTTTGCTGTGGATTGCAATTGCCAGCAGTTGTTGTTTTTTTAAACACAAGCCTCTTAAAATCAGGGTGTACATTTCTTTTGATGGTGCACTACATTCGAAGAAATACAGTACATGTTGAGAAATGTAACCTCCAGGTACAAAAATATACAGTGGCGCCTCACGTAACAGAATTAATTCGTTCCGGAGGCAGTTTCTTTACGTGAAACTTTCTTTAAGTAAAGCAGATTTTCCCATAGGAAATAATGGAAACTCAGATGATTGGTTCCACAACCCCAAAAATATTCATATGAATATATTAACTGGATGTAAAAATGATGACAAAACACTGGAATTGAATTCAAAACATGCATTCATTCTGCATGATCTTATGGAATCTACTTAGGCTGCAGTCCTAAAGACGCTTTCCTGGGAGTAAGACCCATTTAACACAATGGGGCTTACTTCTGGGTAGACATGGTTAGGAGGCTGCAAACAAAGACACCTTCAAAGTGTCTCCCCACTTTCTCCTTCTCTCCATCCTGAGCCTCTTTCTCCCCTGCTCCCTTCTGGCTAGCCCTGAGTTGCTTCCTCTTCTCCACTGCTCTTCTCTCCATCCGGCCACAGGAGGAACAGCGCAGAAGTGTTGCTTTCACTATGGGCAGGTGCGCTAGGCATTCCTGACGCTGTTTAAACAGGCTGTTTAAACAGCGCGCCTGCCCCAACTGCCAACAAATGTTTTCTTTACGTGAAGCACTTTCTTTACGTGAAGCAGAATCCTGGAGAAATTTTTGTTTGTTACGTGAAACATACTTTACGTGAGGCGTTCTTTACGTGAAACGCCACTGTATAGGCAACATTATCCTCATAAAAGCATGAAAATATATCACAAACATATGAACCAAGTTTTTGTCATTGATACATTTCTCCCAGCTAGTGTCACCATATGTCCCAGAAAAATGGGACTGTCCCAGTTTGGGGGGACTGCATTCACATACTGGCAAGTTTGACAGGGGGTCCTATCCCAGTTTTGCGGAAGAGAATTGTACGAGATCTCTTGGCATGTATGAGATCATTATTTTCCCATTGAATTTTGTCTTTTTGGCTGGACATTTAAGGATGGAAAGGACACAACGTAGACCTTGCAGTTGTTTTTCTAATAATTAACACTCCCACTTAGCTACACTTCTTAATTTCAGGGATGTGGTGCCAGAGCGGAAGGGATGTTTTATCCTTTTCCAATCATGCTGCTTCCCTGATCTACATATCCCTTTAGCTGTTAGTAATTCCTCAAGGGGAAAAGAAAATCAGATTAGAAAAAAAATATAATTTGTATTGCATGCAAATTCAAATTAAATGTCAAAGGCTACAATCCTATACACACTTACCTGGGATTAAATCCCAGTCAGTTAGTGATGAGGCTAATTTCAGAGTAAACATGCATTGGATTATGCTGTGCTTTCTGTGTCTAATGGGCCTTATCCTGTTTAAAGCTTCTACCAGAATAACATGCAATCCATTGGTATGTGCTGTTGGAAAAGCATCATAAAAAGCACTTTTTCAAAAGCATTTGTAGGTGTGGTAAAGCCTTTAACATTTTCATTTTCTTTTTAAATTGCTTTGTGAACTTTTTAGCTGAAAAGCAGTAGACAGACAGACAGACAGACAGATAGATAGATAGATAGATAGACAGATAGATAGATAGATAGATAGATTCTTTCCTTGGGATGCTTGCTGGATCAGGTGGAGTTAGGCTGATCAGGCCTGGGAAGGGACATGATCAACAGCACCACTGCATGCTGTATCCTAAACCCCTTCCTGGGCCTGATTCGCCTGCACACATCAATTTGACATTGTGCCAGCGAGATTGGTAGCATAAATGAGTTCTCCCTTAGCAGCTTACCCTGGTACTTACCCAGAGAAATATGTCCTTATCCTGATTAGATCTCCGGCATGCCCCAAACCCTTGTAGGATATAGCAAGAGCCACACCATCACCACTATGTTGCCACATATGATTGGAGAGAATGTAAGAACATAAGAAGAGCCTCCACTGGATCAAGCCAAAGTCCCATCTAGTCCAGCTTTCTGTATCATACAGCAGCCCACTTTTTCAGGTGCTAGAAACAGTGGTGGGATTCAAATAAATAAACAACAGGTTTTATGTCCTAATAACCTAAATTAACAACAGGTTCTATGTCCTAATAATCTGAATTAACAACCAGTTCTATGTCCTAATAATTTAAATTAACAACAGGTTCTATGTCCTAATAACCTAAATTAACAACCAGTTCTATGTCCTAATAATCTGAATTAACAACCAGTTCTATGTCCTAATAATTTAAATTAACAACAGGTTCTAGGCAGTGGTGGGCTGCAGCAGGTTCACAACTACTCTATAGAACCGGTTGTTAACGAGAGATAGGACATATAAAGTTTAAAAATAGCCATTTAAAAGTGGCTGCCAGATGGGCAGAGAACTGGTTGTTAATTTCTTTCAATCCCATCACTGGTTCTAATAACCTAAATTAACAACCAGTTCTATGTCCCATTAGTAACTGGTTCTCACAACCAGCTGCTCATTAGCAAAGGGTTCAATAGAATCAGTGAGACCCCCTGAAGCCCACCACTGGCTAGAACTGGCTAGAATAGTGGAGATGTGGTCAGCAATAGCAGAACGGGTCTTGCAAATGCAGCATAGCTTGGATGTTGACCTTGTAATCTGCTTGGCTTAAAAAACTGTGGGCATTTGCACCACATTGTGGCACTTCTGGAGAGCCAGTGGCCCCATACCAAACATGAACAAAAAATTATTTTCAAGTGGTTCCAGGTGACACATTTGCTTCTAGGATCCATGCCATGCGATACATGGTGGTTGGTGTTGGCAAACAATCCTCTATTCCTCTGTAGCCAAAGCACTGGAGCTTAGGATAAGATTGCCTGGCTGTGCCTCCCCCACCTGGAAAAAAAAATGATGCTATTGATGCCTTTTGGAAAATAACTTGCATTTCCTCTTACTATCTGCTACACGGCACAGCTCTTGACAGCACTCCAGATCTTTATTAATCAAAGCAGAGATGGCTGCTGTAGTCTAAGTCGGAGTATAATCCTTAAGATTCAGTCCCTACTCAAAAGGAGGAGGAAAAAAAGCTGGTGATAGCTTGCCTGACAACAGGGTAAACAGATTATTGTGTTATTGCTGGCTGATTGCCGGAGTTATTTTGGAGCTCTATAATTCATTTAAAGAGATTTTTGACATTTATGAAATGACTTCCATAATCAACTGACAGTGCAATATCCTATAATTGTTCAATTAAAAACAACTACTAGTGCATTCATTTATTAGCAGAATCAGATAATTGTCTTGCCGCTAAAGAGTACTTCACACATTTTGCACATCAACTGGAAATGTTGGAGTAGAAATCTGTGACACAAGAGGCAAGGTCCTGGGGATTCTCCCCCCCTTACCCCCCAAAGTGAAGGTGTAATGATTACAGACTCCTGCAATAAGTATGGATCCATGCAGTAATCTTCCCTGACAGTTCTGCTCTTTCAACACTGTTCAGTTATACCATAACTCAGTCGTTCAACACACGCTCCACTCTTTCAACCTCTCTCTGAGGCTGAAATTGTCTTCTCTAACGTTGATTTGCATGTGACATGGTGATCAAACTGTTTTTGGCAATTCCTTAGGACTTTCTTCAGTAAATAACCATCAAGCAGGCCTCCTTCAGTCTTGAGAGACTATGGTATCGTGCTCGGCGCTGCATACGCTGCATGCAAAGCACGAAAGCCTGGGTTGGATTGTTATGGAGGATAGGCTGTTACCCAAGCAGCAAATCCCCCTTTTCCACGCCATTAATTAGTCCAATGGAAAGGCAGAGCCAATATGGTTGGATCCAGCTGGCGTTGCAGAGCTGGGCTAAGGACAGGAGCTCACCCTGTCTTGTGGGGCTGACCCGGGTCTCAAACCCTGGCCTGCTGGTTAACAGGCACAGAGTCTTAGCCACTTGCGCCACTCACAGCCTATAATAAATAAATAAATAAATAAATAAATAAATAAATAAATAAATAAATAAATAAATAAATAAATAACCATCGTTCAAATACATAAGATATTCATTGCCCACACATGACTTTATTTTACTGTAATTTGTTGTGTATTTTGCTATGTGTTGATAAATATGTGTTATTTATGGTGAAACCTTGATTTTTGGCCAGAAAAATGGCCCAGCTAAGCTGGCCTAAGACCATATCTACTCAAAAGTAAGCCGCATTGTTTTTAATGGATCTTACTCCCAGGAAAATGTCTTTGGGATTGCACCCTAAGTGGGCCAATTTGGGGAACCTTTGCTCAGCTTTGGCTGATGTGCCAGCTGCAACCATACCTGAGTGGCTCAGATCTGGCCATGGTGATCCATGCCCTAGTGACATTAGGATTGGACTACTGCAATGCGCTCTACGTGGGGCTCTGAAAATGGTCCGGAAGCTTCAAGTAGTCCAGAATGCAGCAGCCCATGTGGTTGGTGGGGCTCATCATGGCCTTCCAACTTTGGCTTCCTGGTCGCCGCAGTGCCCCTTGCGGCACTCCCACTGCCTCCAGGGGTTCTCCCCATCTCCACTGCACCTGCCAAGACTGTGGGGCTTGAGATAATATCGCAGCGCCCACCAAGGCTCTTCCACTGCTCCCGGGGCTTCCAACCAGGTCGCCCGACCAAGAAACCTCAGAGGTGACAGGAGAGCCTTGGCGGGCACTGCGGTGACCAGGAAGCCCCAGAGGAGCCCAGGAGCCAGAGGAGAGAGAGTGCATGGCTTGTCTGTGTGTGTGTGAGAGAGAGAGTGCATAGTGTGTCTGTGTGTATGTGAGAGTGCATGAGTCGCTGACATAGCTTGTCTGGGTCTGAATCACATATGTTGAAGAAACTTTTGCAAATTGCTTTGAGGTCATCTAACATGTCTAAGTCTGAATCACATATGTTGAAGTCACTGACATGGCTTGTCTGGGTCTGAATCTGAATCTCATATGTTGAAGTAACTTGTGCAAATTGCTTTGAGGGTGTCTTACACGTCTGAGTCTGAATCATACATGTTAAAAGGTATTCAATTTTAAAAGTGTTGAAATTAAGAACAGGAAAGCAATATGAGTATTTTTGCTTTATTTTTACATGTCCTACATTTGTCCTACTTTTTGGGGGTGTCCTACAATTTTTGGGGGTGGGTAGGAATTTTGGCTTGACAGGCAGGAATTTTGACAAGCTGGGCAGGGAATTTTGCGTTCAGCATCAGGTCACCCTGTACACTGCACTGTTGCATTTTTGGGGTGCCACAGCCTCGAGGGAGCGTCACCCCCCTGCCGGGCACATCACCTAGTGCAGGATGCACCCCCTGAGCCCTGCTAGTAATGCCCCTGAGTTTACTTTTCAATATTTGCTTTTATGAGGGTTTTGCTATTTGATTTTGTAAAATGCCTTAAAATGTTGCTGAAGGATGCAATAAAAATCTTTTATATAAACTTTATTTATGAATTACAAGGTGCAGGAAGAGCTGTCATGCCATGTCATGCATGGTGGAGATATGGATTGGTGATAGCCAATAACCAGATAGGCCATGTGATGCTGCTAAGCATTTGGAAAACACATCTTAAGACACCTTTTCTCCTGGAAGCAACAGATTTTAACTACCATTATCACAAACATCTGCTCTGTACAATCATAAATCAATATTCCATTAAATTATAAGAAAACCAGGAAGGTAAAGAGAAGAACAAATGATGTCAGCAACTCATCACCGAAGCAAGTACCGCCTTCAATCCCTTCCACAATTATAATGATTTTTTTTTAAAAAAATTATCATTCTGTTTCTAAGGACAACCTTATAGAATTATTGGCTGAAGTTCATAATTTATATTCAGATAATGATAATTAAAGAAATCCTGTGCAAAGTCACCAGATGGAAGATAATGCTTAATTTGTGGTTGCAACAGCAGAACATATAATAATACGTTGTTTCAGTCCTCTAGGGTGTGGGTGGCGCATGTGGCTAAGACACTGTGCTTGTTAACCAGCAGGCCAGGGTTCGAGACCTGGGTCGGCCCCACAAGACAGGGTGAGCTCCTGTCCTTAGCCCAGCTCTGCGACGCAGCTGGAACCAATCGTATTGGCTCTGCCTTTCCATTGGACTCATTCAGTGGAGTGGAGAGGGGGGATCTGCTGCTTGGGTAACAGCCTCTCCTCCATAACAATCCAACCCAGGCTTTCGTGCTTCGCATGCAGCGTATGCAGCGCTGAGCACGATACCATAGTCTTTCAAGACTGATGGAGGCCTGCTTTCAGTCCTCAGCTCGTCTCTCCATAACCCCCCCCCCCGACAGAACTTGGATTTTTATCACCAATGAGACAAACCCTACAATCCAGAGTAGCTATGGGAAGACATAAGAGGCCTTTACTCTGGATTGCTCTATGCATTTCCCATAGGTTTCCCATAGATGGCAGCGTAACTACGTCCGTGTAAAAGGTCCCGTAGTTACTCTGGATTGTAGCCTAGGCTGATATTTTGACTGGCAATGTCAACAACATCTAATTTGGGGTACTAAATTTGGAGGTACATGTGAATTTGGGGTACTAAATATGAGGTTCTAAAGTAATAGTTTCATTGTATTCCACTGCCACAATCTGGTGCATAGTTGGGATGCTCCTACTTAGCCCATGGGATGAAGAAGAGGATAGTTCAGGGGAACAAGAGGATGGTCCTCTTATGGATTAGGAACTGGCTGAAGAAGAAGAAACAGAGTGTCAATGGGCAATTATCACAAGGAACAGAGATGAAAAGCGGCATGTCCCAAAGATCTATCTGGGACCAGTGCTTTTAAGTTTATTCATAACTGAACCTGAAGTAGGGCTAACCAGCAAGGTGGCCAAGTTTGCAGAAGACACTAAACTTTTATAGGTGGTGAAGTCTAGAATGGAGTGTGAAGAGCTCCAGAAAGATCTCTGCAAACTGTAGAAATGGACAGCAAAATGGGAAATGCAGTTCAGTGGAAGTAGGTTTAATGCAGTGATCTCCAACCTTTTTCATCTCAAGGCACACCATCAGTTGTTTTTACCATTGACAAGGCACACCACGCTCTTCAAATTGCCAGGTTTTCCCGTTCTTTAATGTCCCTCCCCAAATTCCTGCAGCACACGTAAAGACCAGTGATGGGATGCAAAGAAATTAACAACCGGTTCTCTGCCCATCCGGCAGCCACTTTTAAATGGGTATTTTCAAACTTTATATGTCCTATCTCTCATTAACAACTGGTTCTATAGAGTAGGTGCGAACCTGCTGGAGCCCACCACTTATCTGCGGCACACCAGTATGCCATGGCACGCTGGTTGAAAATCACTGGTTTAATGTGATGGTGTCAGTGAAAGCAATGTGCAGCCTTCTGGAAGGCTATGGAGACAGTGCGTAACCTCCTTGACTCTCTGAAGGTCCTCTAAGGCAGTGGTTCTCAAACTTTAAGGAGGCTGTACTCCCTCACTAGTTCTTTTCAGGGGAGGTGCTAGAGAAATGATCCCCTGAAATAGGGATCAATTTTTATGGTCAGGGACTCTGGGGAGACCTGCAGAGCATTTGCAGGGCTCTTGAGGGTTGGAAGTAAGGAAAATTCCAGCCATGATTAACTTGGACTTGGACTTGAACTACCAGTTTAGTCATAGCTGGAACTACCACTCAGTTCAAGACATGGGGAGCCCAGAATGCACTCTGCAGAGATACCCAGGTCCTCCAGACATTGGCAGGACCCCTGGCATGTGTCAAATTTGCTTCCATTCCCTCTCAAGGACATTATTCTGGGGAGTACGCTACTGCATTCTCCCCTTCCCCCCATCCCCTAAAGGGAACTGGGAACCTTTACACAAACTGGGTGGTCATTACCCCCAGTTTATCACTATTCTCAGGCTTCTGGAAAGCCAAAAATCATTATTTTGCCACCAAAGAAGAAGCAGTTTTTGGTTTTATGGAGGCCTCAGAAGGTATTTGGAGGACCAAGGATCTTCTGTACCTCCCCAAAGGTCCCCAGATGGTGGCAGAGGGTTGAGGAAGGTGGAGCTACTCAGTGGCATGGTGCACTAAGGTATTTGCCTATGCTCTTGTTGTCACATGTACTCTCAAGTGTAATCATCCACTGTGAGATATGGGATGTTCAAGTAGATGGATCCTTGGTGGGATGTAGACAGGAACATTGATCCATCAAGATTCTTCTTATGCTAAATCAGTGGTTCTCAATCTTCCTAACGCCGTGACCCCTTTATAAGTTCCTCATGTTGTGGGGACCCCCAACTGTAAAATTATTTTTGTTGCTACTTTATAACTGTAATTTTGCTACAGTTATGAATCGTAATGTAAATATCCGATATGCAGGATGTATTTTCGTTGTTACAAATGAGATGTGTGTTCTATGCACACATTGAACACAATGAGATTTATTTCAGAGTAGGCATGCATAGGATTGGGCCCTGAGGCTACAATCCTATCCACATTTACATGAGAGTAAAGGCCCCCTGACTATAATGGGATTTATTTCAGAATAGGCATGCATAGGATTGGGCCCTGAGGCTGTCCGTCAGCCCCAGTGCATGCGCAGCTACAGCCGGAGGTCTGGCAAGCCTGACCTGGCCCCCTGCACCGGGGTCTTTAGGCGACCCCAGGAAAACTCTAGGCGACCCCAAAGGGGTCCCAAGGTTTCACTTTGAGAAACACTGTGCTAAATGATGTAGCTAAAGTGGTGTCTCACATAAAGAACTTAATTTGTTCCAGAGGCCTGCTCTTTAAGTGAAACGCTCTTTAAGTGAAGCAGATTTTCCCATAGAAAATAATGGAAACTCAGATGGTTGGATCCACAACCCCCAAAATATTCATATAAAAATATGAACTGGATGTAAAAATGATGACAAAACACTGGAATTGAATTCAAAACATGCATTCAGTGTGCATGATCCTATGAAGTCTACTTAGGCTGCAATCAAAGACACTTTCCTAGGAGTAAGCCCCATTTAACACAATGGGGCTTACCTCTGAGTAGATATAGTTAGGAGACTGCAATCAAAGACACTTTCCTGGGAGGCTTACCTGGGCTGCTGCTGGAGGTTCAAGGTGGTTAGTGGGGGCACTTGGGGGCAGTTAGAGGCAGCCGCGCTGGCCAGCAGCCCTTTTAAAGAGCCTCCATGCGTAGCGTCAGGGCTGTATAGCATGCGTGCCCATCGCACGCTTTCTTGTTAAGTGAAGCAGAACTTGTTATGTGAAGCAGTATCTCTTGGAAATTTTTGCTTGTGATGTTTTGCTTGTTATATTAACACTTGTTAAGCGAAGCGCTTGTTAAGTGAGGTACCACTGTATTTCTAAACTGTAGATTGGATTGCATGGAGATTGCACAATTTATTTTCAACGTGTTTAAACCCTGTCATCTCAGTTTACTGAAGCAGGTAAATGTCAAAATATAGCACCCATACCTGGGCAGGAATTATCTACCCACATGGATACCCCCATAAAAGTATATCTGTACCAAAATGGAGTTTAGTCTGACTCCAATTCACACAACATAGTGTAAATGGGGGCCTGCAATTTCACTTACAATGCAATACAAGTGGGGGAAGAACATGGTCAACTATGGCAACTGGTTTCTCATAAATTCTTGTCTGCAACTGTAATTGGATTAAGATGGGCACCCCAATCCTAACCTGCCATGGTGCTGAAAAGGCTGCCCTGGTATCTTGAGTGGTACTGAGTAACCACCAGCAAATCCTTGGGAGAAGATACTTTCATCTCCTTGCACTGGGTGTGGGAAGTTGTTGAGCAAAAAGCAACTTGATTCTGCCGCAACCCTTGTGTTGCTGTAGTATCAGGAGGGTCCAGGCCACAAGACCCAGTAAGGAGCCTCTGGATGAATCTCATGCTCTGGGCAGCTCAGGATTGGATTGTAAGTTCTCCAGTGCCTTAAGATCTTTGACATTTTCTTTAAAGTTCATTTTTCTTCAAAATGTTGACATTAACAGATCCATTTGATTTTGTGGGTCACAACTCTGCATAGTTGTGCAGGATACACAACGACATGTATCTAAATACACAGGAGCATAGTAACCCCCAAATCCAGAGTAATTATGGGAGAACGTAAGAGACTTTACGTGCACCCGTAGTTACTGCACTACCTAGTGAAAACCTATGGGAAATTCATATTGCAATCCAGAGTAACCCTACAATCCAGAGTAACTACGGGAGCACGTAAGAGACTTTACGTGCACCTGTAGTTACTGCACCACCCAGTGAAAACCTATGGGAAATTCATATTGCAATCCAGAGTAAATTGTTCTTACACCGGAGCAAGGACTCCCCGTAGTTACTCAGGATTGCGCCCTAAGTTGTTCTTACATCGGAGCAAGGACTCCCCATAGTTACTCTGGATTTTGCCCTAAATTATAAAAGGTGGCAACCAAATCTCTCTCTCTCTCTCTCCCTCTCTCATAAAAAAACAAGTTATGTATTTTGTGTTGCTTTTAAAGATTTGTTTTGAAACTCATTTTTCTTCCCGTGTTATGGATTTGAGGGAAGACTTTTGATAAAGACGATGCTGGCAGCTGGGTGATAAATATTATTTCTTTAACCTGCCTAGCTTTTGTCAGCCACCTGCGACTGCCGCCTGCCACACATAGGAAGCAGCTCATTAACTTCCCTGGAGCTCCCTAGGAGTTTTCCCCCCTTGTTTTCGTTCACCCCTTGGGTGGGCGCCTCCTTCTCGCCAAACCGTTCGCCCCGCAAGCAGACCCACGTTGGCTCCGGCACCAGGTGAGGCGCTTGCTTCTGGCAAGCAAACTCCCCAGTAAGGCTCAAAAATCTCTCTTAAACACATTAAGCAGCACATTTTGGATTGATAGTGCAGTAATTATTCTGCTTTACCCTAAAAACCGTCCTGGGGTAATTGGCGCGGAGGAAAATTACCCAGAGTCCTCTACCACCTGGTAGTTAAGGAATGAATCCAGGGGAAGATAAGTGAAGCAGGGGGAAGGGGGAAAAAATGGGCACTTATTTGATTTTAATCTCGCCACTTTGCAAGCATTTAAATTGCCTTAATCAGGTGGCTGGCTCCCAGCCTGACTAGTAATCTGTTATCAAATTTGAAACTACATTTTTTTTTAAATGTCAGTGTAGGCTGAGAATTGAAGTCTATTAACAGTTATGAGCCTCTCTCCTAAAAACTTCCATAATCTATGTATTAATGATCCCTTTTACAAAGCTGTCACACATTACTTTATTACAACTATATATTAGTAACAGCAGCGTCAAAGCCGGATTTTATTTTTTACTTATTCTGGGTTTTGTTTTGTTTTTCTTCGTAAAGACCGAGGAACGCTCTTCCTTTCCTCCTCCCCCCCCCCCGACCCAATCCACCTAAAACACACACAATGCCAACCATCTTAACACCGAAACCCGATTTTTCTCAGGCAATAACCAGAGTGTATGGAATAACCTTGATAAATGTAATTGAATTTTTCCCTCAGATAAGATTAACTAGTGGTAATTGTGAATAGGAAAGGCCTGACCCTCTACAAATGAGATGTATGACGAGCTGGAAATAATCAATTTTTTTTCTTTTCTTTTTGGTCTCCTTTTTTTTCCACCCGCGACCTTATATGAAAAGGGAGAGAGAAAAAGAGGGTGACCCAACCCCCAAATCCAGAGTAACTACAGGAGCACGTAAGAGACGTTACGTGCATCTGTATTTACTGCACCACCTAGTGAAAACCTATGGGAAATTCATATTCATATCCAGAGCAAGGACTCTCCATAGTTACTCTGGATTTTGCCCCAAAACAGTAATTTGGGGTTCTTGCAAGATGAAACATTCACATACATTGAAACATTGTGGGGGTTTAGCTGGAACTGATTCCCTCCCTCTCTTCTCATTGTGTCTAATTGTGCTGAGTTTGGTTTAAAATGAGCTCAACACAATTAAACCCCAGTAGGCTTAATTAAGGGAGGGACTAATAGTTTACAAAAAAGAAAAAGGTGGTGGGAGTTTTCTTTCTTTGGACAATCACTGGGTATGATTTAATTTAAATTTTATCGATGCAGAGTGAAATCCAGAGTAACTACGAAGAATCCTTCCTCCGGTGTAAGTACAATTTAGAGTGAAATCCAGAGTAACTACGGGGAGTCCTTGCTCCGGAGTAAGAACAATTTACTCTGGATTCCGATATGAATTTCCCATAGGTTTTCACTAGGTGATGCAGTAACTACGAGTGCACGTAATGTCTCTTACGTGCTCCTGTAGTTACTCTGGATTGTGCTGTTACTCTGGATTGCAACATGAATTTCCCATAGTTTTTCACTAGGTGGTGCAGTAACTACTGGTGCACGTAACGTCTCCCATAGTTACTCTGGATTGTGCCCTAAACCTTTCAAAATTCTGTCTCCCCACTTGCCTTGTTAAAATCGAGCTTTCATATATGTATTGTACTAGCTGTAGTCAAAAGTGTGACACCGTCTTTAGTTTACATTTTAATTCTTCTGAAGATCACACGGTCAGAAACAAAAGCACAGTTCATAAAAGCTGTTTTCAACAACCTGTTTTAAAATGAATAAAAACACATGCATGTGATTTAAACTTATCTATCCAAACATATACCCCAGTGCAGGAAAGGGGGGATTCAGTATTTCAGTTCCAGGACACATGCTGTACATGCAGCATTTTTTTCAGGTCCTACATGCAGGCCCTACTTTTGTACTTTTGACATCTAAAGTTTAGAAAGCTTTCAAGTCTCACAGGGCAAAATCCATAGCAGTTACGGGTCCACACAGTTACGTCACTCACTAGTGTTATCTTATGGAAAGTCATCTTCACTGCTCCAGAACAAAGGGCTTCATTTCACTTTAGCATATAGGCCATAATTGGAAAAGTCTGAGATCCTGGAAACCACTGCTGGTCATGGTGGAGATATTGCATTAGAAGGAACACTTTGTGTTACTTTGGCCCTAACATGTGTTTCTAATGTGTTACTTTGGCCCTAACAAATCTTTCTGTGGCCAGATGGCCATATCCACACGAATTCACAAAGAACCCACTACTAACATGAAGCCTTATGTTGCACATTCCTTCTTAAACATCCCAGGCATACTGCACTAACTGTGGAGGAGAGGTGGTATGAAAAGAGAGGAGGAACTATGTGCACCACTCCTCCCCTGAGTTCCTAATAATGCCCAAATGAGTAGCTGTCTGTTCTTTCTGTTTGATCGTATGATCCCAAATTGCCTTCTCAGGAACCCTCTTGTCTTCAAGCAGCAGCCAATGAAACTTACCCTACAATCCAGAGTCACTACAGGAGCACATAAGAGACATTTACATTGACGTAGTTACAGCACCACCTAGTGAAAACCTATGGGAAATTCATATTGCAATCCAGAGTAAATTGTTCTTAACCTCAGAGCAAGAACTCCCCATAGTTACTCTGGATTGTGCCCTTAGTAGAGTTTGGGGGAAACATGCAGAGCTGTGATTTCCGTCACATCATACATTGATCATCCATCCATCCCTCTCGTATATGTGTGTGTACCACAACATCTAATCTCAGTTTATACATGGTTGAACACTATCACTCCTTATTGACATAGGTACTACCAAGCCTTATTAACTGTCTTATTAACTATCTTTATGTATCTTTATACTCCATGCTTACCAGCTTATTCATTCCCATCCCAATTTTAGGATTTGGATATGAAACTCAAAACTGTTCACTCATATCCTAAAGTTAAATTAAGCCCTTTGCTCCGGAGCAGTTAAGGTGACTTTCCATAAGATAACACTAGAGGGTGACGTAACTGCATGGACCCATAACTGCTCTGGATTTTGCCCTAAATGTCTCTCCTGTGTTCAGCATCCATCCATCATATGTGATGTACCCAGATTGCACTTCCGTCCAGTCAGGGATCACAACTAAAACCAGCTTAGGGCACAATCCAGAGTAACTATGGGGAGACCTTTTTCTGATGTAAGAACAATTTACTCCGAATTCCAATATGAATTTCCCATAGGTTTTCACTAGGTGGTGCCATAACTATGTCGACGTAAATCTATCTATCTATCTACAGTATTTATATACCGCTTTTCAACTAACAAGTTCACAAAGCGGTTTACAAAGAAAATGGAAAAATAATAATAGCTAATTAAAAGCTAGTGGGCACAATCCAGAGTAACTATGGGGAGTCCTTGCTCCGGTGTAAGAACAATTTGCTCTGGATTGCAATATGAATTTCCCATTGCTTTTCACTAGGTGGTGCAGTAACTACGGGTACACATAACGTCTCTTATGGGATCCCGTAGTTATTCTGGATTGTAGGGAATGTCTCTTAAGTGCTCCCATAGTTACTCTGGATTGTAGGGATGGAGTCATCCTTATGTCATGTTGCCATTATCCCCACCATTGAACCTTACCATTTTCTCTTAAGACAGAAAAAGGAGACCAACACCCACCTGATATTGTTATTCCCTTTGTTGGCTCTTATGGATGTTCTGAGGCAGGCATTTTTAGAAACATAAAAATCTCCCAACAATGAAATTAATCAGAAAGTACAAAAGAAAAGCAGCTGGCAACCATCTACTGAATAATGCAAAAATGTGCTGATTTAAATTACGTGTCAGCCCTAATGTATTGTCTACACAGTAAATAGAATATATGCACACATATGGGTATATAGGCAGCACATCATATTTCATTGTCTCTAAAGTAAGTATTTTAATTCAAGGTAAAAGGAAATATATGAAATTTGAATACTTGAGGGCGTCCTGATTATGAAGGGTGCCAAACCACATTCTCCAAAATATTCAGCACCGTGAGAAATTGATCCTTGGAAAAAATTAAAATTAAAAAAATATATAGAAAGATGGAGACGGGAGTGGGGATGCTGGGAATCTTTTATAGCGCAAAAAGTTCTCAGCCAATCCAGTCAAAAAAAAATCTATGTCTCCACATTCGAGGCATCTAATTAGTCATTGGGATCAAATACAATAAGGGAAGAAAGTTACGTCTCCCTCATTGCGGTGCTCATTAGAACACAGATTATTTTAAAAGGGATTACATGAAAGAAATTATAAGGGGAGAGCTCGCCATCAAGTTTCCTCCTTTCTGGAGAGTCTTAACGAGATGGAGGTAATTCGGAGGAGGGCGTCTCATTGTTTATTCCTTTCTTTTCAACCCAATTAGTTAAATATAGGTCTACTTGCTGGTTCAAGGCATTTGAGCCAATTAACTCTCTTGCTCTAAAACAGCTAATCAATTAATATACTGACCAATAAATCACTTCAGGAACCCATCAAACTGCAGACTGCAGGCTTTTGAGGTGTCAGCTAGACCTGATGGAGGTATAGTCCACCTTATAGCATCCTGGGAGCATCCTTATAGCATTCTATAGCATCCTTCAGCATCCTAGGAAGTGGGGGATAAGGAGTTAAAAGGGGCCACAGGTCATGCAACCTTCCCTCCAGGCATGGGCTGAGACTGGTTTGGACCGGTTCGGGCGAACCGCTTGTTATGATCAGCCCACTGGTCACGAACTGGTAGTGGGGGGGGGCTGGCCGTAACGGGGCAAACTGATTTGGAGTCCACGGCCGCACGGCCGCACGTGCTCTGAGGCGCGACTGAAGCCTTCTCCGGGTGGCCAGGAGGGGCTCAGAGGCACCCACATGCACTCTGAGGCATGACTGAAGCCTTCCCCCGCCAGCCGGGGGGGCACAGAGGCACCCCTGCATGCTCTGAGCCATGAATGAAGCCTTCCCCAGCCAGCCGGGAGGCTCAGAGGCACTGGTGCGTTCTCTGAGGCATGACTGAAGCCTTCCCTGGCCGGCCTTACTCCCAGGGGTCTTACTCCCAGGAAAGTGTGGACATGGTGCATCCTCAGGGAGCAAGCCTAGGCAGTTCTACTCAGAAGTAGATCCCATTACAGTCAGTGGGTCTTACTCCCAGGAATGTGTGGATAGGGTGCAGCCTGAGAGCCCAATCCTATGCGTGACTACTCAGAGGTAAGCCGCATGCCAGTCAATGGGGCTTACTCCCAGGGCAGCGTGGAAAGGACTGCAGCCTCAGAGCACCATCCTATGCAGGTCTACTCAGAAGTAAGCCGCATGCCAGTCAATGGGGCTTACTCCCAGGACAGCGTGGAAAGGACTGCAGCCTCAGAGCACCATCCTATGCAGGTCTACTCAGAAGTAAACCTCATGACAGTCAATGGGGCTTACTCCCAGGGCAGCGTGGAAAGGACGGAAAGGAAAGTAAGCCACATTCTTAATTTTTTTTTAATTTTTAAAATTTTTTTTTTAAATTCCCCTTTAAATTCTCCCGCCCCCCCAACCCAGCCTGGCCCCACCCACTTCCAGAGAACCGGTTGTTAGGGCAGTCTGGGCCCATCACTGCTTCCCTCCCCACCTATTTTTCCGCCAAAAGAAATTGCTTGGGAGAAAAATAGTGGAGAAGAGGCCATTTCTGGTGGAGGTGGAGGAAGCATCAGGAAGAGAAGTGTTCAGCATGTCCATGTGCTTGACTCTAATATGCTTTAATGCACCTTTTCCCTCCCCATCAGCTGCTTCAAAGGGATTCTGTAAGGTGTCTCAGCGTGAGAACCTCATCACCCCAGAAACTTATTCTAAGTGAAAGAGAACAAGAACAGGAAGGAAGGAAGAACGGGAGGGAGGGAAGAAAAATAAGAGATGTCAGAAGGGACAGAGACAAAAGCATAAACATAGAATTCCTGGCAAAGAATGAGAAGCAAGTGAAGGTTTGCTTATTCTATTAGTGTAAATCTTTGAGGAAGAAAGAGTGACAAGCACTGCTCCCTAGAGCCGATCACAACCAGCAGGGCAACCTGTGGGGGGCACCTTTATGAAGAGTATGGAAAGTAACCTAATAATTATCTTTATTTACTAGACCATTTCTTTTTATTGTCACAGTGGACTGATTGACTCCTTGACCAACCCCACACAATTATGGACACACAAACGCATATTGTGCTCATGAACCCAATTAGCATATTGGCGTCCATCAGTCTCGAAAGACTGCGGTATCGTGCTCGACACTGTATGCAAAGCATGAAGGCCTGGGTAGATTAATGTGGAGGATAGACTGTTACCCTAGCAGCAAATCCCCCCTCTCCACGCCACTGAAATAAACCAATGGAACGGCAGAGTCAATACAATTGGTTCCAGTTGCGTCGCAGAGCTGGGCTAAGGACAAGAGCTCACCCTGTCTTGTGGGAACCTGGGTCTCGAACCCTGGCCTTCTGGTTAACAGGCACAGTATCTTCCAATCACTTGTGCCACACACAGCCCTGAACCCAATTATTTCTGAAATCATATGGGGAGGAGCTGTCCATCCAAACTGTTTCTCCTCCTGAAATGTACAATTGTATAATATAGTGGGGAAGATTGAGGAGAGTTCAGGATGTGTATGTGTCATGCCAATGCATACCCATGATTAGTTGGGGACAGTCTGAGAGCATATTTTTCCAAACTGACCTACTGGTGAAGACAGATCACCAAGGCTTAAACATCAGCAGTGCATTATTACAGATGAGGCAGGCTGGGAAAGAATGGCCCTTCTAGGATCTTCTGCTTGAAGCATCTACTGTACTTCATGGTATACCTGGTTCTGTTTGTTTGTCTCTTGGCAAAATCCAGAGTAACTACAGGAAGTCCTTCCTCCGGTGTAAGAACAACATACTCCCAAATCCAGGGTAAATACGGGAAGTCCTTCCTCCGGTGTAAGAACAACATACTCCCAAATCCAGAGTAACTACGGGAAGTCCTTCCTCCGGTGTAAGAACAACATACTCCCAAATCCAGAGTAACTACGGGAAGCCCTTCCTCCGGTGTAAGAACAACATACTCCCAAATCCAGGGTAAATACGGGAAGTCCTTCCTCCGGTGTAAGAACAACATACTCCCAAATCCAGAGTAACTACGGGAAGTCCTTCCTCCGGTGTAAGAACAACATACTCCCAAATCCAGAGTAACTACGGGAAGTCCTCCCTCCGGTGTAAGAACAACATACTCCCAAATCCAGGGTAAATACGGGAAGTCCTTCCTCCGGTGTAAGAACAACATACTCCCAAATCCAGAGTAACTACGGGAAGCCCTTCCTCCGGTGTAAGAACAACATACTCCCAAATCCACAGTAACTATGGGAAATCCTTCCTCCGGTGTAAGAACAACCTACTCCCAAATCCAGAGTAACTACGGGAAGTCCTTCCTCCGGTGTAAGAACAACCTACTCCCAAATCCACAGTAACTATGGGAAGCCCTTCCTCCAGTGTAAGAACAACATACTCCCAAATCCACAGTAACTATGGGAAATCCTTCCTCCGGTGTAAGAACAACATACTCCCAAATCCAGAGTAACTACGGGAGCATGTCAGAGATTTTATGTGTACCCATAGTTACTGCACCACCTAGTGTGTGGGAACTTCATACTGGAATGAGCAAGGACTCCACATAGTTGCTCTGGATTTTGCCCTTACTCTGGATTGCAATATGAATTTCCCATAGGTTTTCACTAGGTGGTGCAGTAAGTACGGGTGCACGTAAAGTCTCTTACGTGCTCCTGTAGTTACTCTGGATTTGAGGGTCTGTCATTAGCTGTAGTAATATTCCATGTATTTTTCAAGTCATTGCCCTCTTGCTGATTGTAAGGCAGCCAAAACTCCAACCACACCTTTGAATAAAGAATAAACTTGGTTAAGGAGTCCAAGACTCATTTGAGTGTTTAGGGATCACATAAGTGCTGAAAAAGCAGAATATTTGAAAAACGGAACGAAAGTGTACAAATGTTTACAAATGTTGCTTTTTCGCTAACAAATTGCAAAATGCCATTTTTATTCTGCAAATTCTTGCAGCCGCACCAAGATTTGACGGTTGGGCAGTTCGGCAGTGGAAGAGATTGCCAAGGGAGGTGGTGGACTCTCCCTCACTGGGGATCTTCAAGCAGAGGCTCGACGAGCACCTGTCGGGGATGCTCTAGGGGGATTTCCTGCTGCAGGCAGGGGGTTGGACTAGATGACCTACTAGGTCCCTTCCAACTCTATGATTCTATGATTTCTTCAACTAGATTCTCAATAATGCCCTCAGGAATGGGGACAGACCCAGAGCTAAAGTTAAGGCACATGCACTGTCTCTTTCGCACACCGAAACAGTTTGGTTATATGCAAATCAACATGGGGGAGGGCAATTTTAGCCTTTAGACCAGCAGAGAGAAGATGAAAGAGCAGAGCATGAGTTGAATGAATGACATCTGGATTTAATTTAAATGTTTTGAAAGAGTGGTACAGTCAAAAACATCTCCAGAAAGCAGGAGATGCCTGTATTCACCAAACTCCAGAGACTTACCCTACAATCCAGAGTAACTACCAGAGCATGTAAGAGACATTTACGTTATGTAGTTACAGCACCACCTAGTGAAAACCTTTGGGAAAACCATATTGCAATTCCGAGTAAATTGTTCTTACATCGGAGCAAGGACTCCCCGAAGTTACTCTGGATTGCACCTTTATAGAAGCTTGAAATTAAAGAAGACAAGTAAAGGAGATCAAAATAACCCAGAAAGGGTTTGGCCTTCTGGAAGTCTTTGGATGGTGACAGAAGCTGCAAATCTAAAGACACTTTCCTGGGAGGAAGACCCATTGAACACAATGAAATTGACTTTTGAGTAGACATAGTTAGGATTGTGCTCAGAGATTGACAAAGAGGAAGGGGAACCTGAAGACTTTGACCCAGAATCCTTGAAATGTAATGGGATATTCAAAAGGATATGCATAGTAGCACGTTGCCTTGTTGCATGCTATTCCTTGCCCTCCTCAATGGAGCTCAGGCTGATGGACAAGGTCTTCTACATTTTACCCTAACAACCATCCAGTGAGTCTAAGGGCGCAATCCAGAGTAATTACAGGGAGTCCTTGCTCCGGTGTAAGAACAATTTGCTCTGGATTGCAATATGAATTTCCCATAGGTTTTCATTAAGTAGTGCAGTAACTATGGTTGCACGTAATGTCTCTTACGTGCACCCGTAGTTACTCTGGATTGAGGGGTTAGAAGGAAAGAGTACCCCAAACAAGTAGCTCACACACATCTACACCGTCCCCTACATTCCTAGATCCTTGTGGCAAATAAACAGCACAATCCTATTATCTATATTTAGAAAAAGATCCGTTCCCCAGGGCTCACTTCTCAAACCATTAATATCAATTCCACCACTAATTTTAGTTCAGGTACGTGGAAGGAAACACTCCTACTTCAACCCAAAATGCACTTTACCACTACTATTTCTTTTTGTTTAACAGCACAATCCAGAGTAACGACGGGTGCTCTTAAGAGACATTTATGTCAACGTAGTTACGGCACCACCTGGTAGAAACCTATGGGAAACTCATAGAGCAATCCAGAGTAAATTGTTCTTACACCAGAGCAACGACTCCACATAGTTACTCTGGATTGCACCCTAAGTTCCATTTCTAACCTGTTTATGTTTAAAATATTTCTTTGCCAGCCCTTGAGACTCTGCCAGGTATTTGATGTGGCCCTTTGGCCAGAAGGGTTAGCGACCTCCAGGCTAAGTGACAGTGAGTGACCCAAATTACACTGTAAACTGCACGGTTAAGTAGAAATTTGGAGCCATGCCTGGTCCAACACTAACCATTAGTCCATAATGCCTCTCATGCTGGCATCTTTACTTTGAAGTCCCTTTTAAAACTGCTTGTAGATAAATACAGCTTTCACACAAGACAACTCCACTTCAAGCTGGATTGATATTTTTAAACACATTATGTGTTTAATGAAGGAGTGCATGTATTAATCCAACTAATTAGCTGGCAAATACTTCCAAGCCATTTGCGTTCTTACTTGGAAAGATCCTAGCAACGGGTCCCCCCAGTCATAGATCCTTGAGAGCAACCACGAATCCGGTGCACTTTATTTCCCAGCCGCTGACAACTGTTATTATTTCGTTTATCTGCTAATCACAGTGAGATGTAAACATTTTACTTCCCGGTGTGATCATATCAACAGAGGGTTCATTTAAAATATTGGGAATCAATACATTATAAAACACAGCGAGCACACAGAAAAGACAGGACAGAACAAAAGGCGCATGACATCAAAGGAAAAAAAGAGAGAGAAATAAAATAAGAAAAGAAAAGAAAGATAGAAATGTATTCTTGGTAAACATTCTTAGTGCAAAATCCAGAGTAAACTATGAGGAGACCTTGCTCCGGTGTAAGAACAGGTTACTCTGGATTGCAATATTAATTTTCTATAGGTTTCCACTAGGTGGTGCAGTAACTACGGGTAAGCATTAACCCTACAATCCAGAGTAACTACAGGAGCACATAAGAGACATTACGTGCACCCGTAGTTACTGCACCTCCTAGTGAAAAGCTACGGGAAATTCATATTGCAATCCAGAGCAAATTTTTCTTACACCGGAGCAAGGACTCCCCGTAGTTACTCTGGATTGTGCCCTAAGTCTCTTACGTCCTCCCATAGTTACTCTGGATTTGGGAGTAAAACTTAGGAAAGTTTTCACAAAATAAAAGTGCATTTTATAGTCAAATACACAAGTGTAGCCCTCTGGGACAGTGCTTCCCAAACTGTGGGTCAGCAAGTGGGTCACAAAGTGCTGAGCAGAGCTTCCCCTGTAAACAAATGTGATTGAAAGAACCCATAACTACTTCAATTGCCTTCAGCCTATTCAAAAATGGCTAACTGCTCTGCAAAGAACTCCGCTCCTGCAGTTTGCAAAACAGCTACTGAGCTCTTTTTTCAGGGCAAAGACTCCAGGAGTCAAGCTATTTGCAGAATAATTAGGAGGTATCATAAGCTGCAGTACCTGATTATTCTCCGAAATTGAGCTGATGTGGCACTAGCCCAGTAACATGAGGCCTGGTCCACCCTCACCTTCTCCTCTCCTTACCAACATGTCCATATATGCTTGATATACATATACTATAGAAGCAGGCCTCCGTCAGTCTTGGAAGACTATGGTATCGTGCTCTGCGCTGCATACGCTGCATGCGAAGCACGAAACCCTGGGTTAGATTGTTATGGATCCAGCTGTCCTTAGCCCAGCTCTGCAACACCAGCTGGATCCAATCGTATTGGCTCTACCTTTCCATTGGACTAATTCAGTGGCGTGGAGAGGGGGGATTTGCTGCTTGGGTAACAGCCTATCCTCCATAACAATCTAACCCAGGCTTTCGTGCTTCGCATGCAGCGTATGCAGCACAGAGCACGATACCATAGTCTTTCAAGTCTGACAGAGGCCTGCTACTACATATACTATGTATGTTTAGTTAGAGCCTCCAGCAGTTACGCAGAAAGGGTCTAGCTTGGTGAGATGTTGTAGCACCCACCAGTGGTGTTCCTAGGAGGACTTGGGAGGACCTGGACCCCAAATTGCACCCTCAAGGGAGGTGACAAACCAAAATCTCTATTATCACTAAGATTGTTTGGAATAACCCCATCAAGTCATACTGTTGGATGCGTATGTTGCATCAGAATCCAATGCAAAAAACAGCTTTGAAATAACTCCTTCTTATCAAAAGTTATGGCCAATAAAATAAAATAAAATAAAATGCATGGAGCCCTATGGAAAGTGAAATTGAGCCACATCATGCTTTTACTCGCAAGTAGGCAAATGTGCCACAGGGCACAATCCTAACCAATTAAGGCCACACAACTGATCATACCAATTAACAACTGATCATACCAATTAAGTGAAATTGAGCCACATCATGCTTTTACTCGCAAGTAGGCAAATGTGCCACAGGGCACAATCCTAACCAATTAAGGCCACACAACTGTTTCCATGATTGTGTGGGGAGGCTGGCACTGGGCTAATCCACCCAAGAGTTGTGCAGAACTGCCTTTCGGCATTTTTGCAATATCCCCAGGCCAGCATGGGACTTATGCCAACCTACCAGGGGGTTAGGATTGCCGCCTCAGTCAATTAGGAATGGCAGACTCAGAGGAATTCAGTGCCCCCAGAATGGTCTTGAACCAATGAATGCATTTCCACAAATCATAGAATCATAGAGTTGGAAGGGACCTTGTAGGTCATCTAGTCCAATCCCCTGCTGCAGCAGGAAATCTCCCTAGAGCATCCCCAACAGGTGCTCGTTGAGCCTCTGCTTGAAGATCCCCAGTGAGGGAGAGTCCACCACCTCCCTTGGCAATCCGTTCCACTGCCGAACCGCCGTCACCGTCAGGAATTTTTTCCGCATATCCAGCCGGAATCTCCTCTCTTGCAGTTTGTCCCCATTGGTTCTAGTTCTGCTTTCAGAAGCAGCTATGAACAAATGAGCCCCTTCCTCCCTATGACAGCCCTTCAGGTATCTGAAGAGGGCAATCAGGTCTCCCCTCAGCCTCCTCTTCTCCAGGCTGAACATCCCAAGTTCCCCCAACCTTTCCTGGTAGGGCTTCCCTTCCATCCCACTGATCATTCTTGTCGCTCTCCTCTGGACAGAAGGAATTTCCCAAAAGGGAAATTGAGCCCTCTGGAATGTGGAACTGAGCATCACAGCGATGTTTACTCGTTAGTAAAGCAAATATGCCTTGGCTCGTGTTCAGGTCAGGCACAGAAGAATGCAAGGTCACCAGAATGGTCCTAATCCAGTCAAAGTGGAGCTCAACAGTAGGGCTAAATCCATCTCCATATAGGACTTTGTATGGGGTTCCACCATAGGCTTAATCCCCAGAAAGCCCCCTGGGCCTGCACTAACCATTACCTTCCCTCTCTCACTATGACTCAGTGTCAGAGACTCTTGATTTATTTGTGGGCTTACCAATAGTCTGCCCTGCACTAATTGAAAAGAGAAGAGTGTCTCTCTTTCTTAAGGATATGCTTGGAAAATAGAGTTCTGCAGTAAGTTAACAACTCAAAACATACTTCAGCAACTGCAGTGCGCAAAATGTCAAAGTGTGCCCTGTGTGGTTCTCAGTGCTCAAGCTTGTGCATCTCTTCCAGTGGTTCTCAAGCATTTCAGCCCAGGACCACTTTTGAGAACGATAATCTTTCCAGGAACCCCAGAAATGTCACAAGGGGCATTGCCAGCGTGGATGACTGGTGCGGTCTGCACCGGATGAAGCACCACCTGATGGTTGACACACCAGAGTAATCTGACACTTGTCCACCGGACCTGGGGTTAGGCTCACCACTCCGAGAAGGAGCAGCCCTTCTCGGAGCAGAGCAGTCTCAATGCTCTGCTCTGACTGCGTATGCCTGGAAACTCCTGGCATGCACAGTGGACTTTGGGAACCCTGAGCCTACTACACATGGAAGGAGTTTCTGGGCATGCGCAGGAGTCTCAGACTGCTCTGCTCCTAGGAGGAGAAGCTTGCTCTTCTAGGAGTGGAGCAGTCTTATCACTCCGAGCCAATTGTGCACACCTGGATTTTCCAGGCATGTGCATTCGGAGCAGACTACTCCGAAGGGGTAGGCTGCTCCTTCTCAAAGCAGAGCAGTTTGACTGCCAAGTGCACATACCCAGAATGTCCTGGCATGCAGGAAGGAATCTGAGGAAGCAGAGGAATCTGAGCGCTGACTGTGCATGTGCATATGAAGTCTCCTCTAAAGCCAACTGATAAAGTAAATTACTAGGGACTGGCAAATCAGGTCATGTCCAGAGTAAGTCCATTTCCTGCAATCTGTCAGATATTACAGGTGTGAGAGCCATCAATGTGCTTAACCAGGGTTCTTAACTGGGGGTATCCATACCCCTTGGGAATATGGGAACCAAATGCTGGGGATATGGGACTCGATCTCTATAATGTATTAATTTATACTTGGGTAGTACATGAATGGAATGCAGTAGGATCTTTGAGAACATTTGGCATTTCCTGCAAATGCTTGTATTTAATTATACAGGTGAGTATTTACTACAACTTACAAGTTCTAATCTAGCCTGATACATGCAATAGTTTTCTATTTGCACCCAAAGAGTGTTGAGTATTGCTTCTGTTTTTACTAGACTTCAGTTATCGATGTTTATGATTTTATTTTATATTCTCTTCCTAGCTATCCACATCTAAAGTACAGTAAATTCAAGCTGTTGACATATTTGGAAGTCATGATGGGAACTAATATAAGGAATGGTGATGATTATTTCAACAGTCAAGTGAAGGGGGTATTGGACCATACTGGACAATCTATTGGGGTTCTGGAGTCATCAAAAGGTTAAGAACCCCTGGAACGGACCCCACCATCATTATAACGTCACTAACTAGAGGCCAAATTATATTCTGTCTTCATTATTCCGTAACACTAAGTGTTATTCCGTAACACTATGCAGTGGGGCAGGGAACACACAGACACACACACTTCTTTTTGTTGAGACAATCTTGTCCATATTGGGCCCCAGGGAGACAAACTAGCGATGGAAACAAAAGCAAGTGGAGTTCATACATCACCAGGCCCGAACTGATCTTCTACCTCTTGATTCTAACCTCATGATTCTAACCTCATTCGTGGTTAGAGGCTGCTTGGAGAGGCAGAGGACACACCTGGAAGGGACTTTAAGGGACTTTAATCATTTTACAGCCCTTGTTTCTTAGGTTCCTTACCTAAGGTTCTTAGGTTCCTTATGCTTTTATTTATTCCTTTGTTTGCCTGTATTGATGATGATATCATTATCTTATTATTGGAATTCACTTCCACAAGAGAAGGATTTTCAAACAGAATAGACAAACTGGTGGAGGATAGCTCTATCAATAGCTAGATTTTGTGGTTGCCATTTGGAAGGTTCATGGTCATATGTCATAAGAATACAAGAACAGCCTCTGCTGGATCAGGCCAAAGGCCCTTCGAGTCCAGTTTCCTATATCTCAAAGTGGCCCCAACAGATACAGAAGGAGGACAAGACAAGAAGACACCTGAATCCCAACCTAGCATCTAACCCTACAATCCAGAGTAACTACAGGAGCACGTAAGAGACATTTATGTCAATGTAGTTATGACACCACATAGTGAAAACATATGGGAAATTCATATCGCAATCCAGAGTAAATTGTTCTTATGCTGGGAGCAAGCACTCCCATAGTTACTCTGGATTGAGCCCTAAATCTAAGATATAGAGGTTGCACATATCCATCATGTCTTGTAACCTGTGGTGGACATAAATTTGTTCAATCCAAGGTAAATTCATCCAAGGTAGATGTCTCTTCCAAGTTCACTGGCCATAGTTCAAACAGGCTCCCATTGAGTGCACAAATTCCCATAAGCCTAGGTAGATGTCATCACCACGTCCTGTGACAATGAGTTCCACAGTGACATTCCATGTACTAAGCATCATTCAGAGGGGACTGTCCACTGATCACATTCCCTGGTTGTGGGCTTCTCACAGGCAGTTGATTGGCCACTACAGGAAGCAGGACTATGGACTAGATCAGGGGTCTCCAAGTGTTTTGTTAAGAGGGCCACATCCTCTGGTGGCGCAAGTGGTTAAGACACTGTGCCTGTTCACCTGCAGGCCAGGTTTTGAGACCTGGATCCCCACAAGATGAGGATCTCCTGCCACAGGCAGGGGGTTGGACTAGATGAGCCACTGGATCCCTTCCAACTCTATGATTCTATGATCTCTCTGACACTGGCCAAACAATTATTGACATGTCAAATTTACATAAGTTTACATATAAGATTTTTAGAGACATTACAATTATTGCCCATGGACCGGATGGAGGAGTCTTGCCAAGGGCCACATTGGGGCTTGCTGAAGACCACATTTGGCCTCAGGGCCAGGGTTTAGAGACCCCTGGACTAGATGGATCTAGCACTAACAATGCTTATAGGGGTTGATATTATGAATTCCCTCCTCCCACCTAAGCAGAAAGTGGGTAGGGCATGCGACTCATGGTGCACTTGTCCCCAAAATACACGGAGCAGCAATAGTGTCACAGCAGCCCTTTATTATGATTTAATACTGGAACTCTGATAGTCACATAAATCCCAAATTCCTATTTAAGGAATGTCTGGGGCAGATTCTAGCCTGCATGGTGCCTCAGCTTCCAGACTCATCCTCCAGTGAGTCAGCCCATTGCTCCATCTTACCCTTACTCTTTCCCTACTACTATGCACTTCAGCTCCCTGCGTGCATAGATGTTTATATCCTAGATCTGCACATAACGGAGAATATCATCACATCTGACTATGGAGCTGCCTCCTGTGATCCTTCAATATCATAATTGCTGGCTTTCATATTTCCTTATACCGGAGCAGAAAAGAGTCTGTATGTGGAGGAAATGTACCATTTATGCGATTTATGAGGACAGTTCCAATTCACTTTTTTATATTTGTTCAAAATTTCTATTTTTTGTACCTCTGCTGACCAGTGCAAAATCATGCCCACTAATGTTTATAAAATACCACATTATGGTTAGATTCCTATTCCAGATGCAGGCGCTGCAGATTCTAACAGATAGGAAAATGATGAAATCCGTCTGAAGGAGGCTTTTGTCTGGATTGTGTCTATTCCAGTAACCACCACATAGACAAGATGTGTGCTCCATCCCCTTCAAAACTTTGCTGGATGTTTCTCCTTGGCTTCTCACATAAATCCGTGGTTTTTAAAAATAAAAATAAAAATAATAAATAAATAAAAACAGTAATAAATAAAAATAAATAATCAATACAGTCCTCTTTCGGTATGAGTGGCTCTGTTTGGTTTCTCAGTGGGATTGTCCTGCAGGCCTCAAGTCCTCAGGTCACATCCAAAATTCATCACCAACAGACCTCACCTTCTGATCCACCTTCTCAGGTCAATGCCACTTGTGCCAGTCAAAGTTGGTGCAAGTCAAAGCTTCAAGTCAAAAGTTGCAAGTCAAAAGTTGGTGCAAGTCAAAGACTCTGGTGCAAGTCAAAGCTGACCCATGGCAGCAGTGGGGTCCAATATTCCCTTACCCCTAGGAGATCTCAGCATGCCAGTGCTCTCCCCACTATGGAATACAGTGAATGCTATATTGGTGCTACTGTACTGGGAGTTACTGGACTGAACTGCTTGTGTGCAAAATCTGCGTGCAAAATTTTGTGTGCAAAATCTGTGTGCAAAACCATCTAGGCAGCAAAGAAAAGAAAAATGAAAAGTTTTCCCAGAAACTCTGAAAACCACTGCCATGGGCTCAGGTATCATAATTTGCTCAAGGCCACTTCATGATCTAATTGGAACTTTATTCCTGTATTCCAGTTTTCCTGGTCCAAGTCCATAGCATCATGTCCAGCTCTCACTGGAGATGGTAATGCACCAGCAGCGCATAGCCGACACAAGCTTCCTCACTCACCCGAGATTCTCCATGAACATTCTTGTGTATGAAACAGCAAGTGAGCTTAACTTTGCAGGGGGAAAAAGAAAACCAGATATATTATTCTACTCGATGAAACCACTACCAGGCATCTCACCTCCTCCTGGCTTTTCTATATATGTGCGAGCATCTCTGAGAAGTAGGATTAGAGAGAAACCTGCAGGCATATTAATAAATAAACTTCACATGGTGTTAGACATTAAGTAAACATCCAACTAAATATTTCTTCAGGGGGCCAGCGATCTTATAACCCATGGACTTCTAATTCAGTTACCTGTGACACATGGGTCCTGCTCCTGGGGTTTCACAATAAATTAATTCTGAAGTGTCATTTTGGGTTTTTTTTTAATGTTTCACCCACATGCACTGCCCAAACTTGTGTTTTTGCAAAAAAAAAAAAAAAAAAAAAAAGTTATAGCCTGGCTGTGCAGATGGATTTAAAATGCAGTGGCACAACCATGATAGGTAAAGCCAAACTCATCCCATTAGACATACAGGTGTCCCCCCTTTCTGATGGTTCAATTTCTGACCGTTCTGCTTTTTCGACACTTTTCAGTTAAACCCAGGACTCGTAAATTCAACACATGCTTCATTCTTTCAACCTCTCTCTGCTGGTCTAAAGTCTAAAAGTGGCTTCCCTAATGTTGATGTGCGTGTGACATGGTGATCAAACTGTTTTTGGAATTTCCTTATGACTTTCTTCAGTAAATAACCATCGTTCGAATCCATAAGATATTCATTGCCCACACATGCCTTTGTTCATTTTACTGTAATTTTTATGTATTTTGATTTTGTGTTAAACCACATACATTTGCCAATAAAAAAAAGCCTTCAGTCTTGAAAGACTATGGTATCGTGCTCGGCGCTGCATACGCTGCATGCGAAGCACGAAAGCCTGGTTAGATTGTTATGGAGGATAGGCTGTTACCCAAGCAGCAAATCCCCCTCTCCACGCCACTGAATTAGTCCAATGGAAGGGCAGAGCCAATATGTGAACACAATCCCCCAAAATTGGGATTGTCCCTATTTTTGGGACATATAGCAATCCTACTCTTAAGCTTCCCTGATAACTCTACACTGGTTTTTTGTTTTCGTTTTTTGTGTTGTTGTTTTTTGTAGGGGGATTTAGCTCACCACAAATGGCCACTGCAGTTTAAAAAATTAGTGTTGTAGGAAACCAGTCATGCAAGCAATCATTCCATTCTTCAGCTGAACCTGGCAAAGTCAAGGGGTCCTTTGCATTTTTAAATTGCTGATTATCTCTCTACAACACTAACCCCCAAATCCAGAGTAACTACGGGAGAATGTAAGAGACTTTACATGCACTCGTATTTACTGCACCACCTAGTGAAAACCGATGGGAAATTCCTATTGGAATCCAGAGTAAGTTGTTCTTACACCGGAGCAAGGACTCCCCGTAGTGACTCTGGATTTTGCCCTAAGAAAAGCTGTTTTTAAACAATTGTTAAGGGACACAAAAATTTTTTAAACTGGCTACCATCCAGAGTAACTATGGGAACTCTTACACCGACATAGTTAAAGTGCCACCTATTGGAAACCTATGGGAAATGCATAGAGCAATCCAGAGTAAGTGCCTCTTACATCTTCCCGTAGTTACTCTGGATTATAGGGTAACATATTTTTGGTATCTACAGGGAATCCCAGAATCAAACCCATGTATGTATATCAGTGGTGGGCTCGAGCAGGTTTGCACCTACTCTATAGAACCGGTTGTTAACAAGAGGTAGGACATATAAAGTTTAAAAATAGCCATTTAAAAGTGACTGCCAGGTGGGCATAGAACCCGTTGTTAATATCTTTGAATCCCATCACTGGGCACAACTTTATTCCATTAAGAGCAAGAAACCTGGAAGTGGGTCTATTTTTTCCACTGATTTTATTTTTTAAAATCCATGGGACGTTCCGGAGCAGAACACTAGTGGATAATTGTCTGTGTGTGTGTGTGTGTGTGTGTGTGTGTGTGTGTGAGAGAGAGAGAGAGAGAGAGAGAGAGAGAGAGAGAGAGAGCAATCCTAATCAGGTCTACTCAAAAGTATGTTCCATTAAGTTCAATGGATCTTACTCCCAGGAAAGTGTCTTTAGGATTGCAGCCAGAGAGAGAGAGAAGTTTATTATTTCCTGCCCAGGCCTTGTAAGAAGTGTTAAAAATGCTTTAAAAAAATAGATGAGATATAAATGTATACATGACAGAATCAATTTTTCTTTAGCTGAAGGGCATAATATACAGCAGTGTGTCTCCTGCTGCTGAAAGGAAATAATGCGATGACTTGGGAACATCATTCTCCAGCCCGAAAAATGAAGAGTTTCAAAGAGCTCCACAAACAGGCCACCAAATGCAGAAAAGGGGGGCATTCCTTGACTTGTCTAAGTGTTAGCATAAGCCAAGATTGATAGAGCAAAATACAATCCTGACATATGGTGGATCCTGGTAACCATTATCCAAGCCGTAAGTTTGCTCAAAACCTCTGGTTGTTATTCAGAGTTATATTCTACGCTTGAGTTCAACAAAGTGAGATGAAGTGCACAGTGATGGGATATGCCCTGGTTAACCTCAGTCAAATCTGGTGCAGACACTTGAACATGCAGTGCTACTTCAGATCGAGTTTGGCCTTTGTGTCATCGTTCAATGATACCTTCAGTGACTGGCAGCAGGTCCCGTCCCCCCTGCAGGTTAACTGCCAGTCGCGTCTTCATGTTAAGTGTTGTATTTCTCTCTGAACTCCAGCTCCATGATATAAGCTTCTCTACCAAGATAAGAGTGGTATATGGAGAGGGTGCATGAGTGGAGCTCCATGGTGCCAGGACGCAGAGGTGTGTCCAAGAGGCCACTCCACAATGGCACTACTCTGGGTATCTTGGCTTTAGCCTTGATTTGGCTAGTGTTGGATGCAGTGGCCCACAAGAGAAGAATGTGTATTGGTATAATCAAATAACAAATCAGATTATACATGCAAAATGGTAATAATGGTAATAATGGTAATAATCTGTTTGTGTGTCCCTTCTTTGGGTAGGTCTACTAATCTTCTTTGGGTTGGTCTACTAATCTACTTCCCACAGTGGCCAACCAGATGCCTTTCAGAAGCAAAAAAGCAACGGATACCTGTTCCCTCCATTGCTCTCCTGCAACTGGTGTTCACAGGTATCCTGAAGCATCAAACACACTGCAAACGGATTGCGCAAAACCTGAATATTTCTGTGGTCTGTCAAATCCTGTTTACAGAAGTGTCTAAAATACCGTTCCAGGCTTTACACATGCATGCTTATATATGTTTAAATAATAAAATACTGGGTGGTGTCACCTCCCCTTGACTCTCTCCAAAAGAATAGAGACAAGATCTGAACATTTCTGGCAAGCAAAGGCACAGAGGGAACATCGCGGTGGAGGTTTATCTCCAGCTAGCAGGTATCATAATGGTCTTGTTCAGTGCTGCGATTCCTTTAGTGTTTTGAGAGACAATGCAGGAGAAATAAAATTTAATGAATCTCCAAAGCAGCACTTCCTTGACTTATTACATTAGCAGGACCTCTCATCAGATTGGGACTTTTGAGAGAAATGTAGAATTCATTAAAGCAATTTACTTTATAATGGGAGATGGCTAAGATAGATCCCTACTAATGAGATGAAGAGCATTAATTAAATAAATTGTAGAGTGGAAGTGAACTGTTTTGCTCAAAACCTGGCAAATAACCCTCTCCAATTATATGACAAACTTTCATATTTCTCTTCTAGTAAATGTTCAAACTTTCTTCATCATAAGAGGGATGACAGCTTCGAGGCTGACACTGGGGCAGGCCGAAGGATTTGGTCCTATTAAATGATCAGGAGTGATGCAGTGGCTAATGTTACAGCAATAATAACAGCATTTGTTAGGAAAGCAGTCCTTTGTGTCCGGCCACCATCTTCAGGTGTGAATGCATTGGAGGTGGATATGCAATAAGATATGATGGGTGCATTCCAGAGTAACCACGGGGAGTCCTTGCTCCAGTGTAAGAACAATTTGCTCTGGATTGCAATATGAATTTCCCGTAGGTTTTCACTAGGTGATGCAGTAACTATGGGTGCACGTACAGTGGTACCTCTCATAACAAGCGCTTCACATAACAAGCATTTCACATAACAAGTATACATTTCCAAGAAATATTGCTTCACATAACAAGTTCCGCTTCACTTAACAAGCAAGTGTGCTATGGGCATGTGTACTATGCAGCCCTGACGCTCTGCATGGAGGCTCTTTAAAAGGGCTGCTGGCCAGCGCTGCTGCCTCTAACTGCCCCAAAGATGGGGGCAGTTGCCTGGAGGTGCCAGAGGCAGCTGCCCCTAACTGCCCCCACATGCCCCCACCGACCAGCTTGAACCTCCTAATTGAACCACCAACCACCTTGAACCTCCAGCAGCAGCCCAGGTAAGTCTCTCAGGAAAATATTTTTGCAGTCGCGTAACTAACCCTACAATCCAGAGTAACTACGGGAGCACGTAAGAGACATTATGTGTATTCGTAGTAACTGAGCCACCTAGTGAAAACCTATGGGAAATTCATATTGCAATCCAGAGCAAATTGTTCTTACACCAGAGCAAGGACTCCATGTAGTTACTCTGGATTGCACCCTAAGTCTACTCAGAAGTAAGCCCTATTGTGTTAAATGGGGCTTACTCCCAGAAAAGTGTCTTTAGGATTGCAGCCCAAGAAGACTTCATAGGATCATGACTTCATTGAATGCATGTTTTGAATTCAATTCCAGTGTTTTGTCATCATTTTGACATCCAGTTAATATTTGTATATGAATATTTTGGGGGATGTGGAACCAATCGTCTGAGTTTCCATTATTTCCTATGAGAAAATTCGCTTCACTTAAAGAGCGTTTCACTTAAAGAGAATACCTCTGGAACGAATTAAGCTCTTTATGTGAGGCACCACTGTGATGTCTCTTACGTGCTCCCATCGTTACTCTGGATTGTAGGGCACTAGGAAAGTGATCAGTTCTATAGCCGCATCCAGAGGAAAGCTTTTTCTGTGCTACGTCTGCTGTTGCATAACCACTGAAAGCACAAGAGCCTTGTCGGAGAGACGTTGACAACCCTCTGCTGATCCATCCCTGATGGTCACTTAAGACAGCAGGTTTTCAGAACTCTGTTCTTCGGAAACTTAGCAGGGATCAATAACGGTGTACAAAGTTCTCGACAAGGCTGCCAGCCCGTCACTGTGTTGTCCACTGAACCATAATAACTGCTTCAGGCTCAGCACAATTTTGGTAATGTGATATGTCTATTAAACAGTGTTCTATGCAGCTCCCTGACAGGTCTCTTAATACACGCCTAGCAGAGGATTTCAATCTGATCAAGGAAGGAGAGTCTGCTGAAGGTTGGATTGTCCTTAAGGGGACAGTGCACACTTAATCACACAACACATGGCCTAGTCCTATTGTGGTGGAACAACTAGGGTGCTATCCTTACCAACGTAGGCCAGCACAACTCACCCATCTCCCTGTTCCTGCAGGGGAGGCTGGTGCATGTCTATTTACTATCCTAACTCTCCAGGAATGGCACAGAAGTACCTTAGAGCACAATCCTAACTATGTCTACTCAAATGTAAGCCCCAATATGTTCAATGAGTCTTACTCCCAGGAATGTGTCTTTAGGATTGCAGTCTTATAGCATTTTTGCAACATCCCCAAGCCAGCACCGGACCTGTGCTGGGTCTTGTGCCAGGCTAACCAGAGTTTAGGATTTGTCCAGTCTGCCCTTGTAAGTGTCACACCTGCATCCTAAAAATCTTGCTGCTGCAAGTTTCAGGGCCACCAAATGGCTGGAGGTCTGCAGCATCAATCAATCAATCAATCAATCAATCAATCAACCAACCAACAGTATATACTGCTTTTCAACAAAAAGACCCATATCATAAAGTCAAATTAAACCCTTTGCTCTGGAGCAATTAAGATGACTTTTATTTATTTATTTATTTATTTATTTATTTATTTATTTATTTAATATATGTCCCGCCTTTCCTCCCCTGCAAGGGGGAGCTCAAGGCAGCTGACATCAGGGAATAAAACATCATTAAAATAGCTCATAAATAAAGAGTAAAAAATAAATAAATAAAGATTAAAAAAAGATTAAAAAATAAATAAATAAAGATTAAAAAAGATTAAAAAATAAATAAATAAAGATTAAAAAAACATTAAAATATAATTAAAATACAATTAAATTGAATATAAAACGTGCAGATTAAAACTATTTGTTAAAAACAGTAAAAAACAATAAAAACAACGGTCCCCACACCTCTGCCCTATTTAAAATGCTTTTTTAAAATAGAAGGTTTTAAGGCTCCGCCTGAAACTCTGTATTGAGGGAGCTTTTCTCAGTTCAAAGTGGTGGGAGTACCAAAGCCGGGGTGCCACCTATCTCTGGCCACCACACCTCTCACATCTCTAAGTGGCAGCACAGTCAGTAGGGCCCCCTCAGATGACCTTAGGTGACGGGTCAGATTGTACAGAAGGCGGCGGGCCCTCGGATACCCTGGACCCGAGCCGTTTAGGGCTTTAAAGGTCAGGACCAGCACTTTGAATTCAGCCCGGAAACGAATGGGCAGCCAGTGTAGTCGCTGAAGCAGTGGCCCAACAGAGTCGAATCAACAAGCCCCAGCAACCACACGGGCTGCCGCATTCTGGACTAATTGAAGTTTCTGGACCGTCTTCAGAGGCAGCCCCACGTAGAGCACGTTGCAATAATCAAGTCTCGATGTCACTAGGGCATGGGTCACCGTGGCCAGATCCGAGCGACTCAGGTATGGTTGCAGCTGGCGGATCAGCCGAAGCTGAGCAAAGGCTCCCCTGGCCACAGCCGCCACCTGGGACTCCAGGAGCAGCTGCGAATCCAGGAGAACCCCCAAGCTGCAGACCTGCTCCTTCAGAGGGAGTGCAACCCCATCCAGAACAGGATGATATTCCAATACCCGAGTCAAGGACTTCCGGACCAGGAGAACCTCTGTCTTATCAGGATTTAATCTCAGCTTGTTCACCCTCATCCAGTCCCCCACTGCCTCCAGACAAGGATTCAGGACTTCAACTGCCTCCTTGGACTCAGGAGGAAAGGAGAGATAGAGTTGGGTGTCATCGGTGTACTGATGACACCTCACTCCAGACCTCCGGATGACCTCTCCCAGCGGCTTCATGTAGATGTTAAATAGCATGGGGGATAGAATGGAACCTTGCGGCACCCCGCACCGAAGAGGCCAGGGTGCCAAGCAAGCAACCCCCAGCACCACCTTCTGGGACCAGTCAGCCAGGAAATAGCAGAGCCACTGCAAAACAGTGCCTCCAATCCCCAACCCGGCCAGTCGACCCAGAAGGACACCATGGTCGATGGTGTCGAAGGCCTCTGAGAGGGTGACATAACTGCGTGGACCCATAACTGCTCTGGATTTTGCCCAAAGTCCCCAAAGCAGTTGAAGGTCTGCAACAACAGCTCCCAAACACCACACTCGAGGAATTGGTTGACATTGGCAGGGCAATTAAAGAGCAGAATGGATAAGAATTGGGTTCGGAAGTGAGGCAGGCAGGAATGTCGTAAGGGTGGGAAGAAGTAGATCCCAGCACTTGAAGTCCATGTCAGGATACTGCCCCTATTTTCCAAGCCTGACACACCCTTTGCCTCTCTTCTCTTCCTCAAACTTACATCAGCAAAAGAGTTGGTGTAGTAGGTTCAACGAGATCCATCAGTGGCCTGAGGGGTTAGTAAAAGCATATTTAATTACATCTCTCATGTTGCCCAATCACACACACATCCACAAACCCATAATATACAAGATGCACACCATTAGCATAGCTGCACAGCAGAAAATGATGAGGATATACGGTTTGGCACTGGTGATCTTGACCACTGTGTCATCTGGTGCCAGGACTTTCGGATGCCATAGCTCCCACTGCCTTGTGCCCTTGGAGAACCAGGGAGGCCATATGCTGCCTCCGCAATTCTCTTCTGAGGTCTTCTGAGGCCTCTGGAAAGCCAAAAATGTCTCCTTTTGGCTTTAGGCTGAAAACTAGGTTTAGAGCACAATCCTACCTTTGCTCAAAAGTAAGCCCCATTGTGTTCAACGGGTCTTACTCCTAGAAAAGTGTCTTTAGGATGGCAGCCATAGTGTTTTTCAGCCTTCCAGAGGCATCAGAAGGTGTTCAGAGGCTTGACGAGGTGAGACATGTCCTTCAAAGTTTCCCAAATGGGAGCAGAAGTTGGCGGTGGAGGGCATGGAAAGTAGCACCACCCCACAGGAATGCCACTGCAATTGGGTATGCCCTGTCAGTCCTTGCTGACAATGCTCAGGCACAAAAAAAGTGTTGGATGTGTTCACAGTCAACTTAATGCTAAAATGAGTTCCTGGCCATGTGGCTGGCCAATGTAACACAGCAACTAGAACCCCAGTGTGAATGTTCTACCTGCAGAACACATGGGTTCTGTGATGGCTGTGGGTGATGCAAGTGGTTAAGACACTTCTGCTAACCAGAAGGCCAGGGTTCAAGACCCGGGTCCCTAAAGACAGGCTGTCGTTAGCCCAGCTCTGCAACGCAACTGGAACCAATTGTATTGGCTCTGCCTTTCCATTGGACTATTTCACTGGCATGGAGAAGGGGGATTTGCTGCTTGGGTAACAGCCTATCATTCATATCAATCTACCCAGGCTTTTGTGCTTTGCATGCAGCGTTGAGCACGATGCCATAGTCTTTCGAGACTGATGGATGCCAATACTAGAACACATGGGTTCCATGACAGACGGGGTTAGCCTGCAGACAAAGTGGCATGGAAAGGGTTCCCACAAGGCTGGAAGTTTATAAACCCTGTTCCATAGCTTGTGGCAATGCATATGCACTTATACTCTATTTAGTATGTGCTTAAACAGAGGACCCAGAGGTTGCTTGCCTACAAGGCCCGGTGCTTGATTCCCTGAGTGGAAGGCTATTTTCCTGCTTTGAACTAAACTCTATTATCATTAATGAGCATTGCAAGCGCATTGGCAGGGAATATAAACAAAATGCAGAGCAGACAGTTTGCAGATTTCCAGTCGGCCATTCTACCTTGCAAACGCCGTTTCTTCCTCCGTACAAAGCACCCAAATAAAAATAGCAACACAAATTACCACATGTACAGAGAAGCCTGAGAGGACAAGCAAGGAAAGTGGGGAAGAATCTGTGGGACTAGTGTACAAATAATTGCAGGACTTTGATATTTGAAAGTGGTCACGATTGGACGTGCAGGCTAACAACTTCCAGAGGGCTGCTATAAAATAATGAATTGTGCTATGACCGATAACATTCAACAATTGCACCGATATATATGGCCAAAACCAATTTTTTCCCCTCCCAATGCAAGCTTTGTTGAATTAAGCAACATTTCCATATTACATTTCCAATTCAGGCGGCGGGTTTGTCGGCACAAGTACATCACAGCAGTCACAAAAGAACGGCAGATGTGCTCCTTCTTTCCCTAAAATACAGAGAAGACGGCAACAGGAAAGGTAGAATTGGTGGGAAGGGTTTTCTTAGCTCCAAGTCATGCCTCCAGGAAGGAAACGCAAAACAAAAATCCTCCCTGCGATGATGCTGGTTCATTAGAAGCTCAGCAAAGGAGAAGCAAAGGATCCATTTTGCTTTATTGATGACATAATGGATGCATTGGAATCGTTACACTCAACTGGTACATTATTTACTTGTTTATTTATGTCTTTAAGTGATTTATACCTTGTTTTTCCCTTGCTAATGCAAATGCCCAAGGATAGCTTTTATTCTTTTACCTTCCCAACAAACCTGGTAGATAATTGTTCAACGGGCACCTTGCAGAACTCTTTATTAGCTTTTCGGTCTCCCATCCAAATATCAACCCAGTCTATTCCTGCTTAGCAGATTTCTGACAGCCCTCTGCTTAACCATCAGACCATACGTGCCATCTATAGGCATTATCTATCTGCTGCCTATAAACTAACCCTACAATCCAGAGTAACTGGGAGACATAAGAGGCACTTACTCTGGATTGCTTTATGCATTTCCCATAGGTTTGCCATAGGTGGCACCATAACTACCGCGGTATAAAAGGTCCCATATTTACTCTGGATTGTAGCCATTATCTAATTTATCTACAGCACATTTGGTAGATTGGGTAGGCTGCAGATACCTTGCTTCTTCTGCATCCAGAAGATGGATGATGGATTCGTTTGGAACAATAAAAAGCACATTCAATCTCTTATCCAGAAAGAAGAGCCTCCAAAGTGTAAGTCATCATCATACAATCAGTATAACAGAGATACAAGTTGGTTCCCAAGGTTGCAACACACTTCAGCATCACAGCTAGGAATGCCTTCTGGGACATGGATATGAGGATGAATAGGCTGGGCTACACAAGCAGGGCAGAGAAGGAGAGAATGGGGACCAGGGAGAGAAGATAATCAATCAATCAATCAATCAAAGATCTTTTCAAGATGGCTCAAAGCCAGCTGCATCATGGAGGATGCATCACGGAGCTGCATCATGGAGGATGCATCACGGAGCTGCATCATGCATCATGGAGCTGCATCATGGATAATGCATCATGCATCATCATTTCTAAGAGGGTCTGGGGGGGGGGGGCTCTGGGCCTCAGGTACCCTCAGGGGGGTGACACATGGGGCAGAACAAAATCACAACAATTGCTAGAATTCTTTGCACTAAACCCCTTCAAGTCATAAACCATTGGATGTGTATTTTCCAGTTGAATCCAATGCAAAAAACAGCTTTGAAATGCCTCTTTCCTATCAAAAGTTATGGCCTAAGAAACCTTAACAAAGAAACCAAAAATGTATGAAGCCCTATGGAAAGTGGTCTTCCATGTTGGTCCTCATTTGGTAGGCAGCAAATAAGGGGATCCCAAGTTGTATGGGAGCCCCAAAAAAGAAGTACCATCCTAGCTGACCTACCTGTGACTCTAGGAAACACTAGGAAATCATGCCTGGAGGCATGCCGCTCCAGAGATTACATTAAGAAACTCCTCCATACAGAGCACATCCTTCCATTTAGAAAATAGGTATGTGTGGAAGAAACTTCTAGTTCATGAACTCAAACTGGGTCCTACTTTTGTATGGGGATGGAGTGTCATGTGTGTATTTTTTATTTTCTCTAGAGACACATTTCTCAAAATGAGCCCTAGGGCAGTGGTTCTGAAAGTTGTGGTTGGGACACCATTGGGGGGTCCAGCTTCATTTCAAGGGGTCTCAAAAATCTGGTCTTGGAATCTGGCACTGGGAATTTTGTAGTGGAGCACTCAGACTGCAATCCATACTTTCCTGAAAGTTAGGTTGCAATCCTAAAGACACTTTCCTGGGAGTAAGACCCATTGAACACAATGGGTCTTACTTTTGAGTAGACATGGTTAGGGTTGTGCTCTGAGCCTACAACCCAGAGTAACTACAGGAAGACAGAAGAGGCACTTAGGGCACAATCCCAAACATGTCTACTCAGACACTTTCCTGGTCTTACTCCCAGTAAAGTGTCTTTACGATGGCAACCTCACTCTGGATTGCTCAATGTGTTTCCCATAGGTGGCACCGTAACTACTTTGGTGTAAAAGCTCCCATTGTTACTCTGAATTGTAGCCTAACCCCTCAATCTATGGGAAGTAACTATGGGAAGACGTAAGAGGCACTTACTCTGGATTGCTCTGTGCATTTCCCATAGGTTTCCCATAGGTGGCACCGTAACTACATTGGTGTAAAAGTTCTCGTTGTTACTCTGGATTGTAGCCTAACCCTACAATAGTTACAGAGTAACTATGGGAAGACATAAGAGGCACTTAGGGTGCAATCCAGAATAACTATGGGGACTCTGCTCCAGTGTAAGAACAATTTGCTCTGGATTGCAATATAAATTTCCCATAGGTTTTCACTAGGTGGTGCAGTAACTACAGGTACACGTAATGTCTCTTACATGCTCCCGTAGTTACTCTGGATTGTAGGGTAAATCTGGATTGTTCTGTGCATTTCCCATAGGTTTCCCATAGGTGGCACCGTAACTATGTCGTTGTTAAAGGTCCTGTAGCTACTCTGGATTGTAGTCATAGTCTCATTGGACAAAATGGGATTTATTTGATTGTGATACCCAGTGTCCAGTAAGTAGGGCTTCCATAATTCTCTTCCACAAAATCGGGACAGGACCATCTGTCCTATTTGGCAGTATGTGAATACAATCCCCCCAAATTGGGATTACCCCTGTGTTGCAGGACTTATGGCAACCCTAACAGTAAGGTAGAATAAAATAATTATAAAAATGAACTTATTGGAGTGGGAAAGGGGACCAACCTCTGGCAGATCATACATCCTGCCCGCATAAAAGAAAAAAGCCGTGACCCACTGGATACATCAAGATATCTGAGCCTTTTAACTTTGCAAAAAATCTCTTTCGATGGCTCACTCAAAGGGCAGATTTATGTCCAGAAAATTTGGAGTTGCTTAGGAAAAGGATGAGAGTAATCTATTTTCCTGTTACTGGTCTGCCACATGAACGAGATAAGATCAGCTAAAATATTCAACAGAAGCCAGCCAGCCAGCCAGCCAGCCAGCCATTCCTCTCTCTCTCTCTCTCTCTCTCTCTCTCTCTCTCTCTCTCTCTCTCTCTCTCTCTCTCTTTTCCCATCCCCTCTTTCCGACCAGTTACCTATTTAACTCCATCCTGTCAATTAATCTGGAGGAAGGGGGTGGAAGGCAAAGAACTAATTAGGCAACTGTGTAATTTTAATTAGCTGTTTTGATAATTAAACTAATTAGTTCCCCTGTGTTTCCACAATATGTGGTGGACTGGTTTTGATATCACGGCTTCAGAGTTCCATTCCATTAGTTAATTAGTCACTTTTGCATTAGAAAGCTTTATTAATGGCCTTAATTTGCAGTTGAAATGAGAAATCTGCTGTCAATAATTTGGATAATTGCCTACTGTTTGATTATAAAGTACAAAAGTAGCAGCACACCATTACATATGCAAATCCCAAGGGTTATTTCCTGGATGCTTAGCTTTCTTGATCTACATTTCATCCTCTTTCAGTTTCTGGGTGTTTTATTTTTTTTGCTTGACCCTGTTAGGGGGGAAAGAGGATCCAGCTTATTAAGGGAAGGAAGGCCTGCTTTCCCCCCCTTGTCCCATACTCTGTGTCTGCTTGTGCCTGCAATTGTTCAAGTTATTGCTTGCTTTGTACCTAATTAGTGTCCTTGGATTTAAATGAACAGCTCTGTATACACCTCTAGCTCCTGCAGCCATGTTTGTGCATTGAATAATTGATTCTACTCTGCTAATCAGATAGGGACATAATGAGCCAGTTTAATTAAATGGGGATCTAACCTGGTGAACACTGGGAAAATATTTGCTCATTTACTTAGTAAAAGGCCACAGTTGCTTTTCACCGGATGGAAAGAGAAGGTGACGGAAAGCAAAGCAGCTCTGGGAACGGAAAGCGAGAAACCAAACGCACCCCTGTCCGGGGGTTGTCTACCCCCAGCAAATCAGGCGACTTGAATCGCAAAAGCAAAGGAAAGTTTTTCACATACTGTCTACAGAAAAGAGGCTGAATCAAAGGGCTGGAAGACGGCGAAACTGCTGACGGGTTTCTTGCCTCTCCCAAAGGTGTCAGCATCACTTTCCTGCTATGTTCTAAGAGACAGGTTGCTTGGTCTTTCCACCCTCAGTGATTTACAGAAAGAATTTCTCAACCCTCTTGGCTGCCATTTGGTTCCTGTGTTAACTCCATAAGGTAAGACTCCCTAAGTTGTAGCCTTATATCCTTATATCCTAAGTTGTAGCAGCATCAGAAGGTGCTTTTCTCCCTTGACTCACAGTTTGGACAAGAGACAGCCTTCTTGATCCGATAGGTCTGTGATATGAGTTTGTGCACATGTGTACGTGTGGGAACATGATCATTTCTTTGATATTATAACTGGAACAGACCAAATGAGAGTGTTACTTATGGACATGCCGGTGCATGAAAATGCTTCTGTTTTTGACAAGGGTGGAGGTGTCTGTGTATAAATGTTTCCTGACAATTCTCAGATACTTTCATGGGAACCTCTTGCATGACCCGCTCAATCCCATGGGACTGAATGATACCCATAAAGAACCCGGGACTGAAAATGGCAGTTTACCCTACAATCCAGAGTAACCACGGGAGCACGTAAAAGACATTACGTGTACCCGTAACTGCTCCACCTACTGAAAACCTATGGGAAATTCGTATTGCAATCCAGAGCAAATTGTTCTTACACCGGAGCAAGGACTCCCCGTATTTACTCTGGATTGCGCCTTAGTGTTGAGCTCTCCTTTTCCCATCTGAACCATGTAGCTCAACCTTTCCTGGGTCTTGATGTCACCGCATGATACATTTCCGGTAAGGGGTAGCCAATGATGATCAGCCAATGATGTTCAGTCACTGCACCCATCATAACAATGTCAGGGTATTTGGGGCTTGATGAACTAAACATTACAGAGAAGGAGGAAGGAACTTGACATAGGGCTACAGTTTTGGACAGCTGCCCCATAATGTGGAGTTTATTTGGGAATTTCAGAAGGGAAAGGTGCAAAGCTGAATGAACTAATTCCACATCTTTCTGATGTGTGATTTCCAACATGACCGACTTAGATTTCCTGATTTCCCTGCTCAGATATTTAGCTAACAAGGGTTCCCAGAGATCCCTAGAAGCTGAATGCCATGCAAGAGTGCTCCCAAAGCTGTATGTGTGATCCCAATAGCGTACTGCTGTTTATGGCCCACTCATGTGCAAACTGCAGCAACAAGTTCATAAGACAGCAAGTGGGAAGTACGACTGGTCATTAGGATGGGATTTGGGGAGGGGGTGGATACTTCAATTTTCAAGTCTTTGGGTTGTTTGGAACCCCAAAACCTTGAGCAATGTTACCTCCATGTAACCATATTTACTAATACCATAATACCATATTTACTAGAGGAGAGGGGGGATTTGCTAATTGATGTCCTCCATATCAATCTACCCAGGCCTTCGTGCTTCCAATGCAGCATCGAGCACTATACCATAGTCTTTCAAGACCAATGGATGCCAAGTTCAAGTTCAATGCACCATTGAATCTAATGTACACCCTATGCTTATAATCAAAATACCACATTTACTTGAATCTAATTAATCATCAAATCTAATCGCACCCTGATTTTGGAGATTTGGCTGGAAAAGCTGAGCGTTAGAGCCGAGTAAACGCAGCACTTCTCCCATGTTAAATGCAGGTGTAGGAAAGAATCTTTGAATTGGGATGATGATTGTATGGCTGCAAGCCAAAACGCTCTATAGTGTAAGACCCATTCAACATGATGGGGCTTACTTCTGAGTAGACATGGTTGGGATTATGCTTTGGCAGTCTTTAACTGCTAAGAGAGAGAAAAATCACCCACATTTTCAAATGGCAATTTAAGTGAAAGTTGAGTTCATTGTGGGCAAAATCCCACAATGTAGTAACGATGGGGAGTAATGATGGGGAGTCCTTGCTCCGGTGTAAGAACAACTTACTCTGGATTGCAATATGAATTTCCCATAGGTTTTCACTAGGTGGTGCAGTAACCACAAGTGCACGTAAAGTCTCTTACGTGCTCCCGTAGTTACTCTGGATTTGGGGGTATATGAAGGGGGGAGGGAGAAGAAAAAGCAAATGCCAGTTTAAGTGTTTGTGTGTGTACATGTGTGTGTGTATTCTAATTACTCGTCAGTCTTCACCTGTGGGGCTATAGCAAAGAGTCAACATGGTTCCCATCTGCTGGGCTGTTCTTGGATGAAATAGTGGATTGACCCTGACTCCGCACACCGTGTAAAAAGCCATTGTTATTCTGCCACCGTAGCACCTTGTTGCCAATGGCAATGTAATTAAAGCGGTGAGGACTCATTTTCCATTCTTATCTTTTAAGCTCGTCTGAATCAGAAAATGTTTGTCTGGAGTAACTGAGAGAATCGTACTACCGGGTCGTATGTTTATGTATGAATTTGGACGAGCCTCTGTGCAAGCCAGTGTGCGCGCAAGCACATGTGCCTGCTGTTTTTGAAGACATGCATGCTTATCCTATATTTTCTACTTTACACATGTATGCAAAAAATTGTGTGTGTGTATAGACAGACAGACAGACAGACAGACAGACAGATAGATAGATAGATATCATATCCCTACAATCCAGACTAACTACGGGAGTATGTAAGAGATATTTACATTGACACAGTTATAGCACCAACTAGTGAAGATCTATGGGAAATTCATATTGCCATCCAGAGTAAATTGTTCTTGCATTAGAGCAAGGACTCCCTGTAGTTACTCTGGATTGTGCCCTATATGAATATATGTGTGTGTGTGTGTGTGTGTGTGTGTGTGTGTTATATATATATATATATATATATATATATATATATATATATATATATATATATATATATATATATATATATATATATCCCTACAATCCAGAGTAACTACGGGAGCATGTAAGAGATATTTACATTGATGTAGTCCTGGCACCAACTAGTGAAGACCTATGGGAAATTCATATTGCCATCCAGAGTAAATTGTTCTTACATCAGAGCAAGGACTCCCTGTAGTTACTCTGGATTGTGCCCTATATGAATATATGTGTGTGTATGTGTGTGTGTATATATATATATCCCTACAATCCAGAGTAACTACGGGAGCATGTAAGAGATATTTACATTGACATAGTCATGGCACCAACTAGAGAAGACCTATGGGAAATTCATATTGCCATCCAGAGTAAATTGTTCTTACATCAGAGCAAGGACTCCCCGTAGTTACTCTGGATTGTGCCCTATATGCAGTGGTGGGCTCCAGCAGGTTCGCACCTACTCTATAGAACCAGTTGTTAACGAGAGATAGGACATATAAAGTTTAAAAATAGCCATTTAAAAGTGGCTGCCAGATGGACAGAGAACCGGTTGTTAATTTCTTTGAAGCCCATCACTGCCTATATGTATATATGTGTGTATATGTATACACACACACACACAGACACACACACATACTGTATGTGATTTTTCTATCTCTCATTCTCTCTTACACACCCAGAGAGATATCCTCGTAGAGAGATAAATGCGCACCCGGCACGGATGCGCACTCACAGTTTAAATTTTTTACTCACCCCCTTTTCTCCTCTATTAAAATTCCGAATGGCTAAGAGGATTTTCTCAATTTAGTCATACTTTTAATCTTCGCTGAAATGAGTGATGACTTCTTATAATAAAAAGTTGACAGGCTTACATTGCGCACCGGTGGATTAGTTTCCCTTGGTGATGAGGTTTTCTTTTGTGCGCCGTGTGTCTGTTTGATGGAGGTTTAACAGAAAGCATTTTGGCAGAAATTGGATGCAGCAGGGATCATCTGGAGATGGCTGCTGTTCGATATGAACTGCACACACTAACTTTTTCCCCCTTCTCCTTCTCCTGCTTCTTTTTTCCCCCTTCCCTCTTCTTTTGCCAGGTGACAGAAGCAGCCAAAATATTATCTCTCCTCCGGGCCCCCCTTCTATTCAGAAAAATAAAATAAAAGGAAAAGGAGAAGGGTTAATTAAAAGATTAAATATCCATGCACATTTCACTCAAACCCCTTAAATGTATTTATTTGGCTTTAGGGGACTGTTTAATGAAGGCACATGCAAAGCCTTCGCTAAAGGAAGATATCAGACCTACAGACATTGGTGTGTGGTTTTTGTAAAAGCAAAGGAGATTATTTGATCTTTAAAAAAAAATCTTAGCGAAGAATAGGGATGTATTTTCTCAGGGGCTTCTTGAAAAGCAACAAAGTCAAAATCACAAGCAGGGGATGTGTGTGTGTATTTCTCTTCCCGCTATACACTGTATATTGGACTATCCCCCAAATCCCCAAATCCCTGTAAATCTCTTACAGGAGCATGTAAGAGACTTTCCGTGCACCCGTAGTTACTGCACCACCTAGTGAAAACCTATGGGAAATTCATATTGGAATCTGGAGTAAGTTGTTCTTACACCGGAGCAAGGACCCTCCATAGTTACTCTGGATTTTGCCCAATGTTTCCTTTCCATTTATTTTTGTTTGTTTTTATTTCAGGGGTTTTAATGACCAAAATTTGTCAGACGAGCATCTCATGATAGTAAGAACCTTCTAGTAGGTTATCTCTGCTCCACCCCAGGAGCCATCCTTCACACATGCATGCTCCTCAGTAGAAAGTTGCAGCATCCGGGGAAGCCCTGTATTTCTGCAGTTGTGAACATATTGATTGCAGAAATTAAGTATCACCTTCCCTAACATTACCCCAGCATGAAGTTGTTGTTTTTTCTGTAGAGCCAGTTTACATATTAAGTTGTGCATCAAAGGGGATCAAATCACAGATATTCCTGATTTGACATGGTTAGGAGATGCGCCTACATGGTTTGACATGGTTAGAAAGTATGTGAACACATACTTTTACCTCTCCAAATATATTTACCTCTCCATACATATGATACCCCCAAAAAGGGGAAATGGGCAAATTAGGCCTTACAGAGCACCCTCACCATCTTAGGGCAATTGGGTTAGTTAGGGGATTGGAATGTTGCTACTGGTGGCCCAGACATAGAGCACAATTCTAACCATGTCTACTCAAAAGTAAGCCCCTTTGTGTTCAATAGGTCTTACTCCAAGGAAAGTAAATTTAGGATTGCAGCCATAATCCTCACCTATTTCCAGGTGTGGGGCTTTAAGTCAGGCACCATCAACTCTGGTCCTAGTGCTGCTGTTTCTAATGGTAAGTAGGGAGCCATAAAGAAAGTTTTTCCACTGAGCTCCACAACTCCTAACACTGACCCTGATCATCTGTAGTTCTATTATGTGCACATGTACAGCAGATAATACTTCCACCTCCAGACCATTAGTATGGTTATGCACTTCCCAATTGGGTGCTATGCATGCATGTATGAATTTGTTCCCATCAAAGACTGTGGGCATGCACAGAGATGCTCCACTTTGAACAAGATCTCAGGTCTACATGGATTATTCTGGTTGTAGTGCATATGTGTTGATGGTAAGAGGAGTCCCAGGAAACTACATGCCTGTTAGCCTAACATCTGTTCCAGGTGAGATGATGAAATATCTCATAAAAGATAAAATAAACATGTAGAAGGACAAACTTTGCTGAGAGAATCACCTTGGCATCTGCAAGGGTAAGTCATACGTTGGCTGCTCCGATTTGGGTTTGTGACCACTGTAAAGTTCCTTACACCATCAGAATTGTAGGTCTAGTGGTAATAGGCCCATATAGGATCAGGCTTATATTATGGGGCTGGAGCAGGAACAGCTATAAAAAAATATCTTCAAGCAGATCCTTAAGCAAAGGCTCAACAAACACCTGTCGGAGATGCTCTAGGACAGGGGTCTCAAAAACCCCAGCCCAGGAGCCTCAATGTGGCCCTTGGCAAGACCCCTCTATCCAGCTCTTGGGCAAGCCTTGTAATCCATTCCAATACGTTCTTATATGTAAATTTATGTAAATGTATTCACATTTGAAATGTAAATTAGTTTTCTGGCCCCCAACACTGTGTCAGAGAGATGATCCCTACAATCCAGAGTAACTACAGGAGCACGTAAGAGACATTACTGCACCACCTAGTGAAAACCTATGGGAAATTCATATTGCAATCCAGAGTAAATTGTTCTTACATGAGAGCAAGGACTCCCCGTAGTTACTCTGGATTGCGCCCGATGTGGCCCTCCTGCCAAAAGGGAGGAGGCTCCTCCTCTAAGAGGATTCTTGCTATAACCAGGGGTTGGACTAAATGACTTATTAGGTCCCTTCCAACTCTATGATTCTATATATACCACTTGTACGTAACTCTCACAACTGGAGAAAATACTTATAAAATATTTGAAATACAGTCAGCCTGCACCTGTCAGCCACAAGTGAGATATAGGACAAAATCCAAAGTAACTACGGGGAGTCCTTGCTCCGGTGTAAGAACAACTTAGGGCACAATCCAGAGTAACTCTGGGGAGTCTTTGCTCCGGTGTAAGAACTATTTACTCTGGATTGCAATATGAATTTCCCATAGGTTTTCACTAGGGGGTGCCATAACTATTGGTGCCCGTAATGTCTCTTATGTGCTCCTGTAGTTACTCTGGATTGTAGGATTACTCTGGATTCCAATATGAATTTCCCATAGGTTTTCACTAGAGGGTGCAGTAACTACGGGTGCACGTAAAGTGTTTTATGTGCTCCTGCAGTTACTCTGGACTTGAAGCAGTGGTGGGCTCCAGCAGGTCCGCACCTACTCTACAGAACCGGTTCTTAACAAGAGATAGGACATATAAAGTTGAAAAATAGCCATTTAAAACTGGCTGCCGGATGGACAGAGAACCGGTTCTTAATTTCTTTGCAGCCCATCACTGACTTGAAGGTAAGTCTCAGGAGAGTCTTGAGTCAGGTGTTATGAGTTTGGCTGCAGCTGAGATCCACCATGAACCAACCCCAGCCGTGCTGTTTTTTAAAAAGGTTAGCAGGACAGAATGGAAAGCACCTTATTCCCAATTACGAGCCATTCTGCACAAACTGCTAACAATGTAGGAACTAGCAATTTTGTAAAAATGTGTATTCCGTGGCTCAGAAATATGAACCTCTAGGGGCTCGTAGCGCTCACCTCCAATAAGAAGCAAATATAACCATCCTATAATTCTTCTCTGGCTCAGACTTTAGTTTGAATTGGAGAGGAATTCAAGGACTTCCCCTCTTTCATTCATACCCAATACTCCAAGCCTCCATCCTTTACACTCACTTCATAGTTGATGGTTTTAGCATCTACCCCTGTCCAGCCTGCTGTGTTCTTTTACCATGGACTAAGCTCAGACAGATCTGGAAAATGTTTTTTAAAAAAATAAAAATTATGGGTTACTAATCGTAGCCCTGGGGGCTCAAATATATTTCCTTCATCCGTGTGCATCTGGTATGTTGTGTGCCAGATACTGGAGTAAGTGTGAAAGTTCTTGTCCTGCTAATATTACAACTTTAGCTACAATCCAGAGTAACTATGGGACCTTTTACACCAACGTAGTTACGGTACCACCTAGGGGAAATGCATAGAGCAATCCAGAGTAAGGGCACAATCCAATTAAATATAGGGTGGTTAAGACGTAAGAACAATTTACACTGGATCGCAATATGAATTTCCCAAAGGTTTTCACGAGGTGCTGCTGTAACTACGTCAACGTAAATGTCTCTTACGTGCTCCCAGAGTTACTCTGGATTGGAGAGTAAGTGTCTCTTACATCTTCCCGTAGTTACTCTGGATTGTAGGGTAAGTCCAAATAAACCAGGTGACACCCCAATGCTGAGCTGCCAGCTTGTGGAGCCTGCCACAGTGCCAATGGCAGCTGTTGTATCCAGTGCACACCAGGCGGTTGCCACTGAGAGAGGGGACATTTTCCCCCTTCCCCTGAGTAAGGGAAGTTACCCCTCATTAGGGCTACTCAATTTTGTAACAGCTCTGGAGCTGGTGAATCAGTATGTGTCATGTCAGTCTGCGAGGTTTTGAACCAAATACCATCAGAGCTGGCTCAAAACAGGCTTGTCCTAGGCTAGCTCCAACACTGGACCATGTTTGACCTACCTTATGGCATGTTTGTGACAGTACACACCAGAGGTAGACCAGAGTAAAAGCTCAGGATTGGACCCTGAGTCAGTTGAAAGAGGTTGTGATGGAAAGAGACAATAGAAGGTTTGGAGACTTAGGGCAAAATCCAGAGTAACTATGGGGAGTCCTTGCTGTGGTGTAAGAACAACTTACTCTGGATTCCAATATGAATTTCCCATAGGTTTTCACTAGGTGGTGCAGTAACTACGGGTGCACATAAAGTATTTTACATGCTCCTGTATTTAATCTGGATTTGGGGGTCTTAGAAGAAAGGAGAAGATAGAATGTGAGGAGGGACTTGGAGCTTCACCGACAGGGTATAGAAGGCACTATGGGCACAATCCAGAGTAACTACGGGGAGTCCTTGTTCCAGTGTAAGAACAATTTGCTGTGGATAGCAGTATGAATTTCCCATAGGTTTTCATTAGATGGTGCACGTAATGCACCATTTTCATTACGGGTACACGTAATGTCTCTTACGTGCTCCCGTAGTTACTCTGGATTGTAGGGCATGTCTATTATGTTTGCAGTGACACCATCGGGGTACGTAGGCTCATAATCTGAATAACAGAAAGCATTTTCCGTGCTAGGAACCAAAATAATTTGGTTTCAGAAGCCTGAATATGAGATGAGTTGGATGCAGGCACGATTCATTCCATCGCTAACCATAGCATCACTATGAGGATTTATCAGAGGATTATCGGCCTGTAGCTGTTAATAGACAGTTTGGTGAGGAGGAATTGCCTTGCTTGAGTTGAATAGTTTTGAAATGGCTTCGTATTTTGCATGCGGAATGGATAGGTGAGCCAATTTCACCAAAGATGTGGTACCACAGATCAGCCATAGATCTTTCTCAGACCCCATCTGTCATAGGTTACAAGCCATGGTGGATACGGGTGCATGCATGCATTGATTGGCGTAAGCAACATCAAAATGCCAGATGCAGGAGAGGGCATCTGGATGAAGGTCTTGGGTGCTCTCTGAGGCATCTGGTGGGCCACTGGGATTCAGAAAGCTGGTCTAGATGGGCCTTTGGCCTGATCCAGCAGAAACTCTTCTTATGTTTTAATCCATCTCGTCCTAGGGCGCAATCCTGAGTAACTACGGGGAGTCCTTGCTCCGGTGTAAGAACCATTTGCTCTGGATTGCAATATGAATTTCCCATAGGTTTTCACTAGGTGGTGCAGTAACTACGGGTGCACGTAAAGTCTCTTACATGCTCCCGTAGTTACTCTGGATTGTAGGGCTAGTCCTAAATTCAACTGGCCTGAGCATCTCGCTGCCACAAAAACCTACTGTGTGGCAATACCATAGCCACACAACCAATAGCTCCTTAGTCCTTTCCAACCCCATTTATGACCTGAACATTACAGTGGGACTTAAGGCTTTAGGTCCTGTTGGCCACAATCACATGGCAGGGCCGAGGAACCCAAAATAGATCAAGCCTAGAGTTGAAATTGATCCGGTTTTTCCAAATTAATGCTGTATAAGATGGGAAAATCCCTCCATGCCCCTCCATTATAACATATATTACATAATTTTTTTAGCAACAATTACCATAAATCTCACTTTGCTTCTGGAAGTGTGAAGAGTTTATTATGAAATATCAAATACAATTAGGGAAGCAAATGAATCCTGCACCTTTCTTGTTTGATATGTATGTCTAGGTTGTTTGCCTTTGGAAAATCACGATAATGGTTTATTTTTCAAAATTGTTATTAAAATGGTCAACAGGTCACCCAAAGCAAGATTTCCACAATTAGGCTTGGGGAGCTTGTAATAGAGATCTGAAAAGCCTAATCTGCTGTTACGTTGGTGTAAGACAGCAAGCAGTGACAATCCAGCCTTGCTTGTCAAGTTTCAAGAACTTGCAATCCTTAAATTAAATACTCCGGAGATCTTTGGAGCTTGTCAGTCTAGTTAATGAAACATCCTCCTTGTCCTGATTTAAACAAAATCTGACTTTCTTTAAAGACCTTTTAAAGTACAGTGGTGACTCACATAAAGAGCGTTCCGGAGGCCTGTTCTTTAAGTGAAACGCTCTTTAAGCGAAACGGATTTTCCCATAGGAAATAATGGAAACTCAGACCATTGGTTCCACATCCCCCAAAATATTCATATAAAAATATTAACTGGATGTCAAAATGATGACAAAACACTGGAAATGAATTCAAAACGTGCATTCAATGTGCATGATCCTATGAAGTGTACTTATGCTGCAATCCTAAAAACTCTTTCCTGGGAGTAAGCCCCATTTAACACAATGGGGCTTACTTCTGGGTAGACATGGTTAGGAGGCTGCAATCAAAGACACTTTCCTGGGAGTAAGCCCCATTTAACACAATGGGTCTTACTTCTGAGTAGGCATGGTTAAGAGGCTGCAATCAAAGACACTTTCCTGGGAGTAAGCCCCATTTAACACAATGGGGCTTACTTCTGAGTAGGCATGGTTAGAAGGCTGCAATCAAAGACACTTTCATGGGAATAAGGGCGCAATCCAGAGTAACTACGTGGAGTCTTTGCTCCAGTGTAAGAACAATTTGCTCTGGATTGCAATATGAATTTCCCATAGGTTTTCACTATGTAGTGCAATAACTACGGGTACACGTAATGTCTCTTACGTGCTCCTGTAGTTACTCTGGATTGTAGGGTTAGCCTCATTTAACACAATGGAGCTTACTTCTGAGTAGATATGGTTAGGAGGCTGCAATCAAAGACACTTTCCTGGGAGGCTTACCTGGGCTTCTACTGGAGGTTCAAGGTGGCTGGTGGGGGCAGTCAGGGGGAGCTCCCTCTGGCACCTCCAGGCAACTGCTCCCCAGTGGGGGGCATTTAGAGGCAGCAGCGCTGGCCAGCAGCCCTTTTAAAGAGCCTCCACGCGGAGTGTCACAGCTGCATAGCATGCGTGCCCATAGCATGCTTGCTTGTTAAGCGAAGCGGAACTTGTTATGCGAAGCAAGATTTCTTGGAAATTTATCCTTGTTTTGTGAAACGCTTGTTATGAGAGGTACAACTATACATCTCTTGATTGCCCAAACAAGTTATGTTCTTGAGGGATGAATTTTCCAGGAACAACTTTTACCTGGTTTTATTTTCTTGGATCCATGCTTAGTTAATCAAATGAAAATGGGCACTGGAAACATCAGCACGAGTAAGCAGTGGTACATGTTTACATGGCAAATTAAGCAAGTGAAGTTTCCATTGATTAATTGGTGGGGCTGAAATAAAACATTAACAGCATAAACCTAGGCATACATGTTTACTCAGAAGTAAATTTTATTGTGTTCAATGGTACTTATGCCTAAATGTTTGCCAGTGGTGGGACCAGTGCAGAGTTGGCTCCTTGTGAGTCTCTTCCAAGGGTTTTCAAGCATTTCAGCCCAGGATCCCAATCTTCCAGGACCCACTGGACATGATGTTATCAACCGGGAAGGGATGTCATGGCCAAAAGCAGGATCAAACTGGAAGTGACATCACTGTGATGTCAGAGCTCCTTCATGTCTACTCAGAAGTAACAGCCAAATTCAGAGTAACTACGTGAGCATGTAAAAGACATTATGTGCACCTGTAGTTACAGCACCACCTAGTGAAAACCTATGGGAAATTCATATTGCAGTCCAGAGTAAATTGTTCTTACACAAGGACTCCCCATAGTTACTCTGGATTTCGCCCTAAGTCTCATTATTTCCAATGGGACTTAGCCAGCAATCCTAAAGACACTTTCCTGGGAGTAAGAACCATTGAACACAATAGGGCTTACTTTTGAGTAGACATGGTTAGGATTGTGCTCTTACTCTCAGAAAAGAATGGACTGCAGCCCAAGTATCAGCACCCAGTATCAGATTCCAAGTTGGTTGCACTCAGCTTTTCTCCACCCCCCTGAAATGAAATTGTGAGCCACCTACCCCAAGGGGATCCTAAACCCCCATTTCAATAACCATTGCTCTATTCCTTCCTAGTATTTAGGGGGTCTACAGGCTTTTGGTTCTTGCAAAAGTGGCTGCAATCTTATAAATGCTTACTTGGAAGTCAGCCCCATTGAACAAAATGGAACTTACTTCTGTGTAGCCATGCACCGAATTGTTCTTTTTTAAAAAACTGTAATGACTGAGCATATCGCTGAAATGCTATAGTGAACAAAATATTGGAGATGGCCTTTTCTTCCTACTGTGAGTATTTTGGTTGATTGTAAATTATCTTACTCAGTCCTCAGTATCTCATGCTGGCACCTGTACGGGGATGTGGCAATAATGCAAATTTATTTAAAGTGAAGTGGTCGGATAATCAGTTTTAAAACTATCCTATGCGTATTCTATGTTTCATTGTATTATTTTTCTGCAGCTCTCTACAGCAGAGATTTTTAACCAGTTTACTGAGGCATACTGGTGTGCCACAAATGATCAACAGGTGGGCATTTTACTACATCCATTGGTAGTAATTCCCAATGACTTCCCTCTTCAGTGTCGTGGATCCAGCCACATTCTATATGTCATCTGAGACCTTCCAGCTACAAGCTCATAGATAAGAGGGCCCCATAGATAAGAGGGCCCATAATTTTTCGGTTTTGGTAGGTCCCAGAAGATGGTTTGGAGGATTCTTTCCTTTGACATACAGTGTCTTTAGTATTTAGCATCTGTAGGGTTCAGAACCATACCATCCCAATAATAGAGATTTGTAGCATTTAAACATTTTAAAAGGCAAGTATAAATTTTTAGGTTTGGATGAGTCTATTATTTCTACTCATGGATGTGAGGATCTGGACAGCATCAAAGCAGCATTTACAGTATTTCTGTCAAGGTCTTTCATTTAATAATTTTTAAGGACTCAGTTGCTAATGCACGTAAAACTGTAGAAAGCCTAGTAGAGGAGAGGAACTTTTAGTTAATGTCATATACACAAGTTCTATTGCACACAAAGCGTTATTTGAAGTTTTATGTTATTGCAATCGGAGTATTCTTAGGGTGCAATCCAGAGTAACTACAGGGAGTCCTTGCTCTGACGTAAGAACAATTTACTCTGGATTGCAATATGAATTTCCCATAGGTTTTCACAAGGTGTTGCTGTAACTACTTTGATGTAAATGTCTCCTACGTGCTCCTGTAGTTATTGTGGATTGTAGGCAGTGGTGGGGTTCAAATAAATTAGCAATAGTTTCTATGTCCTAATAACCTAAATTAACAACATGTTGTATGTCCCATTAGTAACCTTGTTAACCTAAGTTAACAACATGTTGTATGTCCCATTAGTAAGCCTGTTCTCAGAACCAGGCGCTCATAGCAAAGGGTTCTATAGAACTTGTGAGAACCCCTTGAAGCCCACCACTGGGTAGGGTTAGGGCGCAATCCTGAGTAACTACAGGGAGTCCTTGCTCCAGTGTAAGAACAATTTGCTCTGGATTGCAATATGAATTTCCCATAGGTTTTCACTAGGTGGTGCAGTAACTACGGGTTCACGTAAAGTCTCTTACGTGGTCCCGTAGTTACTCTGGATTGTAGGGTTAGTCTGTTTTCATGACATTTCTTTCTGTAATGCTCACTTCTCACTTTGGCAAATATTACCTTTATATTTGACCTCCTGGACACCTTTGACTCAACTTGGTTCTCCCAGGAAGTTTACACAGAATGATCTCATTGCAAACAAAGCCTTTACCTAAGCAAAGTTGGAAGAGGTACAGCAGCAAAATATTGAGTTCCCTCAACTGAAGGAGAAAATCTCAGATCATAAATCTCGGCAAATTAGATGATCTCAGTTCTAATAGAAAATGATGACCTCTACTTTTGTTTGAGTGGCTCCCCAACTACCCCCCCCCCCCCAAAAAAAAAAGAATTGCTTTAAATTTCTGACTCCTCCTTATGAAATTATCTGGAAAATTCCAAAGGGAGCTGAAAAAATTTTGACGATGTTTGCAAAATTCCTTTGGAGATTCAACATATGCCTAGAGTATTTCCAGATGTTATCCAAAGCAAAGATTCAAATCAAATTTGTAAGTTCATGCTTAGCAGAACCATCTGAAGAGTTATTAGGAAAGTCAGAATAGTTTGACAAAGAGCGCAATCCAGAGTAACTACAGGGAGTCCTTGCTCCGGTGTAAGAACAATTTACTCTGGACTGCAATATGAATTTCCCATAGGTTTTCACTTGGTGGTGCAGTATCTACGGGTGCACATAATGTCTCTTACGTGCTCCCATAATTGCTCTGGATTGTAGGGAAAATCACTGAAGTGGCTTGGGAGGTGGAGAGGTGATCATAAATGTCAATGGTTAACTGATAACCTAGTTCTGTGCCTCATTGACCTTGTGGTCAATGTCATCAGTTGTCCTTGCTACTAGTGAAGGCTTCTCCTCTCGCAAGGTCAATTTCCCACTTGGCTATCAAGTTTAAGACCTCAGTTACATCCAGGATGCTCTCATTCCAGGTGAGAACCAGGATAGTGTCATGATTGGTCTGAGACCTGGAAGATCAAGGTTCAGATCCCCCCGCGGCCATGAAGCTTCCTGGGTGAGTTTGGGCCACTCATTCACTCTCAGCCTCACCTATCTCACAGGGTTGTTTTGAGGATAAAAAACTGTAAGCCACCTTGGGCATTTGCTTCGGCATGGGAAAGAAGTGAGTGAGTGAGTAAATTAGTAAGTAAATAAGTACATTTTTGTGTTGGAAACAGAAGACATCCCACTAATGTTCTTCTGTTTCTCGGGAAGTCGAGGATTATTGCATAATTTTATGGAGCTTCCTTTCCAATTGGCCTCCCTGAAATTTCCTCCTTTGATTATGTGGTGGGCTCCAGGGAGTTCTCATGGGTTCTATAGAACCCTTTCCTAATGAGCAGCTGGTTCTGAGAACTGGTTACTAATGGGACATAGAACCTGTTGTTAATTTAGGTTATTAGGACATAGAATCTGTTGTTAATATATTTGAATCCCATCACTGGTTACATCCCTATCTGAGAAGAGCGTTGTCCTCTCAACCCTGATACCTAACCACCTTTAGGGCTAAATCAAGAGCTGTTATGGGTCCACACAGTTACGTCACCTTAATTGCTCCGGAGCAAGGGGCTTAATTTCACTTTAGGATGTAGGCCATATTCTCATAAGTGAAACTTGCATGGATGAGAGAGATGAATTAGATATGCAGCCTTGGAATTATAAACTCGACATGCATGTTTAACGGCGAGTCGGGCACATGTGCAAAAACATCTGGATTCCCTCCTTAGCATGATAAATTGTTGATGGGATCGATGAGTAACTGGTGCCACCAAAAGGCCAGGCAGATTTTCCATAGAAATCCCCTGCTCAAGATAAGGGAATGGAACTGCAGAATCGACTTTCTCCGGTGGAGTTTCCAAATGCCATTACTTTTGTAGGAAATGTATCAAAAAAGCAATGCAGCTTAGCAGTGTGGTTTGCAGTTTCATTACCAAAATACATGTGTCCCTGCCAGCATAATTCCCTTGACGGGAATAAATAATGGATACTCTCCATAAGATGTTGAGCCCGTTGCAGAAAAGAATGAAGAAGAGGCCGCTTGAGCTACCGCATGCAATTCTGTTCTCACCTGCCCTCCAAGTCACTGGATAAATGTCACTTAAAGGAACGCTGGCAATGTGTCACTGACTGCAGCTTCCAGTGTCACTTTGGCCACAAAAACCCAGGAGTTGATTAGAGAGAAAAGACGAAGAGATGAAAAACAGGAGAAGCAATGTTGCTAGTTTAGCTCCTGCCTTTCATTTCCCATCGGGCATGTACTTTATTCGAGCTGGTGTCTGCTGTCTCAACCAGGAAAGTCTTGGTGCATTAAGGATGCACTGGGAACGCTCCTCCATCCATCCCTGTGGAGGAGACACTCCTAAAACTAAAGAGGCCGCAGGGACACACTTTGTATACAACCAGTGTTCCCTCCCATACTGTTCTCTCTTCGTAATCTTGCTATGTCCCCATCCTCAAACAGTGACTCCAAGGTACAGAGAGACTCAATAAATAAAAGTCTGCTGGAATCTGCCTCAGGCTACAAGTGATACTGTCATATACTGTATGTATGACATTTGATGACTGGTCTACCTAGCCCAGTTTTCTAAACTCAAACTCTCTAAAATCTCCAACAGATGACGTTTCTAACCCTACCTAAGATCACACTCAGGCAGAAATTTCCAGATTTACCAGTTGTGACATCCTGTGGACACCGAGACCTATTATGGAATCACCATCATCCAACTTTCTCAGGTGCCACCATCATAAATTGCAAGATTCAAGATGGTGGCTACAATCCAGAATAGTTGCAGGTCAATTTACATCGACGTAGTTACGGGAACCCCTATAGAAAATGCATAGAGCAATGCAGAGTAAGTGCCACTTACGTCGACATATGAGGTGCCATAACTACTCTGGATTGCACCCAGTGACACCCAGTTGTCCCATCTTGAGTTGCATCTGATCCCAGGCAAGTCAAGATGGAGGCACTTGGGAGAACTGGTAAGAAGAGGGTGCCAGGAACATCTTGCAGTGTCCCTGTGATGCCAAGTTGTCTGAAGCAGGAACTGATTTCCTGAGTTTGCAGGTAACATGCAACTTAAAAATTGTAAATTAATCTGATGAGGTTCAATCGATTAATTAAATAAATCTGCATTGTTTTAAATTATGTGCACATATGTTGAAGCAAGAATCTTTTAGAAGAGATATTCCATCCTGTCTGGGTGTGAAGGGGAGTCCCTTTTACAAGATGGGGGTTGCCATCTGCTCTTTAAAAAAATTATATTAAAATAGTTTCTTTTAAAAAAGTATTGCTGATTCACCAAAAGCCCCTTTTTAGTTGATCAAAAGAGTTTTACCCTACAATCCAGAGTAACTATGGTAGCACGTAAGAGACATTTACGTCGACTTAATTACGCCACCACCTAGTGAAAACCTATGGGAAATTCATATTGCAACCCAGAGTAAATTGTTTTTTTATGTTGGAGCAAGGACACCCTGTAGTTATTCTGGATTGCGTCCTTAGAGGCTTATGCGGTCCTCTCCCCACTAGTGGAAATGTCCCCCAAATGGACATTCTAATCCCCAGCAGGAGAGGGGATTAGAAGCTTCAGAGCCAAAATCCCCTTACATCTCAGCCTCCATCTCTACAAAGGGTCTCCTCAGACTTGTGGGAGCAATTTCTTACTGCATTTAAAAGGAGAGAAAGGGGATGGAAAGAGGGATAGGATCCAGCACACCATTGTTGCGGGAACTGCTCCTTCCACAGTTTTCTTCTTGCTGTTCCTCCTTCTCCCTACCCAGTTTTGTCCCTCTCCCTTACCATGGTCCCAAGGAAGTTCATCCATGGATCCAGAGAAGTCCACTATCTGATGGAGCATACCACAGCAGTGTTCCCAAAACGGCCACTCACAGAGTGGGCCACCCATCAGCAGCCATTATATGGCAGAGGAATCGAGTTCCACTGTCTTAAAAAGCTGTGCAAAGTATCCCAATCCTGAATAAGAAGGGGTTAGTTCCAGTTTGAGTCGATAGACGCTGTTGTTGCTATACTGGTCTGCTTCTAGCCTACTACCCACAACACAATAATTCCAAAAACTGTTGTCTCAAAATATACCAATGTCTTCCTCAACATTTTTCTGTTTGTTACAGTTGTTTGTTCCTTTGAGAAGGAAAAAAAATCCATAAACTTTTATTTTTCAGTGTGGCTTCCACATTTCTGGAAATTATGTATCATGACACTGATAAGTGAGGACATTATTGCATATATTTAAAGTGAGGACATTATTGCATATATTTGAAATTCCATCAACCAGGCACTTGGTTCTATACTAATTGTATTAATATAATTAATATATTATATTAATATTATATTAACATAGTAATTAATATATTAATTAATATTATATTAACACCCAAATCCAGAGTAACTACATAAGCACATAAGAGACATTATGTACACCCGTAGTTACTGCACCACCTAGTGAAAACCTATGGGAGTTTGGGCCTCCCAGGAAGTTTGCAATCCAGGAATATTGCAATCCAGAGTAAATTGTTCTTACACTAGAGCAAGGACTCCCTGTAGTTACTCTGGATTTCGCCCTATGTTAATTAATATATTAATTGTATTAAGCTGTATTAATGTTTTGGTCCCTATGGATAAACATATCCTGCTTCTTTCATATACTACCACGTTCCATTTTCTGCTTTATTATTGTGAGAAGGCTGAAAGATATACTTTTAAATGTCTTTAAAGTTTCCTGTTGATAAGCAAAAGAAGTCTTGACACTTTCAAGAACACACGCAATCATGTCATACGCAAACACGCAATCATGTCATACGCAAACACGCAATCATGTCATACGGTGTCTTTTTTTCTGCTGATAGAATTGAGGAAAGCTGCATGTGGATTGAAGAACCTCCATGGCTGAGGGTGGGGGGGAATACCTGGTGGTATATAAGCAAGAATGGATGAAGAACATTTAGGAAGAGCAAGCTGCATCCAAATAGTGTTGCACCAAAATATTTTAATCAAGGGGACATACCACATGCATGTATGCATTTTCCTATATGGAGCTCACTTCCACATTGGGGAAATGATTTTGATCATGTGTGAACTCTTGTACAGTGGTACCGTGGTACAGTGGTACAGTGGAATAAAGAGCGTCTTGAATAAAGAGCGTTTTGTATAAAGAGCAAAATTTTCTCAGAAATTTTGACTTGCTTAAAGAGCACTGTCTTGAATAACGAGCACTTCTGAAGAAGTTTGGAACAGGCTTCCATGGCAAGGGAACTCACAGGTGGGACGACGAGACTAGCTTGAGCTCCAGTGAGGCCCTGGGCAAAGTTGGGAATAGGCTTCCATTGCCAGGGAACCCATGGGTCGTCCGGGAGGAGCAGCCTGAGTCAGGTCTGTATGTGGGATCTGTGTGTGGCAGCGTGGAAGGTGTGCCTGATCAATGTTCTAGTGCTGCTCCCCATCAGTATCTTGGGAATGTTCAAGTTGCACAAAATGACAAAGATTCCATTGAGCCAATGGATAGCAGTGACTCCATTAGTGATTGTGAAAGTCATCCCCTCTCTGTAACCCTCACACCAGCCATGAAGGTTTTCAAAGGTACAGTACAGTTCAGTACTGTACAGTATTTTCTTTATTGCAGTGTTGTGTGTTAGTGTATATTACAGTGCTTTGTACAGTGTTATATTGCAATATTTTGTAATCATTTTTATAAACAGTTAATATTTTGATATGAATATTTTTTGGGTTGTGGAACTAATTGTCTGAGTTTCCATTATTTCCTATGGGAAAATCTGCTTCACTTAAAGAGCCTTTCACTTAAAGAGCATGCCTCCAGAACGAATTAAGCTCTTTAAGTGAGGCGCCACTGTACTAGTGTTTTTCAGAGAAGGATATACACCAAAATATGCCTCAAATACTCGTATTTTAATACTAGCATAATTCCATGCTTCACTACATTATTTGTCGACTTAAATCCATTTGGACACCAGGTAATTCTCCTTTGCAAAGATATTCACAAAAGTAAAGAAAACAAATTCAAATTAAGAGAAAGTATATAGTGGTACTTTGGTTTGTGAGCATAATTCATTCTGGAAGCATGTTTGTAATCCAAAATGCTTGGATATCAAAGCGAATTTTCCCATAAGAAATAATGGAAATTTAGACAATTCATTCCACAACCCAAAAATATTAATATAAAATTATTACAATATTGTAATGTAATATAACATAAAAAAGAAAATAGAAAATATAAAGAAAAATAAAACAAATTAATCTGCACTTGTTTTCTCAGGTTGCAATCTGTCCCCTTACCCAGGACTGATTATAATAGGGCTAACTTTAGAGTAGACATGAAAGGCTAGCTGCACAATCCAGAGTCACTACGGGTGCTCTTATGCTGACGTAAGAAATTAATCTGGATTGCTCTATGAATTTCCCATGGGTTTCCACTAGGTGGCACCATAACTACATCTACATAAATATCTCTTAAGTGCTCCAGTAGTTACTCTGGATTGTGCAGTAGGTCTCTCAGGCTCGTTTTCATTGCTCCTCTTACACAGTGGATGTTCCACATTCCAAGGACGAGAGCAGAGGCTACTGCCCCCACCCCATGTTGAGCTATCACCACCATCACCCCACAAGTGGGCTGCCAATCCCTGCCTCAATTTCCAAAGGCCCATTTCCAAAGGTAGTTGTGCGCTGCCTCAACTACCTTCCAAAGGCCTCGTAAAAGCCCAAGAAGATTGAAAAAGCACTTTTTCTTCCAGGAAACTGAAAGTGACATTTTTAATTCCCTTAGATGTTTTACGGCGCAATCCAGAGTAACTACAGGGAGTCCATGCTCTGACGTAAGAATAATTTACTCTGGATTGCAATATCAATTTCCCATAGGTCTTTTACTATGTGGTGCCGTAACTGCGTCAACGTAAATGTCTCTTACATGCTCCGGTAGTTACTCTGGATTGTAGGGTTTATGCCTTAAATGCTTCCCTTAGAAAAACACTAGGATAAAGGGGAGTGCAGCATGGGGAGTGCTGTGGGAGGGCAGATGGGGGCACTGCACCATACCCCAGCCTACACCCCAAGATATTTTTCCCCTTGCCTGCCTCAAGTATGCCACCGCATGTGGTTCTTGCTTTATCTTATTAGCAGATTTTTCACCCCTAATTTAATTTGTACAAATAAAATATATATTTTTGAAAGTGAGAGAGCTTATTATTTTCAGAACTTGAGAGGCACATCCAGAAATAAAAGAAATACAGGGTTTGGGGTTTCTTTTTTGAAAAGGATGGGGCAAGTATGTGAAGAGCTTTCATGGAACTATATCAGTGACCAAAGGCATTTGCCCAAAGCCAGATGTGCCAACATCCCCATTCCCAATGCATTGTCCTTCTTGTGGTTATAAAGACAGGCCGCTTTACAGCACAACGGCATGTAAGACAGCATTGTCAGCTGTAGTTTATTTAAAGCACAAGGTCTGGAACAGGAAAATAATGGCTTTAATAAAATTTACTATTGACTTTGTAGGGTAAAATCTTTCTGTCATCAGGATTCGGGAGGGAGGAAGCCTACCCCAAAGCCCTTCACTTAAATGTATTCCTTTAATATTTCAAAGCAAGTTGGGATTTTTTATTTCCTTTTTTTTAATATACTTGCTTCTTCAAAAGATACTGTAGTGGGGTGGAAATTAGTATTTTTAATGGAAATCTGGAATTGCTTACATAAGGGAAAAGCTGGTAATGACCTATGACACTGTCTGTGGAAATGCTACATTTGAAGGAACGGCAAATGCTGTTAATCCAATTTCTTGAAAAGCTGCAGAAAGCAATGTCACCAATGAATGATTTATAAATTACTGAACATCCTTCTCATCTAAAGGATATCTTTTAATCTTAGGCTGGAGTTTTTTTCGGTGAGAAAACTCCATAGAGTTCCACTGTGGAGATACCCAGAATTAAGGAGCAGCTTTGCAAGGTTAGGGTCGTGGTTGAGATTTTGGAGCGAAATGGGGCCACTGCAGCAATGGGGAGGGACAAACCATATATGGCATAATTTAAGTTTCTCACCCATTTGATTAAATGCTCTCTAGATTGCTGACCATGCACAAGATAGGTCATGCCTGTTCGGTCTAAAGATGCAGAAATTCCTTTCCTTCCATGTCATTGGGCTCTCTCTCTCGCTCTCGCTCTCTCTCTCTCTCTCTCTCATGTACACATAGTAAAAATAAACTGCAGTTTTAAAAAAGTGTCCTAACAGTGTACAACGGCTCAATCTAGAGGTGAAATCTTTTAATAAAACCTCATGAAATGAATGCTTCACTTTATGGACTCTGTTTGTGTTTCCCAGCGGAGTGCTTACCATCATGAAGTCAGTGGTTTCATTCTTTACCGCAGCCAGGCCAACATCAAGGAGAGTTGGAGGCTTTGCACATGAAAATATCTAATTTACCCTCTGTTTATTATTATTTTTTTAATAAACACACGCATCAGAGATGTTTTCCTCTTAACCTAAAAAAAATGCAATTGTGCTCTAATTTACATTGCACATAATTAATTAAAAACGAACAAGGATATTCCACAGGGGATTTGAGTGCAGACTACAGAGTACAGAAATAGTATTCAGAGGGCAATCAATTAAAGGCTTACCTAAAAGCAGCGCATTTCTTTTCTGGGAGGTTGGCAGCAATTCCAGGAAAAGTCAAATACATTTGGTGGGCTGATTTCACAGCCTTCCTCAAGTAGATTGGATTTGATTGGGGTGAAATTTAAACCAAAGAGTGCAGGACTTCTAGCTTCTTGCATGGCATCTAGAGTTACATTTACCCCCCAAATCTAGAGTAACTACGGGAGCACATAAGAGACTTTACGTGCACCTGTAGTTACTGCACCACCTAATGAAAACCTATGGGAAATTCATACTGGAATCCAGAGTAAGTTGTTCTTACACCGGAGCAAGGACTCCCCATAGTTACTCTGGATTTTGCCCATTGGCACAGTCTTCGCCTACCGCAGTTGCACCTCTGAATGCGAGTTTACTCACTAGGAAGGTACCACTTCATTGGAGACCTTTGTGTCTGTCACTAATGTGATTGGGAAGTATTAAGGAAACATAACCACTGCCTTTCTTGGATGTGATCATAGGTCAGAAATCCAGGTCAGAAATCTTAAGTCACAGTAGCATCAACTACTACTGTAGCATCAACTACTACACAGTAGCATCAACTTATGACCCAAAAAGAGAATGAAAGTGATGGATGCCCCCTCTTCCTCGTAGTGTTTTCCCCATGCTATGGCACGTCCACCATTCTGGATCAGAGTTGTCTGATCCATGTCTTGATGCAACATTGAGAAAACCAGCCAACCTGCCTCAGGGGCCTATTGCCAGGTTGTAACCTAGTTATCTACCTCTACTTGCATGCTTTTGAACTGCTAGGTTATCAAGAGCCTGGACAAGTGATAGGAGCTGACAAATGTTGGGCATGAGGGGATTCTCATAGGTTCTATTAAACCCTTTGCTAAAGAGTGCCTGGTTCTAAGAACCAGTTACTAATGAGACATAGAACCTGTTGTTAATTTAGGTTATTAGGACATAGAACCTGTTGTTAATTTATTTGAATCCCACCAGTGGAGCTCACTCCATCCTGACACTTGGGTCTTGAACTTTCTGCTGAAAGGGGCCAACTTTGGGAGGCGTACTGCTTGCAGCCATGCTATGGTCAGCTGGCAGCAATCATTGTTATATTCCACTAGTCACCTGATGACTACCCCACACGATGATGTAGCCTTGTTCCTATGGAATGTATGGGAAAATGAAATGGCAGTCCCTAATGATCTAAAGGAGCACCATGAAAAACTGGTGACACAACAACAAAAAATAGGTGCACTGGCTATGCCAATTCTGAAATAATTCCATGCTCCAAAATTGATGCTCCAATAATTCCATGCTCCAAAGTTCTCACAGGAGGACCATAGGTACCTCCCACTTACTGGACAGGCTGGAGACTGGAAGGGCTGTGGGTGGCGCAAGTGGCTAAGACACTGTGCCTGTTAACCAGCAGGCCAGGGTTTGAGACCCGGGTCGGCCCCACAAGACAGGGTGAGCTCCTGTCCTTGGCCCAGCTCTGCGACACCAGCTGAATCCAATTGTATTGGCTCTGCCTTTCCATTGGACTAATTCAGTGGCGTGGAGAGGGGGGATTTGCTGCTTGGGTAACAGCCTATCCTCCATAACAATCCAACCCAGGCTTTCGTGCTTCGCGTGCAGCGTATGCAGCGCCGAGCACGATACCATAGTCTTCCAAGACTGACGGAGCACCATCCAAAAATGAAAACCATTGAAAAGTGCAAGCAGCCTTTTTCAGCTTGCAAATGCAAAACGGCCCCAAAAAGACATAAATATCATTTGCAAAAGCCTAAATAACACATATTTATTTCAACACAGAGCCAAAATACATAACAAATTGCAGTAAAATGAACAAAGGCATGTCTGGGCAATAATATCTTATGTATTTGGTTATTTACTGAAGAAATTTATAAGGAAATGCTGAAAACAGTTTGATCATCATGTCATAGAAACACCATATCAACATCAGGGAAAACAATTTCAGCCTTTAGACCAGCAGAGAAAAGTTGAAAGAGTGAAGCATGTGATGAATGAATGAGACCTGTGTATAATTGAAAGGTGGGGGGCATCTGTACTGAGTCTGGACCAGCAAGACAATGCCTGCAAATGACTCTAGAGAGAAAACCTGTGGGCAGCGCAAGTGGTTAAGACACTGTGCCTGTTAACCAGTAGGCCAGGGTTCGAGACCTGGGTCCCCACAAGACAGGGTGAGCTCCTGTACTTAGCCCAGCTCTGCGACGCAGCTGGAACCAATTGTATTGGCTCTGCCATTCCATTAGACTATTTCAGTGGTGTGGAGAGGGGGATTTGCTGCTTGGGTAACAGCCTGTCCTCCATATTAATCTACCCAGGTCTTTGTGCATCACATACAGCGTTGAGCACAATACCATAGTCTTTCGAGACAGATGGATGCTAATAGAATGTACAAAACCCACCAAATTGCTGATGTGAATAAGTTTGCAACAGGGTATAGATGATCTGTTGTAGAACTGAGTTCCCAAGACTGCTTGGAGTCTCTGGGTGCAATCCTAAGCATGTCTACTCAGAGGTAAATCCAATTCTGTTCTATGGAACTTACTCTCAGGAAAGTGTGTATAGGATTGTAGCCTCAGTTCTACAACAGGTTATCATTTGCCAATTGCCAACTTATTCCCATCAGCAAATTGGTGGTCTTTGTCTCTAGAGCAGTGATTTTCAACCTTATTCAACTTGTGGCACACTTAACAAGGCACTGAAATTACCATTGACAAGGCACACCAGAATGTTCCGATACCCCCAATTTTCCTATGAATGAATGTCAATCCCCAAATTCCCATGGCACACTTAGGACTATCCACGGCACACCAGCGTGTCATGGCACACTGGTTGAAAATCACTTCTCTAGAGTAACCAGTGATCAAACCCTGATTTGTTTTGCTTCGGCAAGGTGGTTGTTCCAAGAAGGCTACATGTGCCTTCAGACCAGCCCTGCTGCTTTATGAGATGCCTGTGGCTTTCAATGATTCAAGCTGGCACTGCAAAAAATCATACATCCAACTTTTTTGTAGCTCAGTGTCCCATTGACAGTGGAATAAAAATATCCATTCCTGTTTGGAACATCTGCTTTGTTTTACAACTGATGGGTTAAAAAGGAAACACACCATCAGGACAAGTCTCAAAGCTATCTCAGATCTCTGATCTGCCAGCCTGTTTAGTATCAAAAGAGTCCCCTCACTTTTCTTAAGGGCAAAATCCAGAGTAAGTTCGGGGAGTCCTTGCTCCAGTGTAAGAACAATTTATTCTGCATTGCAATATGAATTTCCCATAGGTTTTCACTAGGTGGTGCAGTAACTATAGATGCACGTAAAGTCTCTTACGTGCTCCCATAGTTAATTTGGATTTGGGGGTAAGGGTGCAATCCAGAGTAATTACAGGGAGCCCTTGCTCCAGCATAAGAACAAATTGCTCTGGATTGCAATATGAATTTCCCATAGGTTTACACTTGGTGCTACGGGTACACGTAATACCAGGTTTACGGGTACACGTAAAAAGGTTTACACTTAGTAACTACGACACGTAATATCTTTTACATGCTCCCGTAGTTAATCCAGAGTAACTATGGGAGCACATAAGAGACATTATGTGCACCTGTAGTTACTACACTACCTAGTGAAAACCTATGGGAAATTCATATTGCAATCCATACTAAACTGTTCTTACACCGGAGCAAGGACTCCCCGTAGTTACTCTGGATTGCACCCTAAGTCAGTTGCTAAGCAGGCAGTTTAAATAGTTTGCACCATAATGAATTTAAGGACCACCAACCACCTGCTGGAGCATATGGAGGCTATCATTTGGCAACTGTAGGAAGTAGGATGTTGGTGTAGATAGGCCTGGTCATCACACACGATGCACAACATTCAGTTGCCATTGGCAAATCTTTAAAAGAATCTTTTAAATTTAAAAAGATTTTTTAAAAATTTTAAATCTTAAAAAAATCTTTTAAAAAAACTTTCTTTCAAGTTTAGATTTGTTTACAAGGCAAATGGAAAGCCAAGGCTCTCAAATTTGCGGCTCATCAACCCTAACAAAATCCTCTTTAAACTTTCCAAAAAGTGTGTGTGTGTAAAAAGCTGGATTTATATAACACTGGCAGAGAACACTGATTCATTAAATTCTTCCCTGGGGTCCTCTAAACTTCAGTCACCCTGTTATACACTCAAGGGATGCATAAGGGAGAGAGGACGGGGGCGGGAAGGGGAGAAAACATGTTCAAAGAGCCTGTGTTCTTCCAACATTTCTTGGCCCGATTTGTTATGTGCTCTGCCTAGGTACGGTCTAAAGTAACAGAGCCGTAGCGTGAAATTGGGCTTTAAAAATGCCAAAAAGCAAACTCTTGTTCAATTACTAAAATAACAACACCATGTACCTATCAAAGTGGCTGCAGAGCATTTGTAGATCACCCTGAATGCTTCTGCCGGTGTTTCTAAGTTCCTTCTTTCCCAAGCTCTGTGTTCACTACTACCCCATACATTGGCAGGTTCAGAAGCTATTAAGGAAAATGCATGGAGTCCTAAAGAAACTGACCCTACAATCCAGAGTAAATACGGGAGCACGTAAGAGACATTTACGTTGACACAATCCACAATCCAGACACAGGGCACAATCCAGAGTAACTACAGGGAGTCCTTGCTCCGGTGTAAGAACCATTTGCTGTGGATTGCAGTATGAATTTCCCATAGGTTTTCATTAGATGGTGCAGTAACTACGAGTACACGTAATGTCTCTTATGTGCTCCTGTAATTACTCGGGATTGTAGGGATAGTTATGGCACCACCTAGTGAAAACCTATGGGAAATTCATATTGCAATCCAGAGTAAACTGTTCTTATGTTGGAGCATTATTCTGGATGGCGCACATAACCTTTGTGATTCCTAATTCCTTGGATAGGAACCGAATCACAATAGAGCCAATTCCAAACACCTGGCAACTATTATGAAATAGTACATAATAATAATAAGGTAATAGTATTTATGGTGGCTTATGTGTACTTGGGTGTTGACTGTATAAAGGAAGTAAAATATTGGTACTGGTTGGGTGCAAAAGGGTAGAAAAATACATGAGGATAAAATATTGTTTTACTGATTAGCGTACAGGCTTCAAGATGGCATCAGATCTCACTTCCCCCTTGAATTCTGATCCATGTCTTGGTCAAAGGATGTCGGATAGCAGAGACTGGGACTGACCCATTAGCTGTTAATTAGTTATTAATTTTTTTCATTTTCTTTGTAAACTGCTTAGTGAACTTTTTAGTTGAAAAGCGGTATATAAATACGACCGACCGACCGACCGACCGACCGACAGACAGACAGACAGACAGACAGACAGACAGACAGACAGACAGACAGATAGATAGATAGATAGATAGATAGATAGATAGATAGATAGATAGATAGATAGATAGAAGAATGGTATTGCAATTAAAGCAGGCAATGCTGGACTATATAGACCAAAAGCCTGGCTTGACATAAGGCACTTTCACAAGCCAGAAACAATAGTTCTCATTGTTTTGCCTGCTCCTTGTTTAAGGTTGGTGCAGAAGGGTCTGATTTCAATGCAAAAAAAGGAGCAGTATCTCCTTTGTAATCAGCTAATGAATTTAAAATCCAATTGAAGGGCCCAATCCTATGGGTCTGTCATGCTAGCAGTGAAGTCAATGCCAACACTAGGTGTTGTAAACGTTCCATTTAACATGTTTACGGCACCTGGAGAACAGGGAGCATCAGTACAGGGCAGGGCAGTAAGCACTGGACTAGGTGCCAGTTGGAAGAAATGTGTGATGGCCATCAGGAGTAATGGTCAGAGCATTCGGCCAGAGCAAGGAGAGGTGTTCCATGGTGGGAGAGGGAGGAATGGGGCGGAATCCACCTGGAGGGGCAGGACCCTCAGAGGCTTTCTCCACCAGATCCAGTGTCCTGTGCCAGTGTCCAGATCAGTGTTGGGCTCCAGCAGGTTTGAACCTACTCTATAGAACTGGTTGTCAACGAGAGATAGGACATATAATGTTTAAAAATAGCCATTTAAAAGTGGCTGCCAGATGGGCAGAGAACCAGTTGCTCATTTCTTTAAATCCCATCACTGGTCCAGATCCACAAGATATAGAAGTCACCATTTTGGTGCTGCTGTTTCTCTGGTGGTGGGAAGCATAGGATTGAACTGTAAATGTGGCAATGCAACAGCATGGCTGCGACTGTGTCTTGTGGAGGATGTTCAGCTGTAGAAGGTCTCCTTGGGTAGCCTCAGCAGCTGCTACAGGTCAATTTGAACGCAATTGCTTATAAGTGTGAGCTGAATTGCTAGTTCATGGTGAGGGACAGGATAGTATATGGCCATAAGTCACTCTGCTCATGCTCTATGTTCTCCTTGTCTTGGTAAGGCAAGGCTTAATGTTATTTTATAGGCTTAATTGGTAAGGCAAGGCTTAATGTTATTTTACCTGCTGATTTTAATTTTAGCATTCTGGGTCTCCGTATTTCCTTTGGTATTCATTGGTTGGAAAATAAAATTTATGCCCCGAGTTTCATCAAAGTTTCTGCACTCAGAAGTATGTAACTCAGAAAGAGAAGAAGACGTTTTAAGGAGTTATTGACGCTAACATTAAATTTACAATTATTCATAAAAAGAAACCATTTGAAGAATTCCCCATGCTGTGCAAATACAAAATACTTTGCCACGCATAAGGAGTTACATTTATTAATAGCTCTTCATTTTTTCCCCTAGTATCTCATTCCAGCAAAGTAAACTTCTTTTCCAAGGGGACTGACATCAAAAGGATGTTGCAGATCCTAGTTGTATAGTCCATATCGCTTAAAAAAATTATAGGCCAATCCTAACTTGTCCTAAAGCAGGTTGGCCATCAGGCCTTCACTGCATCCAGTATAGGACCAAAAAAAAAACACCATACAACCTACGGTGAGGGTATTGATTCCCATTACCCTGTGTCTAGCTGAAGCAGCCCCAATGAGGCTACTCAGATCTGTGCCACGTAAAGGGTGGCATAGCATAGGACCAAGGTGTTTTCAATAGCCACCATGCAGTTAGCATCTATGGTCTGCCCTTTTTCCGATTCAGTTTTCTAACCACAAGCTTAGATAACTTCAAAAAAGATTGAGCAGAATCATGGAGTCAAGTTTATCAATGGTGACTAGTTGTGATGGGTATTTGCCACCTCCAGATTTAGTGGTGGCATATCTCTGTGTACTGATTGTAGAGGACTGGTATATGCTTAGCTTCTTAAGTTCTAATAAGGAAATTTATGCAAAGACCATAGTGTGCATTATCTGGGATTGTCCAGATCTGCCACCTGATGCTGCTTTTAACCCACTGCTCTGTCTTCCACCAACACCCCAAAATAACCTGAAAAAACAGAACCACCAACCACATTCTTTTTCACACAATCTTTGTGCTTGAACAACAACAGGAAGTGAATGGCTAAGGGCACAATCCCGAGTAACTACAAGGAGTCCTTGCTTCAGTGTAAGAATAATTTACTCTGGATTGCAATGTGAATTTCCCATAGGTTTTCACTAGATGGTGCCATAACTTCGGGTGCAACTTCGGGTGCACGTAAAGTCTCTTACGTGCTCCCGTCGTTACTCGGGATTGTAGAGTAAGTAAGAACAACTCCGGGTTGCAATATGAATTTCCCATAGGTTTCCACTTGGTGGGGCAGTAACTACGGGTGCACGTAATGTCTCTTACGTGCTCCCATAGTTACTCTGGATTGTAGGGTAAGTGGCACAAGCCAGGTTGAATGGCCAAGGAGAACCATTTTGGTCCCATGTGTTTCCTGGCCCTCTTTTGCTGCTACTTCTGGTCATCCCAGTAGTGATGGCTGCTGCACATCGACCTGCCAGGTTAGCACGATAGCCTTATTCCAGCAACCTGCCCACTGAGCATGGAGAGCAAGGCACCTGAATCCTTTTACTCATGATTTTTCATCCTAGCACCATACATTGTAGTGTTAACAAGTTTATTGACAGTCATGCTCAGAAATGGAATAATCTAGATGCTCAGTCACCACTCTAAAAACTGTCCTGCTACCTGGAATCCCAGATATACAGCCAAATCCAGAGTAACTACATGAGCATGTAAGAGACATTACATGCACCCATAGTTACAGCACCACCTAGTGAAAACCTATGGGAAATTCATATTGCAATGCAGAATAAATTGTTCTTACACCGGAGCAAGGACTCCCTATAGTTACTCTGGATTTTGCCCATAGTTTCTTCTCTTCTTCCAAATAGGTTCTTCTGGCCAACCTTCCTCTTAATTCTCCATCAAAACTGGCAGGCATTTGCTCAGTAGGCAGAGGTGATGGTTTCCAAGTAGGCACCAATCCTGGAATCTCTCAATTTACCAGTGAGGAAGAAAAGGGGACAATTCCCAAACCCATCAGCCACAAGATTTCTTGTTACTGGGCATTCATTTCTCCCTTTCTCCTTCCCAGCTGGTTCCTCCAAGGGAGCAATCCAGAGTAACTACAGGGAGTCCTTGCTCCGGTGTAAGAACAATTTACTCTAGATTGCAGTATGAATTTCCCATAGGTTTTCACTAGATGGTGCCGTAACTTCGGGTGCAACTTCGGGTGCACGTAATGTCTCTTACGTGCTCCCGTCGTTACTCGGGATTGTAGAGTAAGTTTTGCAAAAAGAAGAGAAAAATTATACCCTTAACCATCCTAAAATTCCCCTTATTTGATAATGAAGAGGAACGGTTTCTAATTAAGTATACGGTCTTGCTCTCTCCCCTCCCTCCCTCTCCAAATACATGAATACATGAGCCTAAATGAATTTTCAGAAAGTTCTAAAATACTCTTGCCAGATTTCTGGCCTCTCCAATGGATTAATCTCAAAAACAACTAGGGACTCAATTTAGACTTTCCTGGCAGCTAGCAAGAGAAACACGTCAAACTCCAAGTTTTTCTTTATTGAAGACCCTCTTAGGAGGCTATCAAGAAAGCAGCGTGTCTGCCTAGTAGCCAAAGATCAGTGGGAGGTAATATTTAGTTTATTAATGTGCCGTTTGATTTTCTTTTTTCCAGTCCCGATGCCTCGTACCAAACTGGGGTTTTTTGCGGCAATTTGGCCCTCCCCCTCACCGTGTGGTATGTTGCTTTTTTAAAGATAATTTCTGAAACACGAGTAAAAGTTAAGAAGATCTTGCCTAATATTAAAAAAAAAAAAATTTATTCCGTCCCAGGGTTATTCAAGGGGATCGGTTGAGTTGTGTGCTGGAATGCTTGAGTAAGTGGTTCACTGCTTGTAAACAGCTTGTATTTTCATTAAAGGGGGAAAAAAAGATTCCTCTACACTAGAGTCAAGGTTAATTTTGAAACAACCCTTCATTTTCAAGGCAACTTTATTTATTAGTAAGAGCCGATATTCAACCAGAGAGAGGTTTTCAATGGACGCTTGACAATAGAGGTAAGACATCTGGAGGATCCAATCATAAATAGAAAGTGGACTGTTGACTGACAGCTCTTTTCAAAATGAAAAGCGTCAGGGTAAGGAAGAGGCAACTTTTAGCTTCATTCTCTTCTCAATAAATCACAGGAAAATTACAGAAGCAGCATGCAGAACACTCTGGTGCAATGATTCATTCCTTGCCTTATGTCACCTTCAGTTTATTATCCTGGCAATCAAGGGCTGCATTTGCTGGGAAGGAAGGGTGCACTGGGTGGCTCCAGGGTGAACTAGGAGACCCTTTACACCTTCGTCTTCCTGAGCATTTCCTTTGGGTGGGCAACTTCTGGGAACAGTGATGCTCTCTTTCTGACTGTTGGTGCATAGAGGCTATCATACCCTACAATCCACAGTAACTACGGGAGCACGTAAGAGACATTATGTGTACCCGTAGTTACTGCACCACCTAGTGAAAACCTATGAGAAATTCATATTGCAATCCAGAGCAAATGGTTCTTACACCGGAGCAAGGACTCCCCGTAGTTACTCTGGACTGCACTCATAGAATCCTAGAGTTGGAAGGGACCCAGTGGATCATCTAGTCCAACCCCCTGCACAACCCCCTGCCTGTAGCAGGAAATCCTTGTCTTGGGGGGACCCTGGGCAGGGCCAGACATAAAGAACTTGGTAAGACAGCCTGTGGACCTTTTTTAATAATAATAATAATAATAATAATAATAATAATAATAATAATAATAATAATAATAATAATAATAATAATAGTTTATTGTCATTGTATAGACATACAACAAAATTCATAAGACATCCAGAGACCAGCCCCGACAACCCCCCCCCCAACAACACCCCCCACCCAGACCTTCTTTAAACACACTTAGGATCATAAGAACATAAGAAGAACCTCCACTGGATCAAGCCACAGGCACATTTAGTCCAGGCTCCTGTGGCCCACCTGATGGTCCACAATGTCCCACGTAATGCTTCAGGAAGCATGTAAGACATCTGCAGCCGGATGCCATCCCTTCTGACTATCATTTTGAGGTTGTCCACCTCAACACATCCCTTCTGGCTTTTAACCCATGATGGTCAGTTTCTCCAGCACAAGTCTGGAGAATAAAGATGGCAGAACTAACCTGCTAGGCTGCGCTTGTTGTGTCCTTTTTGCAATTATTCCAGATAACCTCTGGAAACTCTCAAGGATGGATGAATATCCTTTTCGTTATGTTTTTCAGTAGTACTTAATATTAACAGATAGACTGGATCTGCACAGGGAGGTTTTTTTCTTCACTACTTTTCCCCTGTTCACATCAGGAATCTGTAAAATGGGCTGAGCCTATAAAAAAGGACATTTTTGAAAAAAGTCTTTGCTGAACAGGAATTATGGATAAACATTATTTGAAAACCTTGGCTACATGGATAGTCATTGCAGAATAATATCGTAAGATATATGATAATAATATCATTGCTGAATAATATCAGCAATGGACTGAATGGCACTTCCAGCTAAATGAGGGCAACAATACCTCCGAAGCACTAAAGGAGTATGGTACAAAAGCAATCAGACGTCTCACCAGCACTTTCCACTCCATCAGTCTCATTTCTTCTGCCTTGAGTCTCTCTTGCTTGTCTGCAGGAAGATCTGGATTCTCAGTTGCTTCATTCATCATTGGCTGAAGACCCTAATTACATTGCAGGACTCTTCAATAGACATCTGCCCCATTAGCTTGAACCAAATTTTGTTGCTTAGGGCACAATCCAGAGTAACCATGGGGAGTCCTTGCTCCGGTGTAAAAACAACTTACTCTGGATTCCAATATGAATTTCCCATAGGTTTTCACTAGGTGGTGCAGTAAAACAGGTGCATGTAAAGTCTCTTACGTGCTCCCGTTGTTACTCTGGATTTTGGGGTTAGTCACTTTTGCAGAGTTTCCACACTCCAAGCCGTGTGTAATTCTGGGCAGGTTTGACATCTGGTGCATGACTGTATTGAGCCTTCAATTTGAACACACATGCCTGGCCAATCAACAGCTTCTCAAGCCCTTCGTCCACATAGCTCAATCCCCAAATGACACATACGTATGGTATACATTCCTTAAGGCTGCAATCCTAACCTCCAGTTAGGCTGGCATAAGCCCTGGCATAAGTCTTGTGGGTGTCATAAGGCACATCTGCCCCACTCCTGGGGGGACGTTTATACAGTGGTGGGATCCAAATAAATTAACAATAGTTTCTATGTCCCATTAGTAACCGGTTCTCAGAACCAGGCGCTCATTAGCAAAGGGTTCTATAGAACCTGTGAGAACCCCCTGAAGTCCACCACTGACCAGTGTACAGGCACACACTGACCTCCCCACACTACCACAGGAAGATATGTCAAGTGAAACAGCTGGCCTCAGTTGTTTAGAATTGCAATCCTAAAGACACTTTCCTGGAAGTAAGGCCAATTGAACACAATGGGGCCTACTTTTGAGTAGACATGGTTAGGATTGTGCTCTAAGTCTTGTAGTACTGAGAGTCTGCAGTAAATGATTTCATGTGGATTCATCTCCAGGGTTCTAATCTTCACGGATGCCTTCTTGAACTCCTGAAAGCCATTCCTTCAAACAGTAATTTTTAGGGTTTGCAAAACTTGTATTTTTCAGGGTTCATCAAGGGTTGGACCCCAATCATGGTGACCATCTGCCTGCCCACTGGATCCTTGCCCAGCATGGCTTATCAGATCTGCACGGGAGGGACTGGCCAGAGAGGGCAATAAATTCATCTTTGAGGGAGGGGAGTGTTGCCTCCTGCACTAAAGCAAGCAGTGGTTTGCCCCCTCCTGAAAAAAGCCCTCTCTGGACCCAGCTATTGCTGTCAACTATCAGCCAGCTCTAACCTCCCTTTACTGTGCAAAGTGACTGAGCGGGTGGTGGCATCTCAGTTCTAATGGGTCCTGGAGGAAACTAATTATCTGGATCCCTTTCAGTCTGGCTTCAGGAATCGAGATGGCCTTGGTATCCTTAGTGGATGACCTGCCCTGGGGACTGGTAACTAGTAATCCATGCTAGTCCTCCTGGATCTCTGGGTGGCTTTCGACACCATTGACCATGGTGTCCTTCTGGAGCAGTTGGCTGAGTTGGGGATTGGGGGCACTGTTTTAGAATGGTTCTGCTCCTTCTTGGCTGACATGCCCCAGATAATGGTGATGGGGGGACTCCTTTTTGGCACCCTGGCCCCTGAGATGTGGGGTGCCACAGGTCTCTATATTGTCCCTCATTTTGTTCAACACCTACATGAAACCATTGGGAGAGGACATTCAGGGATTTGGAGTTGGGTGTCATCAGTATGCTGATGTTGGGTATGCTGATGTTGCTGATGTTGGAGTTGGGTGTCATCAGTATGCTGATGAAACTCAGCTCCGTTTCTCCTTTCTACCCAATAGTAAGGGGGCTACCTGTCCTGGAGAACTGCCTGGAGGCTGTTGGGATCTGGATGAGGGCAAACAAGCTGAAATTAAATTCTGACAAGACAGAGGGCCTCCTAGTTCAGAAATCCTTGATGTATGTACTGGATAGTTGCCTTGTTCTGAATGGGGTTGCACTTTAGTTGCTGGAGAATGGTGGTTTGACTCCATCACTCCGCTGCTCCGGTGTCTGCACTGGCTGCCAGTTTGGTTGTGAACCAAATTCAAGGTGCTGGTTATAAAATTTAAAGCCCTAAGCGGCCTGGGACCAGCGTACTTGAGAGACAGCCTTCTTTACAATCCAGCACATTCTCTGAAGTCATCTGATGGGGACCTGTTGGTTGTGCCACCATGGAGAGAGGTTAGGGGAACAGTGGCCAGAAACAGGGCCTCCTCGATGGTGGCACCTGCATTATGGAACTCCCTTCCCTTTGAATTAAGATCAGCCTCCTCTCTTTTAACCTTCCGGTGGGGCCTAAAAACTTTTTTATTTTAAAAAAGCTTTAGAGGCCACATAATGTTTTTAATCTGTTTTTATCATCCATCCCTAATCTGGTTTTTACTGCTGCTTAGTTGTTTTTTATGTTGTTTTTAATTGTATTTTATTGTTTTAATTGTATTTTATTGCCATTGTTTTTATCGATTGTTAGTCATCTCGGGTGCCCTTTGTGGAGAAAGGCAGAATACAAATTGAATAAACAAACAAACAAACAAACAAACAAACAAACAAACAAATAAATAAATAAATAAATAAATAAATAAGATCCAGGTTCAAATTCCACCTTGACCAAAAAGCTTCCTGGATGACATTGAACTAATAATTCACTTTCACCCTCATCTAAGTTAGTAAGTAAGTAAGTAAATAAGTAAGTAAGTATCAGGAGGTCTTGAGCCAACTTTGGATAGGTACCAACATGAGCACATGGGAGAATGGATAGCATATAAATGTACCTAATAATTTCTTTATAACACCTGAAGTATCGGAAACTTAAATTTTTTATTTTTTATTTATTCATTTTTTACAAAATGAAAGCTGATTATTTATAGAGGAGGCTAGATTATCCCTGATGATACTACCAGATGTGTCCCATGATCTCCTCATTTCCAAACCTAGCTTTGCAGTGACAATATAGCTGGAATAGATCTCTTAAGATAGGGGAACAAACATTCCCTTACCTTGAGGAGGCCACTGCAACTGCCCCACCAACACCACTACCACAGGATGCAGTGTACATACACCCCTTGGCACAACTGCACCGGAGCGGGAAAGTTGGTTAGGATTGGGGTCTGGGTGTATTTGAGCCAAAATGGCCTCATAACGTTGCTCCTCAAGCGAGCAGTGGAATGATAAGCATTTTGGCAACGGAGGATGTGACCTTATCAATGGTAGCTCCGCTGATCCAAAGGAAAGTGTATGTCAAGTATAACAGCTGGCTTTGGCTCCTAACTTCCTGACCGGTTCCTGGGCACATGACACAAAGAGCTCTACAGCGCATTTTTAGGAGCATGTGGCAGTGGAAAACATGTTCTGCCAATGCAGACGTTTGATGGGATTGTATTGCAAGTCTACAATCCTATACGCATTTTTCGTGAAGTTACTCTACAATCCAGAGTAACTACAGGAGCATGTAAAAGACATTTACGTTGACGTAGTTACAGCACCACCTAGTGAAAACCTATGGGAAATTCATATTGCAATCCAGAGTAAATTGTTCTTTTGTCAGAGCAAGTTACCCTGGATTGCGCCCTAAGCCTCGTTTTACACAATGTAACTTGTATATGCATAGGGGCATGAGGTCATTGTTTTGCATCCAGATTATAATGAAGATATAAAGTTTCTATGGGTATATGAGATCAGATACCAGTAAGGAAAAGAGTGGGGATATGGGCTAGTAGATGAGAATCCCAAGTGAAGTTAAGAACACTAATAAATTATAAATCCATTATTCTGCTTCCAAAAATAGTGAATCAGAAAGCTCACAGGATGCACAAGGTTCTATGGTTTGGTGTTGAATAATGATTTTCAACCTTTTATGTCTCTTGGCACACTGATAAGGTACTAAAATTATCAAGACACCATTAGTTTTTTTTACATTTGATAAGGCACATGATGATCTCAGAGGCAGGTTCACATTTCCCAATGGTGCTACGAAGAAGTGATGCTCCCCAAACTCCCGCAGCACACCTGCAAACCATTGCGGCACGGCGTTGCGGCACAGAGCAGCGCAGTGGACCACAACACAAGAATTGAAAATGGATGGCATAGAAAGTCTTGTGCACAAGGAAACAGCTTTGCAAAATACCGTATTGGATATGCGAATGTATGGAAGATATTTTAGGCATATAAAATAGATAATTTTAATTTTAAAAAATTCAGTGACATTTATGAGTCATCCAAGCGCACCTTTTTCACAGTCCAGGCCTCTTTATGCCCCAGTGTTCTGTCATTCAGAGAGGTTACAAGGAGGTCAGAGTGGCTTCTAGTGGGAATTGTGTGCACAAGAAAATCCTATAATCTGAGGAGTCCTCTCTCATCTTTACCTTTTAAGATTTCTTAATACCTCTTTTTTTTGGTCACGGTTGTTAATTACCATCGATCGTACACCCTATTGCATATAGATAATCTTAATGAAGTTGTGTTCTTCCAGCTAAACCAAAGGTTGCTAATGCATTTCTTGTTGCAGAAGTGGAATGCAGAACATTAAAAAAGTTTCCGAGATGGAAATCAGCCCAATCTCTACCTTTATATTGCTACTGAAAGTTAGAGCCAGCTAAGCACCTAGATATTCATTCATTCATTCATTCATTCATTCATTCATTTTTTTATTTATTTATACATACGCCACAATTTCTTCTCTGTCAACTTAGCATTGATTTGAACTTTCCTGCAATCCACCTTGGCTGCAAAATATCCTACAATCTGTATCTCTGCCACCCATTATCCGTTCAAAAATATCTATTTATAGGGCCACTTTTGGACCGGAAAGCCTTCAAAATGGCCTCGACAAAATCTTAAAACTGTCACAGTTGGATGGTCATTCAAAACAAAAATATACTATATATTTAAATCCTATAGCAATAAATTTGAGCAGTTAAAATCACAGGCATCAGACACACAGGGTGCAATCTTGCCACTGGGCAAAGTGGTCGAAAGGGTGGTGGCGTCCCAGCTTCAGAGGGTCCTGGATGAAGTTGATTATCTGGATCCCTTCCAATCTGGTTTCAGGCCGGGATTTGGGACAGAGACTGCCTTGGTCGCGTTGGTGGATGACCTACACCGGGGAATAGACAGCAGGAGTGTGTCCCTGTTGATCCTGCTGGACCTCTCGGCGGCCTTCGACACCATCGACCATGGTGTCCTTCTGGGTCGATTGGCCGGGTTGGGGATTGGAGGCACTGTTTTGCGGTGGTTCGGCTCCTTCCTGGCTGACCGGTCCCAGAAGGTGGTGCTGGGGGTTGCTTGCTCGGCACCCTGGCCTCTTCGGTGCGGGGTGCCACAAGGTTCCATTCTATCCCCCATGCTATTTAACATCTACATGAAGCCACTGGGAGAGGTCATCCGGAGGTCTGGAGTGAGGTGTCATCAGTACGCCAATGACACCCAGCTCTATCTCTCCTTTCCTCCTGAGTCCAAAGAGGCAGTTGAAGTCCTGAATCCTTGTCTGGAGGCAATGGGGGACTGGATGAGCGTGAACAAGCTGAGATTAAATCCTGATAAGACAGAGGTTCTCCTGGTCCGGAAGTCCTCGACTCGGGTATTGGAATATCATCCCGTTCTAGATGGGGTTGCACTCCCTCTGAAGGAGCAAGTTCGCAGCTTGGGGGTTCTCCTGGATTTGCAGCTGCTCCTGGAGTCCCAGGTGGCGGCTGTGGCCAGGGGAGCCTTTGCTCAGCTTCGGCTGATCCGCCAGCTGCAACCATACCTGAGTCACTCGGATCTGGCCACGGTGACCCATGCCCCAGTGACATCGAGACTTGATTATTGCAACATGCTCTACGTGGGGCTGCCTCTGAAGATGGTCCGGAAGCTGCAATTAGTCCAGAATGCGGCGGCCCGTGTGGTTGCTGGGGCTCGTCGGTTCGACTCTGTGGGGCCACTGCTTCAGCGACTACACTGGCTGCCCATTCGTTTCCGGGCTGAATTCAAAGTGCTGGTCCTGACCTTTAAAGCCCTAAGCGGCTCGGGTCCAGGGTACCTGAGGGACCGCCTTCTTCTGTACAATCCGACCCGTCACCTAAGGTCATCTGAGGTTGCCCTACTGACTGTGCCGCCACTAAAAGATGTGAGAGGTGTGGCGGCCAGCGATAGGGCCTTCTCGGTGGTGGCACCCCAGCTGTGGAACTCCCTCCCCATAGAATTAAGGAAAGCTCCCTCATTGCAGAGCTTCAGGCGGAGCCTTAAAACCTTCTATTTTAAAAAAAGCATTTTAAATGGGGCAGAGGTGGGGGGACAATTGTTTTTATTGTTTTTACTGTTTTTAACAAATATTTTTAATTTGTATGTTTTTATTCAATTTAGTTGTATTGTAATTATATTTTAATGGTGTTTTAATCTTTATTTATTATCTATTTTAATGATGTTTTATTCCCTGATGTCAGCTGCCTTGAGCTCCTCCTTGCGGGGGAGGAAAGGCGGGATATAAATAAAATAAAATAAAATAAAATAAAATAAAATAAAATAAATAAATAAATAAATAAATAAATAAATAAATAAATAAATGACTACGGGGAGTCCTTGCTCCAGTGTAAGAACAATTTACTCTGGATTGCAATATGAATTTCCCTTAGGTTTTCACTTGGTGGTGCAGTAACTACGGGTGCATGTAATGTCTCTTACGTGCTCCCATAGTTACTCTGGATTGTAGAGATAGTAATAAACCAACAAATCGAGAAGGGGGAACTGCCCTAACAAAGAAACGTACTGCAATCCTAGCCTCTACTTCGGCTGGCATAAGCCCCGGCATACATGTTGTGTTATCCTGGGAGTGTCACAAAAGTGCCTTACGGCATTTCTGCCGCACTCCTTTGGTGTTAAGCCAGTGCACAGACATACACTGACCTCCTCACACATAGAATCCTAGAGTTGGAAGGGACCTAGTAGGTCATCCAGTCCAAACCCCTGCCTGCAGCAGGAAATCCTCCTAGACCATCCCCGACAGGTGCTCGTTGAGCCTCTGCTTGAACATCCCCAATGAGGGAGAGTCCATCACCTCCCTTGGCACCAACATGGGAAAATATGCCAGCTGAATTAGGCTGGCCTAAATTTGTTAGGATTGTGCCCATAAGTCAGTTACTGAATACTGGAAAGTTTGCAAATGTAGCAAATGGGAAATCCCTGGAGAGGGAAGACCCTGAAGATTGGCTTCCGAAGCCTCAATGTTAATATGGAAAAGGCCCCTTAGTAGATGCTTGCAGTAAATATACCTTGACATAAATCAGGGTCTCTACTTGGTGGTCTTCATTTTGGTGGGCAAGCATATTCATAGAGAAGAAGCTAGGCTTTAAGTTATCTTGGTCCCAAATGATATTGTAGATCCTTAAAGGGAATAGATCATCCAAGGTAATATTAAGAACCTGATGTTTTAAAATGCCAGTACATCAAACCCTTAAGACTGTTACTTTCTATAGTGTTACTTCTGCACACACATGTTCACTCTAGCATTGCTCTTTGCAACATGTTTCTCTCTCTCTTTCTCTCTCTCCTTTAGGCATAAAATGCCATTAATCTAAGTCGAGGATACCCCCAGGATGCTAAACTAATTATGTCTAGCATCTTGTAACTGCTGGTGGGTTAGCAGCTCCAAAGTTTGTGGCAGCACATGGCAGTGTGGCCCTGCTGTGTGCCCGTGCTTCATTACGTCTTGACCTTTCCACTGATACCCAATAGAAAAAGGATCAGTCCTTCCATATGGCATCAGCCTCATCGACTATTATGCCGTTCTCCCAAGTCGCTGCTGTAATATCTTGGCTGAACTTTCCACATAACTTGACCCTTGTTAACTCATGGTGCTTAGCTGTTTACTTTTGGTATGCAGGTATCAAGCCACGACTGGTGAACTGCAAAAGAAATGGTTGACAATGTAAAGGGCTTTGCCATATTCTGTCCTGAGGAATAGGAAGAGATGAAAATGACGGGAACTCAGCCAAAAGGCTGCTCCATATCTTTGTCACCTTCCACCTTGATTCCTACAACCATCTGCCCTCTGGCCTTTCCTTGTCTCAACTCAGTCCTTAGTGGTCTTCTTCCAAAACAAGTGAGGTCATCATTCAGGCCATGTTATACCCTCTTAAAACACTATACAGTGGTGCCTCACATAAAGAGCTTAATTTGTTCCAGAGGCATGCTTTTTCAGTGAAACGCTCTTTAAGTAAAGCAGATTTTCCCATAGGAAATAATGGAAACTCAGGCGATTGGTTCCACAACCCCCAAAATATTAACTGGATGTAAAAATGATGACAAATCACTGGAATTGAATTCAGAACATGCTTTCAATGTGCAGGATCCTATGAAGTCTACTTAGGCTGCAGTCCTAAAGACTTTCCTGGGTGTGAGACCGATTTAACACAGTGGGGATTACTTCTGGATGTAGACATGGTTAGGAAGCTGCAATCCAAGACATTTTCCAAGTGTCTCCCCACTTTCTTCTTCTCCTTCTCCTGAACCCCTCTCTCTCCCCTACTCCCTTCTGGCTAGCCCTGAGCTGCTTCCCTCTTCTCCCTGCTGTTCTCTCCCTCTGCCAGTGGACACCCAGCCACAGGAGGAACAGCGCAGAAGTGTTGCTTTCACTATGGGCAGGTGTGCTAGGCAGCCCTGATGCTTTTTAAAAGGACTGCTAGCCAGTGCGTCTGCACCAACAGTGTGCTTGTTAAGTGAAGCAACGCCTGTCATGTTGCTATTTCCTAGAGAAATTTTTGCTTGTTATGTGGCTCACTTGTTAAGCAAGGCACTTGTTAAGCAAGGTACCACTGTATAGGCTTTTCACTCTCATCTGCATCTAGAAAACATGCTTTTCTTGCAAGGCTTTCTATGGGCTCAGCACACCCTATTTTTCTGTAACAGGTATGATCAAAGCAGGCCTCCGTCAGTCTTGAAAGAGTATGGTATCGTGCTCAGTGCTGCATATGCTGCAAGCGAAGCACGAAAGCCTGGGTTAGACTGTTATGGAGGATAGGCTGTTACCCAAGCAGCAAATCCCCCCTCTCCACGCCACTGAATTAGTCCAATGGAAAGGCAGAGCCAATACAATTGGATCCAGCTGGCATCGCAGAGCTGGGCTAAGGAAGGCACTCACCCTGTCTTGTGGGGCTGACCCGGGTCTCGAACCCTGGCCTGCTGGTTAACAGGCACAGTGGCTTAATTTATTTATTTATTTTTTATTTATTTTAAGGAATTTGTATCCCGCCTTTCTTCCCCCAAAAGGGGGAACTCCACTTGCGCCACCCATACAGGTATGATCAGCTGCCTGCCTTACCATCCTCAGCTGCCTGAAGGTTCCCCAGTGCCAGCCCCATTAAGCCATTTGTAGCGCTCCCTTGAGGTGACTCCACACTTGCTTGCTGGGGCTCACTCCTCCAGTTGCCCTTTCACTTCTGCCATGATAGCGAATAGCACCACAGCTCTAGCCTGGCCAAAGTCTAGGCTGGCACTGTCTTTGCCTCTTTCTCTTCCTCTTCCTCCATTTCTTTTTTTACTAAACTGAGCATATAAGGAGGAGGAGGAGGATGTGTCTCCATTTGCCAGCCTACTATCTGGTGTAACACAACTGCTCCTCCGTTCTATCACTGGACGACCACGTGATACCACCACCCCCACTTGCACCTGCCTCTTAGCTGTTAAGGAAGAGCAGAAGTCATGGTCAGCGTTTAGTCCCAGACATTCCCAGGTCCAGAGAAGCAGCCATGCAAGAGGGAAGATGCAAGCATGTGGGGATGGCTGGGCACCAAAATGCCTTGGGCTGCTACTGGGTTTTCTGCTCTTGTAAATCTCCCCCACATTCTCTCTCTTGCCACCACTTCTGACTAACCCCCAAATCCAGAGTAATTACAGGAGCACTTAAGAGACTTTACGTGCACCCGTAGTTACTGCACCACCTAGTGAAAACCTATGGGAAATTCATATTGGAGTAAGTTGTTCTTACACTGGAGCAAGGACTCCCTGTAGTTACTCTGGATTTTGCCCTAAAACTCCCCCTCATCCTGCCTTCCATCAAATCCCTCCTTCAAACTGGCTTTTCTATGAAGCATAGGTAGCCACCACAAGGTACGCCTTCAAAGGGACAAGAGGGAGTAAGCAAGCAGACCCAAACTGTTGTTTCTCTGGGTTTTTTTTTTTGCTGCCTTTTGTTAATCCCAGATGTTGAGAAGTAGGGATATGAAGGGACAGCAATTGCTGCCATTTAATTCCAGTTGGAGGAGGTATCTGGTAGGCTTTGGAGGCATGTTGTAGGCCTTCTGGTGGTTCACGAACCAAAAAAGAATTGCCATTGTACCTGATTTTCATTTCTTTCTTCTTTGGCTGCAAAAAGCAGTGGGTGTTGAAAGTAGCCAGTTGTTTGTCTCAGCCCAGGCATGGATGGGATAGGGGTTCAGGGTTCTGATGAAGAACACGGTACGAGGTACACTCTTTGCGCTTCCATTCTTGTGGCATCTGGGCTTTTCAAAAGACAGGCACCATCTCCAGACCGGCAACCTGGATGCATCTGAATTAATCACATGAGAACTGTGGGACTCCCTGGCCCTGAGCCAGCAAAGATGTCCTTTGTCAGAAAGACCACGCATGGCAGGAATGGTATCTCCGAAGAAACGGCATGAACAGTCTCGGTGCCTCCCCAAGGGTGACGTGACTGTCGAAGTATTTTGGAAATCAAAAGCCTTGCTGCGGCATATCTGCATAGACCACACATAGAACATCCCTCCAGAAATGTTTAAAAGGGGATTTTGAGTGGCTCTGGGGAAGGAAGTTGGCATGGTTAATTGCAGCCCTGCTGGAACCCAAATGGCACAAAGGGCTCAGCGAGAGCTAAAGAAGGAGAATTTAATCAAGGTTGGTAAAGATGGTTTTTAATGGAAGTGAATTCAGCGGAGGACAATAATCGTTAAAAGCCGAGGTGTTAATCAAAAAATTCTTGTACAGGGAAAAATAAAACACCCGCTAGAACCGGGTAAGATATCCAGAAAATATTGTGTTTTTTTCATCCTGAGAGCCTATCGTACAAATCAACCAATATCCATAAACGTGGCTTCGATTCCTCCATCAAATTATGAAGGGCGTGTGTGCGTGTGTAATACGCTGGCAAGCTGCTTTCCTTGCTTAGAGAATAGGTGTGAGGTTTTCGGACCCAGAATCCCAGAACACGTGGTGACCTAGTGATTACTTTGAAATGGTGATTAAAGAAGTAATTTAAAACACTAGTTAATGATGCTTCAGGAAAAAAAATTCCTCAATCTCTGCAATCTCTGAATGCCATTCTAGAGGACATAATTAAAGAGAGGAACAAGCACTGACTATAACCAAGATGGTGTTCCAGCTGGTCAAGGCTAAACTAGTCATATTGGTTAGTCCAACCAATCCAAGCTCTCGGGGGAATGGCTGAGCCAACACAGCTCAACATAGGGCACAATCCAGAGTAACGATGGGAGCATGTAAGAGACATTACGTGCACCCGTAGTTATTGCACCACCGAATGAAACCTATGGGAAATTCATATTGCAATCCAGAGAAAATTGTTCTTACTCCAGAGCAAGGACTCCCCATAGTTACTCTGGATTTCACCCATAGCCAATCAGGTTCATCTACGTGATTTATCCTACCTACTAGTAACAACCCGCAGCTGTCCCTTGCAGAGGTACAATATAGTAAAAAGATAGTTTGAAAATGTACTATTAAAGCTACAATCCAGAGTAACTACGGGACCTTTTACACCAACGTAGTTACGGGATGGGAAACCTATGGGAAATGCATAGAGCAATCCAGAGTAAGTGCCTCTTCCCATAGATACTCTGGATTGTAAGGACTAAATATCATTAGTAAAAAAAAATTTTCTGGGAAATGGGAAGACTTATCCCTGTATCTTCCAGAAGTCGTCCATGTGTAGCCTCTTCTCAGAGACAGAGAACTGGCTGGAGACGGTTGAAAATGATAGTTGAAATAGGAATGGAAGGTTGACAGCTGGAATGAGTAGAACCCTCAACCTTCTCTGCTGGAGGAACGTGTGAATAGGACCCTCAGCCTGCTTGATTGACATGGAAGATGGGGACACCTATGCAACTATTAAACTTTCTGCTCCAAGGGGCATGAATGGCCTTGCCAAGTTTAGCACACAAAGTGTTTTCCTGTTTGCTGTTTGGTTGGAAGTTTTAAATTATTGTCCTGGCTTCTATTCTATTTTATTTGACTTGCTAAAATTAAATCATGTGCCGAGAAGAAGCAATCCAAGATATCAACCAGATAAGACCAGGATCTCATTGCCAGTGACAATGACAGCACAGTAAATGTTGAGTATTCAAGATACTCAAGGGGGGGGGGTGATCAAGATATTCAAGGGGGGGGGTGATCAAAAAACTACTCCATTCATTTTCATTCATAAGAGCATTCATTTAACTATTCGTTTGTTAGGAATCCCCTTTGTTTCATAATGAATGGAGGCTGATTTTGTTATCCCATTCATTTTTGCAATCAAGGTTTACATTGTTATTTTCTGAAACTGTTTAAAATTGAAAGGGAATAGAAAATTTTTAGAAGCCACAAAGGTACTTTTCCCTTCTGTGTCCCATAATTTATTGTTCTGTGGCACTGTGGAGAAAAATAGCCATTGCCATGATTCCCTACGGGCTAAATCCAGAGCAGTTATGGATCCACGCAGTTATGTCACCCTCTAGCGTTATCTTATGGAAAGTCATCTTAACTGCTCCGGAGCAAGTGGCTTAATTTCACTTTAGGATATAGGGCTATATGCCCTGTCATACACAACTTCCAAGCATTTGTTATCATAAACAACCTTCTTCTCCTCCACACTTTTCTGCTTTCCAAGAAGTGTGAGGAAGAGAAGGATCAAGTGGATGCAAGTGGTGGGAATCCACAACTCACCTCCTCAGCCACCCTGATGGATGTGCTGGTCCTGATGTTGCTTGTGGATGTTTAAACACTGGCCCGGCTGACAGAGTGGCTTGTATCAGATCACCAACTACTTCAGTGGCTTAGACTTCTTAACCATTCATTATTTTTATTGCTTGACATTGTTGAGGTTGTTGGCTCTAGAGATCCTTCTGTTTCTAGTCCAGCTTTGCTTCACAGACAGTCAAGCACTCTTGGAGCCCAATTTTAATCCACCCTGATACCCAGGGGTAAAAGACAAGATGAAATGGCCGGTGCTGTATCCTCTGGGACCAGGAAAGGTGCTGAAGATCTCCTCCAGGTACGAAAACTGAACTTCCCCACCCATGAGTGGCCCAGTCCTAACCATAGTACTTTCCAATGGCAATATCGTTCCTAAAAAGATGATTCCTTCATTGAATAGGGAAGGGAACTCTGAACTCTGAACACTGATGCAGGGAAACAAAGGGACAGACTTGAACACTGTTTCTCAAACTGTGGTTTGGGACCCAGTAAAGCAGGCCTCCATCAGTCTTGAGAGACTATGGTATTGTGCTCGGCGCTGCATACACTGCATGCAAAGCACGAAAGCCTGGGTTGGATTGTTATGGAGGATAGGCTGTTACCCAAGCAGCAAATCCCCCCTCTCCACGCCACTGAATTAGTCCAATGGAAAGGCAGAGCCAATACGATTGGATCCAGCTGGCGTCGCAGAGCTGGGCTAAGGACAGGAGCTCACCCTGTCTTGTGGGGCCAACCAGGGACTCGAACCCTGGCCTGCTGGTTAACAGGCACAGTGTCTTAGCCACTTGCGCCACCCACAGCCCTTGGGACCCAGTAGGGTATCACAAATCAATTTCAGGTAGTTCCCCATTGATCTTATTTTTAAGATATCAGACTTGATACTATCAGGGCATTTGGGAAAATATTACAGATCTGTACTTTTAACAGGCTATTAGGTATATGCTTTAAACACTGATAATAAATGGGACTTACTACCAGGTAATAGTGGGTAGGACTGCAGCCAAAGATTATTAAATTGTCTTGCCTGATGATGTTGCTTCTGGACATGACATCACTTCTGATGGGTCCTGACAAATTCCCATTCTAAAAAGTGGGTCCTGGTGTTAAACGTTTGAGAAGCACTGAACCTTAATGTGCCTTACTCCCAAATCCAGAGTAACTACAGGAGCACGTAAGAGACTTTACGTGCACCCGTAGTTACTGCACTACCTAGTGAAAACCTATGGAAAATTCATATTGGAATCCAAAGTAAGTTGTTCTTACACTGGAGCAAGTTACATAGTTACTCTGGATTTTGCCCTTAATGTGTAATTGCCTCTCCTCTGCTTGTTTAGTAAGAGTTGTTACCCAAACAGCAGCGAAAAGGTGATTTGGTACCTGAGCTGGCAGATTGTAAAGGATAAAAGTCTCTGTGGGATTCCTTTTTTTGGTTTGTGATTCCTCTAATTGTATCAGTGCACAATTGTTCCTCAACAAATCCTTTATTGAGTTAAGTTAATTCACTTTGCTCAGCACCAGCGTACAGAAGAACGACAGTGCCAACGACAATGTAGACACAGCGATAATTTCATTGGACCAAATCACATTGGTAAGAGCAGGAATGTCAAGGGA
>JAREYC010000008.1:3240000-3375000 GCA_030015325.1 Cryptoblepharus egeriae
GCGGTTTTTAGATCAAGAGGGAGGGAATTCCAGAGGGTTGATGCCACTTCTGAGAAGGCCCTGTTTCTTGCTGCTGCCCCATGTACCTCCTTAGGTGGTGGTACTTGAAGCAGGGCCTTCTCCGATGACCTGAGGGAATGGGCTGGATTGTATGGAAATAGATGGTTCGTAAGCGAATCTGGACCCAAGCTATTTAGGGCTTCATAAGTCAAGACTAGCACCTTGAAACAAGTGGCCTAGAAACAAGTGGGCAGCCAATGTACTCGCTGGAAGCCCAGCCTGACAGAGTCAAATCGTCTGGCTCCAGAAATGGTTTCTGAACCATTTTCAAGGGGAGCCCCACATAGAGCGCATTACAGTAATCCAGTCTTGATGTCACTGTGGCATGGACCACCGTGGCCAAGTGGTCCACCTACATGATCCAGGTATGGCCACAAACTGGAACCCTAAGCGAAGTTGGGCAAAGACACCTCTGGCCACAGCCGCTACCTGAGAATCCAGGAGCAGTTGTAAGTCTAGAAGAACCCCCAAGTTATGAACCTGCTTTGTCAGGGGAAGTGCAACCCTGTTCAGAGTCAGTTGATAGTCCAGCACCTGAATTGTGGATTTCCTAACCAAGAGGATCTCTGTCTTGTCTGAATTCAATCTCAGCTTGTTTGCTCTCATTCAGGTCCCAACTGCCTCCAGGCAGCACTCTAAGGCCTCAAGAGCCACCTTGGATTGAGGAGGAAAGGAGAGCTGGGTGTCATCAGCGTACTGGTGGCACCCTACTCCAAATCTCCAGATGACCTCTCCCAATGGTTTCATATAGAAATTAAATAGCATGGTGGACAGAATGGAACGCTGTGGCACCCCCAACCTCAAAGGCCAGAGTGTTGAACAGGCATCCCCCAGCACCACCAACTCAAACCTGTCAGCCAAGTAGGAGCAGAACCACTACAGAACAGTGCCCCCAACCCCCAACCTGGCTAATTGACCCAAAAGGACACCACAGTCAATGGTGTTGAAAGCCGCTAAGAGGTCCAGCAAGACCAACAGGGTCGCACTCCCCCGTCTAGTCCTCAGCGCACGTCATCTAGCAAGGTGACCAAGGCTTTTTCGGTCCCAAAGCCTGACCTGAAGCCTGATTGAAAAAGATCCAGATAATTTGTTTCATCCAGAACTCTGGAGCTGTGACACCACCACCCGCTCAATCACCTTGCCCAGGAAGAGGAAGTTTGAGACTGGCCAGTAATTATCCAACACAGTTGGATCCAAGGAGGGCTTCTTCAAGAGGGGACGTACCACCACCCTTTTTAACGCCAGTGGTAGAGCCCCCTCCATCAGAGAAGAATGAACCAACTTCCCTGTCCACTCAGCCAGTCCCTCCACCGGGGGCAGATCTATCAAGCCAAGATGGCCAAGGGTCAAGCAGGCAATTTGATGGCCTCACAAACCAGAGAAGTCTGTCCACATCTTCAGGCTGTGCAAGCTGGAAAGAAATCAGACAAGCAGTTGCTTCAGGGACATCATTGGACATTGTCAATGTGGTGTCCAAGTCATGACGAATCCGATCAATTTTATTTGCAAAATGTTTAGAGAACTCTTCACAGCGGGTGAACATGTGTTCCTCCTGATATTTTGAGGGGGCCAGATGAAAAAGGCCACACACCACATGGAACAACCCCCACTGAGCAGTTCTCTGCAGCTATAATGGTAGCAGAGAGGAAAGACCTTCTTGCTGCTACCATTGCCGCAGAGTAGGCTCTATAGCAGTGGTCCTCAAACTATGGCCCAGGGTTTGGATACAGCCCGCCAGACCCCTCAATCCGGCCCGTGGGCACTTTCAGAAACCCCCCTCTCCCCCAGCTGGGGGTTGGGAGAACCCCAGGGGCCTCGACGCCAGGCGCACGCACGCAGGAGGGACTGAGCAGGAAGCACGCACAACTGTTGCCGCTTCTCTGCAGCGCCAGGGTTTCTCTGGCCGGCGCATGCGCCCTTCCCGCTCAGTCGCTGTTTTTTTGTATAGTCACTGCGCGTGCGCTAGCCAGGCAAGCCCTGGCACTGCGGAGAAGCTGCAACAGGCATGTGCGCTTCCCGCTCAGTCCCACCTGCGCCCTTCCCGCTCAGTTGCCGGCTTGTAAGTCACACTTTCCTAGAAAGGATGGGGCTCTGATGCTGCAAGCCTGCCACACTTTCCTAGGAGTAAGCCCATTACTTCTGTGTAGGAATGGATGGATGGATGGGGCTCTGATGCTTAGGATGGGGCTCTGATGCTGCAAACCTGCCACACTTTCCTAGGAGTAAGCCCATTACTTCTGCGTAGGGATGGATGGATGATGGATGGATGGGGCTCTGTTTCTTAGGATGGGGCTTTGATGCTGCAATCCTGCCACACTTTCCAGGGAGTAAGCCCATTGACTATCATGGGATTTACTTCAGTGTAGGAATGCGACACAGGCGTGGGGCATGGCTCGCCAGGAGGAAGCTATAGTCCAGCTCCCGACAGTGTCTGAGGGACAGTGAACCGGCCCCCTGTTTTAAAGTTTGAGGACCCCTGCTCTATAGTGAGCTCTATACTGGTTCATTCAGATTCATCACGGGTTTTCTGCCACCGTCGCTCTAGACACCTACCCTGTTGCTTCATCATTCACAGCTCCTCATCCAGCTGCTCTCCAACTGTGACATGGTAGAGGTTGCTCAGGAGCAATCTGATCCAAAGACCCTGGCCATTTCCCTTTTCCAGAGGTCAACCAGATCCTCAGATGAGAGAGCAGCCCCGGCAGCTGGAAAATCCCCCGGAGTCCTCGTGAAACCTTCATGATCCATTAGCCTCCAGGGGTGGACCAAAGAATGCAGACCAACAAAGCCTGATCACTCCGCTTTCTTGATCAAAGTAAAATCATTCCTTGCCCTCTTACCTGTCCTTCTCCCATCTTCTCCTTGTTCCTGCCCAGCCATATTCAAGCACATTAACAACACAATCTTGGGCCAGCACACGTTCCTTGCGCCAGCGCAATATCACAAATGTGTTGTAAATTTGGTGTCTCCTTCAGGGTTAGTTGTGCTGCTGCACAACCTTTTTGCTTGTCCTCGAAGGTAAGTTGTGCTGGTGCAGAAAGGTGTGCCAGCCTGTGGAAACGAAACCCAGCCTCTGCAGTAGCAGAACTCTAGAGCTCTGCACCAGCCAAGCTTGGTCAATGAGAGGTCTGAAGTGGGCAGGGAGTGGGCAGAAGGTGGGACGGGAGTCTACCAGGGAGGCAGTCCTAGAATAGGCAAGTGGGGAGTGGGAGGCAGGACAGAAGCCCAGTGACATACCATATCCCAACCACAGTCCCCAAGCAGCAAAGAGGAGACTATAGGTGCAATTCTAAAGACACTTTCCTGGGAGTAAGACCCATTGAATACAATGGGGCTTACTTTTGGGTAGACATGGTTAGGATTGTGCTATATGTCTGCCCATGGCTACTCAGTTTGGCACCACGTCCAGAAGCAATGCAGGACTGAATAGACCCATTTTTGCCACTGCAGCCCTAGCAGGGGAAACTTTAAGAACCCCAGAAATTTTAAGAACCCCAGAAACTTTAAGCAGGCCCCATAAGAACAGAAATTTTTGTCCAGCATGTTTGTATCATCAAACCAGGCAGGAGCAACCGGAGGGTGGCAAAGGTTGAAAGGAGGGTGTGGGAGATGTGGGGGCACAGCAGGGCTGCTGTGCTTTCCTCTTCCTCACCTGGCTGTTTCTTTAAGCAGCAACTGGCCAAGCAAAATGGGTATGCTGGTGAAGTGTGCATGTCTATCAATATATATGAAAATTACAAAAGGGGGCTTAAAGTGCCACTTCAAGCAACACCAAAACCATTGAGGAGGTGAGTTGCATGCCTCATGCAGTAGATCCACAGTAGATCCACACTTTTTGGGGCAGCGGCTCTGAGGCCACCTCCACTTGAGCATGTTATGGAAGTGAATTGAGGTCTTGCGCAAGCAGAATGGTTATTTTAAATGTAATAAAATGTGGTTGCATGCCATCAACCTCTGGCCTCAGGTGGAATATAAACTCAAATTAAAAAGGAAATCAATACAGCAAGGGCCTACGGTCATACGAGGCAATAGATAATCTTACACATTGTAAAACCAGTCTCAAGTAGAAGTGTTTGCTTGTGCTGTATCAAACATTCACCAGTTCTGATTTTTCAATCCAAATCCCTCTCAATTCTTTAGATTGCAGATATATTTGCTTTTTGCCACTGTTTTTTTTTTTCTCACTAGACCAGGGGTCTCCAAACCAAGGCCCTGGGACCAAATGTGGCCCTCAGCAAGTGTCCATCCAGGCCACTAAAATTGAGTGTTGGAAGGGTTAGGATGGATAAGAGAAAATATTTCGTTACCCAGAGTGTGTAGCTGGTCTGTAGAACTCCCTGCCACAAGATGTGGTGATGTCATCTAGCCTCAATGCCTTTAAGAAGGGATTGGACAAACTCTTAGAGAAAAGGGAACCATCACAGGTTACAAGCCATGAGGGGTGTGTGTAGACATGGACACCCTCAAAATGCCAGATGCAGGGGCGCACCCAGATGCAGGCGTCACATGTGCACCCTGAAGCATCTGGTGGGCCACTGTGTGATACAGGAAGCTGAACTAGATGTGCACCAAATCTGTTCTTAGAGGATTCTATAGTATTTATATACCGCTTTTCAACTAAAATGTTCACAAAGTGGTTTACAAAGAAAATGAAAAAAATTAATGGCTAATGGGTCCCTGTCCCAAATGCAAAAGAACACCAGCAGAAGCCACTTGAACAGACATTGCTGGGGTGGGGATGGCCAGTTACTCTTTCCTTGCTACATAAAAGAGAAACGCACCCTTTTGCCCTTGCCTCTTACATCACACAAGGCATTCCCTTCCCCAAATTTCATGTTTCGAGGTCCAGGGGTTGGGGCAGGGCTATGATCACATAGGGATTCCTCAATGTAAAGTACAGGGATGAATATGTCTGGCTCCCCTTTTCACCCCCTTCCAGTTTGAATTTCCAAAAATCAGTTCTTAGTGGGAGCATCGCAGGAGGAATACCCTCCCCAAATTTCACGCTTTTAGGTCCAGTGGTTTTGGCTGGGCATTGATGAGTGAGTGAGTGAGTCAGTCAGTCACTCAGTCAGTCAGTGACTTTTCAGTTTTATATACATTATATAGATTATTCAATTTCTTTGTTTCTCAAGTCCTGGGCCACCATCTCTTTTGACATTCTGAAAGTTAGGCTGCAATCCACTTCCCTGGGAGTAAGGGCGCAATCCAGAGTAACTATGGGAAGTCCTTGCTCCAGTGTAAGAACAATTTGCCCTGGATTGCAATATGAATTTCCCATAGGTTTTCACTAGGTGGTGCAGTAACTACGGGTGCACGTAATGTCTCTTACATGCTCCCGTAGTTATTCTGGATTGTAGGGTAAGACCCATTGAACACAGTGGGGCTAACTTTTGAGTAGATACGCTTAGGATTTTGCCCTTAGTGGGACTTTGACACCAAACTGTGGCAACTTGGATGACAAAAAGGAAAGAGATTTTAAAGCCAAAGAGGATATACCCCCAAATCCAGAGTATACTACGGGAGCATGTAAGAGTCTTTATGTGCACCTGTAGTTACTGGTGAAAACTTATGGGAAATTCATATTGGAAACCAGAGTAAGTTGTTCTTACACCGGAGCATGGACTCCCCCGTAGTTCCTCTGGATTTTGCCCTTAACTATAATAATGACACTTGAACTATATGTAACACATTATAAGCAACTGTTTGTAGTGACAACTTTTCTATATGCTGTGCTTCCAAAATTGTTTCCAAAATTACCCTTCCTATTATAACATCTGAATTGATTTTTGTCGTGATTAAAATAGGGAAACCGGATTCAAGGGAATTGGCCCAAATACATTTTGAAAACTGCATCCATTTGGCTTAAACAGCTTGGATTATAACAAGGCCAACGTAACATTTTGGAATGATTTGGTTGACATTCCAATGAAGACAAGTGAGCCCCCAGACAGATTGCGACACCGCAGAACTATTTTTGTCATTCAGCATTTAAATATTTTCCAAGGCGCACGAGTCTAATCCTAATACTGAGCACATTTCCATATTTCCTTCCATGTCTAAAGAGAGAAACTCACGGAATGTAATACTTTTGACACCCATAATAGGTGGAGAGGCAGGAAGATCTTTCTTTAGTAGACAGATGAATGGAAGGAGAAAGAAGGTGGGCCAGTATCTTCACTCCATTACTGATGGTGATTAGGCCTGTGCCAAATGTTCTCCGCATCCAATTTTTACTTTCAAAGTATCACATTCAATCCAGCCAAGACGCTTGCAAAAAAAGCACCCACCTTACCAATGTGGTGTGTCGGTGCTCAGCATGTCCTGCTTCCCTGGCAGCTGCTGCTTCTCAATGCAATTCTGTTTAGATCATCTGGTTGGCACCAACTTTGCTCACAAAGTGAAATTCAAAACAAATTTTGGAGAGTTTCTTGGGGAACGTTCAAGGGAAGCCAAACACATTTCAGTAAGACCAATGACTGCTCAGGGAGTTTTTGTACAACCGTTCTTGTGATAGATCCTGGATAGATGGGTGGAGGGATCTGCAGGCATTCGTTGGGACACCTGCATGCAGTCTATGCATACACAGTGTATGCCCTTAGGGCTCTCTACCTAAGTCTGGAAACCGTAGTTTTTTCAGAGTTCCCAACTGCGTAGAGCAGCAGTACAATCTCTGTGTTGTGACAACCTGGGGCATTGCAAAACATTTGCAACTAGAGTGATTGTAGGTTATTTGGATGTTGTATGATTCTGCATTGAGCCGGTTTACACTGTTATGTGATTGATTAAGATAAAGCAAAGTGCATGATTCGCATTTAAGAGGTCAAGATAAAGTTCCCCTTGCAGGTTAACTTCCAGTCGTGTCCGACTTTAGGGTGCGGTGCTCATCCCAATTACAAGCCTTTAGAGCCAGCGTTGTCCAAAGACAGCGTTGTCCAAAGACATATAGTCATGGGGGCGACATGACTATATGGCGAGGCGCACAGAACACTTTTACCTTTCCCACCAAGGTGGTACCTGTTTATCTACTTGCATTTACACGCTTGCATTTACAGGCTTTCGAACTGCAAGGTTGGCAGAAGGTGTTAGAATTTCAAAGATAAATAAAAGACAGAGAGATATAAATTTGAATGATTTAGATGAGCCGAGAAGAGGTAGTGCATAAAATGAATTTAAGATTGGAAAAGAGATTAACTTGGGGTGCAATCCAGAGTAACTATGGGAAGTCCTTGCTCCGGTGTAAGAACAATTTGCTCTGGATTGCAAAATGAATTTCCCATAGGTTTTCACTAGGTGATGCAGTAACTACGGGTACACGTAATGTGTCTTACGTGCACCCGTAGTTACTCTGGATTGTAGGGTTGGTCACAAGTCGGAGGTCCTTATGTATCTAACCTATGTATACCGTTCCCTAATGTATTCCACATTTCCTGTACCTGTATCTTTAATTATAAAAAAAACAATAAAAATTGTAAAAACCGAAAAAACATTTGCAAGTAAGTGTGCACAGGGGAGTGGAGGGAGGAGGAAGGTTGAACAGGATGGGATGGCAGAACAGGAAGAGTGGGGCAGAAATAATGGTGACAGGACAGGTAGTGGGTAGGATCAGCAGCTGTGCACACCAAATCCCAAGCCCTTTCCCATGTCTGATCCACCTGCACAGAGAAATGCAGACCTGTGATCATGATTGAGCTGAAACATTTCCAAGTTGCCACATGGAAGCTACTGGGGCTCAATCTGGGCAAGAGGGTAAATATCCCCTTACCCTGGCAGACATTCAGAAGCTGAAGATCTCACACAGGCGTAGCAGACGCCACACCGGCACCACTGCATCAGCACAAAGGAATTTAAAGAGGAGGACTGAGCAATGCCTCAGTGGACAAAGATTGCATCTGAAGTGCTATTAAATGATATGGAAATGGTGGATAGATCTGGGAATGATATTTGCAAACAAGGCTAGTTGTGGACCAGGAAAATTCTCAACGCATCCGCCCAACCCCAAATAAACTGAATTGTTCTCCAATTTTCCTTTAAAATGTGGTAAAGAAAATTTTGATTTGCTCTAGCAGATCTAGCTCTAGCTCAGATCTACTCTTGCCAAGATAATATTCCAAATATTCCATTGGTATTTAAGATACTGATTCATAAACACAGATCTCATATTGGGGCATAGTCAGAGATATTCACAGCATCCCACAATTACACACTGAAACTCAAGCACTTGTCGGTCAATCACTTTAGATCATTACATCCTGGTTATACTTGGATATTTGCCTAAAGTGGCAAGTATCTAATGTTTAATTAGATATTAAATATATTATTATACACCCCAAGCCTTCAAGATGGAAGTGAGCTGACCTTTTAATTAAAACTAAAGTGATTTGCAGAAAATGTATGTTTTTTTCACATGGAAATGAGGAAACGGGCAAGTTATGGAAACATCCTGGCTTTCTTGATGTCTGTGGACATCAATGTCAAGTTTTCCATTGATACTTGGACCTCACAGTGCCACTTTCGTAAAGTCATTTACTTACTTTTTTAAAGCATACCAGCAGCTAAGAGGGTGGCCTATACAGATAGTGATTAAACAACAGCAAATAAATATTAAAATGCACTCCTAAAAATACTCACCTTATGACATCCAAAATCAACAATCACATAGAAAAAATAATAGATATAAACTAAAGTAGCAGCATCACAGTCAGAATATCTGGAACACCTAGTCAAATACAAAGATTTCAGTCTTGTACTTACAGTGACCTAAGCCTGACTACTCAGAAATAAGTCCTTTTGTATTCGATGGGGCCTACTCCCAGGAAAGTGAGTTTAGGATTGCAGCCTTAATGGGGTGTAGGTTAAGCAACCCTGGGGCAATCAGTCCAAAGGTGGAGGCTCACCATAAACAAGCCTTTGTCATTGGTCATCTTCCTAGCTCAAGGTAGGAACATCTGGAGATGGTTGGAGATCAGGAAAAAATTCCTGACGGTGAGGGCGGTTCAGCAGTGATAGATTGCCAAGGAAGATGGTGGACTCTCCCTCACTTGGGATCTTCAAGCAGAGGCTCGACAAGCTCTAGGAGGATTTCCTGCTACAGGCAGGGGGTTGGACTAGATGACATACCCTACAATCCAGAGTAACCACGGGAGCACATAAGAGACATTACGTGTACCCGTAGTTACTGCACCACCTAGTGAAAACCTATGGGAAATTCATATTGCAATCCAGAGCAAATTGTTCTTACACCGGAGCAAGTACTCCCCGTAGTTACTCTGGATTGCGCCCATAGAGTCCCTTCCAACTCTAGGATTCTATGATTCTAAGGTAACCGATGGGCTGTTTCATGTGGGGACAGGCAGTCCTTTGCATAGGACTAAATATGCTAAGACATCTACTGCAGTTCAATTATGGTTAATGGCAAATAAGGCCAAAGAATGAAATACAGCCATGTCAATGCACATTATTGTGGACATGCAAGTGGCTTCTCCCATCGACTTGGTAAAGAGGCAGAATGCTGGTTAAAATCAGTGCCCTAGACAAGGCCACAAAATTATTTCTGCCTGAATTTCCCCCATAAGAACTTGCCAAGACATCCTTAGGGGAGCTAGAATAAATATTCACCATGAACTTTAAATATCTAAGTTTATATATTTCATGATTCAGTTCACACTCAGCTATTTTGAAAATAAAATGAATGTTCAAATTTGATTTCAGAATTTGGAAGGGGAAAAAACACACACACCATATGGTTGAAACCCACCTAAAATATGATGCACAACACCAACACCAACACCACAGTGGCATGTATCAAAGTAAGCAAATGTATTTGAATGTGATTTGTTGAGTTGGAGGAGGCAAAAAAGGAGTAGTTTCCGTTCTTTTCTAAAATGAACTGCCTCCAAAAATTCTGACTAAGACTCCGAAACAAACTCAACAAAGACATACGCGTATCACGTGGTTTCAACTGCTCACCAAGATTTGGGCTGGGGGTGGACGCGGCGAGGTTGGGGAGGCTACGAAAAAGTCTGTCCATCTTGACTGGATTCCAGTAGTGCAACGTGGCTTCATATGGTAAATAAAGATGTTAGCAGTTTACATGTCTTTTGACAAGTAACACATTGTTTTCAAATATCAAGACCAAATGTTGGCAATCATCAGAATCTGCACATCAAACAGGTGCCCACGAGATATGTTTGCCAAACTCAAGCATGCACAAAAGCCAAATATAAGGGAGAATATAGCTAGCGTGGTGGTTTCAAGAAAGGATGCTAAAATATATATTTTTAGGCATTGCAGGCATACCATTTTGTTCCTCCCTGCACCACCGGGGATGCTGGTAGGAGGCAGATTTATAGACAGATCATTGGCATTGGCATCCATCCGTCTCGAAAGACTATGGTATCATGCTCAAAACTGTATGCGAAGCACAAAGGCTTGGGTAGATTGATATGAAGGATATCATATGTTACCCAAGCTGCAGATCCCCCCTCTCCATGCCACTGAAATAGCCCAATGGAACGGCAGAGCTGATACGATTGGATCCAGCTGGCGTCGCAGAGCTGGGCTAAGGACAGGAGCTCATCCTGTCTTAGGGGCCGACCCGGGTCTCAAACCCTGGCCTGCTGGTTAACAGGCACAGTGTCTTAACCACTTGCGCCACCCAACAGGAAACAACATTGGGCCAGAATTCTTCTGGACTTGAAATGATGTGGTCTCAGCAGGTCAGTAGCTGCTATAGAGGTTCTCAATCTGCAGCACTCCATCTGAGCCGTCCTTTGCTCCATGTCCATATCTCCAACCTTAGCTTCTTGGTGCCCCAAACCAGGTACTTTGTCATTGAACTGGCTGCAAACAACGTAGCCCAGGATGAGCTGGTGTCAGTCTAAATGGGCCAAAAGCAAGTACATGATCCCAAACAGGCTGGAGTCAAGTTTCACAACAGCAAGAGGGGATCAGGAGAGGAGATCATTTGAACTCAAGTCTTGCAACTCAGTCCTAAGCTGCATTTGAGTCTCATCAATCATAGATTCAAACTTAACATTCAGTTTGAAACTCCGGACTTAAGATTTGGACTTGATGCCATATTTGGCTCTGAATCCTTGTGTAACCTTGTATGTGTGATCCTGTGTGTATGTTCCTGCTTCTAGGCAGAAGTGGAGCACCAGCATGGCCAGCCAACCTGAACTAACTCCACTTGGCTTGTGACAATAGGCTGTACTGACGTGCCCCACTTTCTGATGATTTGTTTTCTGGTGATTCCACTCTTTCAACATCTCTACACAGAACTCATTCATTCAACACAAGCTCCAGTCTTTCAACCTCTTTCTGCTTGTCTAAAGGCGAAAGTTGTCTTCCCTAATGTTGATTTGCGTGTGACGTGGTGATCAAACTGTTTTTGGCATGATGACTTTCTTCAGTAAATGACCATCATTCAGATACACAAGATATTTGTATATTTACACATGCCTTTGTTCATTTTACTGTAATTTGTTAAGCTTTTGGCTATATATAATATATTTTACTAGCGAAAGGCGTACCCGCGTTGCGGGAGTAAAAGTCCCCCGTATGCCATTCCCCCATAATCATCAACCCCCCATGGATAACTTCCCCCCAGGCGTAACAACCCCCATGCGCAACTTCCCCCATACACATCAACCCCCCCAAGCGCAACTTCACCCATGCGCATCAACCCAGCATGCACAAGTTAACCCATGCACAACTTCCCCCCATGCACATCAACTACCATGCACAACTTCCCCCATGCGCATCAACCCCCCATGCACAACTTCCCCCATATGCATCAAACCCCATGCGCAACTTTCCCCATGCGCAAATTCTCCCCATGCACAACTTCTCCCCATGCGCAACTTTCCTCCCATGCGCAGCTTTCCCCAGGGGCAACTTCCCCCCATGCGCAACTTCCCCCCGTGTGCAACTTCCCCCCCGTGCGCAACTTCCCCTCGTGCGCAACTTTCCTCCATGTGCATCATCCCCATGCGCAACTTCCCCATGCGCAACTTCCCATATGCGCAACTTTCCTCCCATGCGCAACTTCCCCATGCGCAACTTCCTCCGAGCGCATCATCCCCCATGCGCAACTTTCCTCCGTGTGCATCATCCCCCCATGCGCAACTTCCCCATGCGCAACTTCCCCCATGCGCAACTTTCCCCATACACAACTTTCCTCTCATGTGCAATTTTCCCCATGCGCAACTTCCCCCCATGCGCAACTTCCCATATGCGCAACTTCCCATATGCGCAACTTTCCCCGGTGCGCAACTTTCCCCATGTGCAACTTTCCCCCATGCACAACTTTCCCCCATGCGCAACTTCCCCATGCGCAACTTCCCCCCATGCGCAACTTTCCTCCATGTGCATCATCCCCATGCGCAACTTCCCATATGCGCAACTTTCCTCCCATGCACAACTTCCTCCGTGTGCATCATCCCCCCATGCGCAACTTTCCTCCGTGTGCATCATCCCCCCATGCGCAACACCCCCCATGCGCAACTTCCCCCATACGCAACTTTCCTCTCATGTGCAATTTTCCCCATGCGCAACTTCCCCCCATGCACAACTTCCCCCATCTGCAACTTCCCCCCATCCGCAACTTCCCCCATCCGCAACTTCCTCCCATGCGCAACTTCCTCCCATGCGCAACTTCCTCCCATGTGCAACTTCCCCCCTGTGCAACTTTCCTACATGCGCAACTTCCCCCATGCACAATTTCCCCTCATGCGCAATTTCCCCTCATGCGCAGCATCCTCGCCAGCGCAACCTCTTCCTCCGAACAACATCCCCCAGTGCACCAGGGTCTGAGCACCAAACTGGCTGGATGTTGTTCAGTCTCCCATGTTAAGTATAGGACAGAAACACGTTGCCCCCTTTTCAGCCCCTGAAGAGTTAAATTTCCCCACATGGGTTCTTGGTGGGTGTTCAGGTGACAGAAGGAACTCCCAGAATTCCATGCTTCAGGCCCAGCAGTTGGGGCGGAAAGTTGCTGAGTCAGCAATTCTCAATGCAAAGTATAGGGAGGAAAACGCGTTGCGCCCCTTTTCACCCCCTTCCGGTTGGAATTTCCGAAAACTGTTTTTTAGTGCACCCCTCCCTCACGGAAGGAACTTCACCCATGTTTCACCCCAAATTTCACGCTTCTAGGCCCACCGGTTTTGGCAGGGCAGTGATGGGTGAGTCAGTCAGTGAGTGAGTGAGTGAGTCAGTCAGTGAGTGACTTTTCTCTTTTATATATATAGATAATATCACTTATAAAAGCCTAAATAACACATTTTTGGCTATATGTTGATAAATATGTGTTATTTTGGCTTATATAAGTGATATTTATGTCTTTTTGGTTGACACTGTGGTTTTTGCAAGTTGAAAAATCTGTGTTCCACTTTTCAACGGTTTTCACTTTTAAACAGTGTGCTGATCCCTAACCTGTCCAGCAAGTGGTGGGGGGGAATGCTTGGACTTTTATGCTGGGGAAAAAAGTGGTTGGACAAATCAGAAACGAGGCAGTAGATTGCTGACAGGTGGGCAGGTGCTAAGTGCTTTTAGGACACCCCAGGACAACCTGCCATGACATCAATTATCCTGAAAACAACTAGTTAATCTGGCCTCATCACTGGGCTGGCCCTTTATGAATCCTGCATCCTTACAGTCATGTGAATAGGGCTTGAGTTGCAGAGTTCTCCAAATACGGCATTGGGAGACCTGTGATAACTTACCGATAGCCTCTGATAACTAATGATGCACAAGTTTATGCTAATGGAAGACAGAAAAAGTCTCTGAAAGAATGTGTGTGTGTGTGTGTGTGTGTGTGTGTGAGAGAGAGAGAGAGAGAGAGTATTAACAGCCCAATCCTATCCTTCTTTCCAGTGTAGACACAACACAGCATGGTGGTGAAGAAAGATATGTACCCATACCCTGTACCCATACCAGCTTACACAATACAATAAATCCAACCCACTGGAAATCACACCCCATACAGCACTGGAAAACTGGATAGTATTGGGCTGTGATGAGACCACTATAAATATGAGAGAGAGAGAGAGAGAGAGAGAGAGAGAGAGAGAGAGTATTAACAGCCCAATCCTATCCTTCTTTCCAGTGTAGACACAACACAGCATGGTGGTAAAGAAAGATACGTACCCATACCCTGTACCCATACCAGCTTACACAACACAATAAATCCAACCCACTGGAAATCACACCCCATATAGCACTGGAAAACTGGATAGTATTGGGCTGTGATGAGACCACTATAAATATGAGAGAGAGAGAGAGAGAGAGAGAGAGAGAGAGAGAGAGAGAGTATTAACAGCCCAATCCTATCCTTCTTTCCAGTGTAGACACAACACAGCATGGTGGTAAAGAAAGATATGTACCCATACCCTGAACCCATACCAGCTTACACACCACAATAAATCCAACCCACTGGAAATCACACCCCATACAGCACTGGAAAACTGGATAGTATTGGGCTGTGATGAGACCACTATAAATATGAGAGAGAGAAAGAGAGAGAGAGAGAGAGAGAGAAATCCATCTATATTCTGCTGCAAGTCACATTCTCTACATTCTAGTTGTTTAGTTTATTTATTTCTGCCAACATTCAAGGAGATTTACTTCTGATTTTAATCTGACCCCCCAAGCCCCCCATTCTGAACCTGTGCACTGATTAAAAGTAAAGGCGGTACGTTATGAAAGTCAGCAAATCTGTGATTCAAAAAAGGACACCTTACCAAAGGGTCAGTATTTTATATTAAGAGGAAAAGTCTGAAATCAGGGAAGGAATGCTACTCTCAGAGTAAAGAGATTCTGTTGCTCCAAAAGCTAGCATTAATAATTCATTTCTTTATAGAATTCTCTACTCTGGGCTCTGCGCAGGTATAATAGTTTGAAAGACCTTCTACAGTAGGCGAAATATTAAGCGCTCTCTACCTCCAACAAATTTTAAAGCAATCCACCTTGATGTGACAGGCAGGCCTCTGACTTGAAGAGAGGCAACTCTGAGTGCCCGGGACAAAAATTAATCTTTATAAAACAGGGGGCCAGAACAGCGAAGCTGAATTGACTGCATCGCTTACGAAGTACAACCGTCAGAAGTGGATAGACTGGAGAAGTGTCACATCTGCATCCTGGTTAAGCAGCAATGGCGTCAGTGGTCAGGATGGTGGGACACCTACTGGCCCATGTCTTGGCAAGTAGTTCAGTGCCAACTAGAGTCCTCTGCTCTTGACACTACTCCTCACCATCCTTCATTTCTGCTTCTTTGTGAGGTCTTGAACTAGCAGCTCTAGTACCACCAGTGCCTTATTCTACCAGGGCAGCACCCTGCTGAGTTATCAGACTGAATTCTGGGGTACTGCAGTGCCGCCCTTATAATGGCCAAAGCTGGTACTGCAAGCACTCAGTTCAGGTGACTTGAAGAACCCAATGCCTGATCCAAGCTTGGTTCCTCAATCAGAGTAACTCTGTGGCATTCCGGAGGGAGGGATTCCAGGGGGTGACTTGACCCTCAATGGCACATCTGGAGGGTTTCATGCCTATGCCAACCCTTGGACGATCCCACCTTCTATCTCCCTTCAGGAGGCTTGTTAAATATTGAAGGGGGGTTAATAATCCATATTTCTAGTGCACATAATTCATATTCATGGATTCTGTAATCATGGATTCTCCTCTAACGCATGACCAAGAGGAAGAGAGTGTGTCCATGTAAGTGATTGCATGTGATATGCAATTTGTGTGGTTATATGTGCCCTGACTTGCATGTGCGTGTCCGAAAGACCATTTTTGTGTAATATGTTTTACCTTTGTGGTTTCGAGAGAGGTTCGTGTTGTGCGTGGCTATGCTGTCTATGAGTTGTTATATGTGCTTGTATGTGTCTCGGAGAGAGGGAGAGAGACAAAGAGAGGGGTAGCTGTGTTAGTCTGTTACAGCAGAAACCAACAAAGAGACATCTGACAAAGTGGGCTCTAGTCCATGACAGCTTATGCCACAATAAATCTGTTAGTCTATAAGGTGCCACTTTATTATGTTTCTTGTGTCGGTCTGTGTGTGGCTGCATATGTATCACAGAACTGTCATTTGCGGCTTGGCTCAATTCCTGATCAGCTCTGCATGTGCCTTGAGTTCTCTGCCATGGATTTGTATTGTCCTTTGTCTAGTCTCAGTCTGCACATTTTCTATCAAAAAAATGGGTACATGTACCATTATTTTTTAAAAATTGGCTATATAGTGTAGCCACCTGTGCACCGGACTACTTTTTTGAATGATTTGCTGCATTAGTTTTGAGTTCTCTTCCATGAATTGACTGACTAACCTTGAATAGCTGCTGCAATTAAGGTGATTTACCATTGTGGGTAATGGCAGTACCCACTGCCCTCTGGCAAACATGGTGGCATGGATGTCAAGCCACAAGACCAGGGCTTGGAGCAAGAAAGGCAATGAGGGATCTTCCTACACTTGTAAGCACTGGTGGGCTTCAGGGGGTTCTCACAGGTTCTATAGAACCCTTTGCTAATGAGCACCTGGTTCTGAGAACTGGTTACTAATGGGACGTAGAACCTGTTGTTAGTTTAGGTTATTGGGACATAGAACCTGTTGTTAATTTAGGTTACTGGGAAAATCCAGAGTAACTACAGGAGCACAATCCAGAATAACTACGATCCAGGGCACAATCCAGATTAACTATGGGAGCACGTAAGAGACATTATGTGCACCCGTAATTACTGCACCACTTGGTGAAAACCTATGGGAAATTCATATTGCAATCCAGAGTAACTTGTTCTTACTCCAGAGCAAGGATTCCTCGTAGTTACTCTGGATTTCACCCATAGAACCTGTTGTTAATTTATTTGAATCCCACCACTGCTTGTATGGAATCTCCATCCTCTCTCCGCTCCAGTGGTTTGAGGAAGGTTGGGGTATGTTAGATTTCTGAAGCTAACTATTGGTTCTGGGTGAGTTGTGGAGCCATCATTCAGCAGGGAATTTCAGCCACAAGGCAGGGACAGCTAATGTGTGCTTCTGCAGGTGAGGCACGAACAGGATCTTGCCCGTTTCTGATAGGAAGGAAGGAAGGAACTCTCATGAAATAAAGATGGACATGCTCATATTTTCATTGGTTGAGGGAAGGCAGGAGAAGGAGCCAAGGAGATTCTTGCCTTACAATTTGCTGTTGAAGCCCGGGGTGTTGCAGTCACGCTTTCCACTACCTGGTTGACTGCAGTGGGAGCTCTGTTGTTACTTAGCGGAGAAACCTCCATTGAATGATCAGCTGCAGTGGGACTATAAGTAGAGCTGCCAAGGATTGGATCATCCCCGTAAGCCTCCCAGCTTCTGCTTGTAACTCTCCTCTTACTGCTTCCATCCCTGTTCTCTCCCAATCCCACCCTATTTTCCGATGCCCACATCTGGGCTAACTTTTGGAAGAGAAGCTTTGGTCTCTTGGGCCTCAAGAGTTGCAGGATTCCCCAGATCTCCTGCTTCTACCCCTACTTTATTATAGGTGCAGGATGCATCCTCCAACGTTCTTCATATGTATTTCTTTTCGAACCACAGCCTTGTCCTTTGGCACGCATGTTTGCAGCTAGTCTCCTTGACAATGATCACTTGAGTCAAACCAACACACATCATTTGTTTCCTCATCCCCTAAAAAGAATTTGTGTGTGAGCCCCCAGAAGGAGTTGAGAACTGTCCGATCCCTCTCCCTCTCCACCGATCATTAATCAACTGTCGTGCAATCTCAAGCAATCATGTAGTGTTTGTTACAGAATTAAATGATTTGGCGTCTCTTGTCCATGCCGGGAGGTGCAGCTGTTACGCAGGAGATTTTTTGTGTTAAAAGACTGGAAGGCAACAAATACAGTATGACCTTGAGCTGAAAGAAAGATGTATGTAGAAGAGAGGGGAAAAGGACTTTTCCTAACCAAGGCAGAGATATTTCATAATTCAATTACCATCTTGTTCAGTATGACTGTTATATAAAATCTAGAAGTCATTCAAATTACAGAAGTTCTCAAAGGTTAGGTTTTCTTCCTGCAAAAGCATTCTTCACTTTTCTCATCGAGGAAAGATGGATTGCCAGCACCATATAAATTAGGAAAGTAATGGCTAAGCGTGATGTGTATATGGGTGCCTTGAACAAAGGGACAGATTCACTTGCCATTTGTCACCATTGTCCTGCATTGCCTTGACACTGGAGCGCTCCGGTGGGCGGCTGTGGGCATGACACAGAGTTCAGCTGATGCATGAGGTCAGAGCGCACATCTCACGGGGAAAAGGCACAAGTTCCATCCTATAATCAGAAGCCTCAGCCAGAGTTGAGTCCAAACCAGAGGATATCAAGAGAGAGGCAAATGCACAGAATTAAAGTACAAAGCAGGCCTCCGTCAGTCTTGAAAGACTATAGTATCGTGCTTGGCGCGGCATACGCTGCATGTGAAGCACGAAAGCCTGGGTTGGATTGTTATGGAGGATAGGCTGTTACCCAAGCAGCAGATCCGCGCTCTCCACGCCACTGAATTAGTCCAATGGAAAGGCAGAGCCAATACGATTGGATCCAGCTGGCGTCGCAGAGCTGGGCTAAGGACAGGAGCTCACCCTGTCTTGTGGGGACCCGGGTCTTGAACCCTGGCCTGCTGGTTAACAGGCCCAGTGTCTTAACCACTTGCACCACCAACAGCCACATTAAACAAAGATGGGTTTACAAAAAAAAAAAAAAGCTAGAAAAGAAATAGCATCTTAAGGGTGGACGGCTAAGGGCAAAATCCAGAGTAACTACTGGGAATCCTTGCTCCGCTGTAAGAACAACTTACTCTGGATTGCAATATGAATTTCCCATAGGTTTTCACTGGGTGGTGCAGTAAGTACGGGTGCGTGTAAAGTCTCTTTCGTGCTCCCGTAGTTACTCTGGATTTGGAGGTATATGCAAGGGGATTCAACTGAGTTGAGCTATTAACTTTCAACATTTTCCAACAGTTTTATGCACTGGCTACTGAAGTCAGATGGGTGCTGAAGTGAAAGAAAAATTAGACAGGGATATGATGCCAGGAGAGCTTTTTTGAAGCCACACAAGTCTGCCTTTAGCAACATCTATTAGCCCTCCAGCTTTGCCTGCTTTTCGGGAGAGCAGAAAGGGAGTAATTGAGATATCTTATTATTAATGTCCCTGGCTGGAAGCAAGCGCCTGCCATACTTAACTTTCTCCTTGTCAAACTGGATTTTGGATATGTGAGGAGGTCAGATTAGAGCAGTCTTCTGTAGGTATGGCAGCCTGAACACGCCTGTCTACTCAGAAGGAAGTCCCATTATAGTTAATGGAGCTTACTCCAAGGAAATTGCAGCTAGGATGGTAGACTGACTCAAATCACAAACAGGCATCCCCACTTACCCAGGGTAGGGAGCACTATCCAAAAGTGAAACCCAGTTTTTTGCAGCTTGCAAAAGCAAAATGCCCACCAAAAGAGACATAAATATCATTTGCAAAACCTTAAATAACATATATTTATTAACACAGAGTCGAAAAACATAACCCATTACAGTAAAATGAACAAAGGCATGTATGGGCATTGAATATCTTATATAACTGAATGATGATTATTTACTGAAAATAGTTTGATCACCATGTCACATGCAAATCAACATCAGAGAAGATAGTTTTCACCTTTAAACAAGCACAGAGTGGTTGAAAGAGTGGAGCATGTGTCGAGTAAATGAATCTTGAAAGGTGTTGAATGAGCAGAACTGTCAGAAAACAAACCATCAGAAAGTGGGGGACACCTGTACAGTTTCCCATTAAGCACAGTGGGATTTGAATAGTGGAACACCTCCTTTCCTACTGAGTGGTGGACTGCTGACCTCCCACTGGCAGTGGCCTGGCACAGACTTGTTCTGGGCTAGCTTTGGCCACTAACTGGGTTGCCACTTAGCCGGGAAACATGTATAGGCTTGGACTCTCAATCTCTCAAACTGGGCATCTCTGGGACTTCATGATAAGTTGTGACTGCTCCCTAAGAGGACATTAATAATGTCTTCTTAATACATTAAGAATATATTATGTCTTAATTATTACATTAAGAATATATTATGTATTAATGTCTATATTCTTTATAGTGTATGTATATATGTATATATACATATGTATACATATGTATATATACATATACATATATTAATGTATATATTAATGTCTACATTCTTAAGAATATAATGTCTTAATAAAGACATTAATGGATGAGGGTCTTGCATAAGCTCCATGAGACTTGTCCATGACCACCAAATTTCATGGATGAGTCTGAAGGTACTCCAGGCTGTTCTTGAGTCCAGCCTATACCAACAAATAAAAAAAGCAGGCCTCTGTCAGTCTTGAAAGACTATGGTATCGTGCTTGGTGCTGTATATGAAGCACGAAAGCCTGGGTTGGATTGTTATGGAGGATAGGCTGTTACCCAAGCAGCAAATCCCCCCTCTCCACGCCATTGAATTAGTCCAATGGAAAGGCAGAGCCAATACAATGGGATCCAGCTGGCGTCGCAGAGCTGGGCTAAGGACAGGAGCTCACCCTGTCTTGTGGGGCCGACCCGGGTCTCGAACCCTGGCCTGCTGGTTAACAGGCATAGTGTCTTAACACTTGCGCCACCCACAGCCCTTACCAACAAATGGGTGCTTTTAAACTCTGGCAAACAGTAGCAGCACACACAGGAAGAGGGTTTGGACCAGCTTTGGACTAAAGCAAAAGCCCCCTAACCCCCAACTGCAGTATCAATCCAGGGTTCAATCCAGCCGGGGTTTTGAAAAGTTAAACCCAGCCGTACAAATGAGCAGCGTACCATAACAGGTTGTTTGACGTTGAGTCCAACATTTCACCTGTTCTGCCGCACTGGCTTTCAACAGTTGGTTACTCCTGTTCTGTGGAAACATTTTCACAGCTTTCCTATGAATCCTTTTTTTATTTCCCTGTTTATTATGTTCCCAGCCCTAGAAACAGTGTTCAAAATGCGCACTATTTGGTAGCAGCCCAAAATTGCACCGGACTATTATTCTGCAGCATCACACCAATGACTCATGTCCACTCTATAGAGCACAATCCTAACCATGTCTACTCAGAAGTAAGCCCCATTATGTTCAATGGGTCTTACCCTACAATCCAGAGTAACTATGGGTGCACATAAGAGACATTATGTGCACCCGTAATTACTGCACCACTTGGTGAAAACCTATGGGAAATTCATATTGCAATCCAGAGTATATTGTTCTTACATTGGAACAAGGACTCCCCGTAGTCGCTCTGGATTGCTCCCCTAGTCTCATGAAAGTGTCTTTAGGATTGCAGCCATAATCTTTATATGTCTTATGTGTGTGTCTTTAACGGCTGTGGGTGGCGCAAGTGGTTAAGACGCTATGCCTGTTAACCAGCAGGCCAGGGTTCGAGACCTGGGTCGGCCCCACAAGACAGGGTGAGCTCCTGTCCTTAGCCCAGCTCTGCGACGCAGCTGGATCCAATCGTATTGGCTCTGCCTTTCCATTGGACTAATTCAGTGGCGTGGAGAGGGGGGATTTGCTGCTTGGGGAACAGCCTATCCTCCATAACAATCCAACCCAGGCTTTCGTGCTTCGTATGCAGCGCTGAGCACGATACCATAGTGTTTCAAGACTGACGGAGGCCTGTGTGTCTTTACTACTACATTTAAAAGCAATACTGAGCAAATGCGGGAGGATTACAGAACCCCCAGTGTGGAATCAATTCCCTCAAACAAAAGAGAAGGTAAATACCTGACATTTATCATTTTTTTATTGCCCCAGTAGGATTTTCTGAAGTTCTCAGTCACCACCAACATCTTTTGTACCTTAAATCTATCCACTGTAGTTTAATGGACGCAATGTTCAAGAAGGCTGCTATATGTCTCCAAAAAATCTATTCTCTTAAATTCTAAAGTTACCGCACTTATAGAACCGTTGAAGGAAAGGGAAATTCCTACAGAAATCCATGAGTATCTTGTTTGGCCATTTATTTAAACTGCCAAGAGCCTGAAGGCCAATTCAGAAATTACGTTTGTGATGTGTTTGTTAAAAGCAGGCCTCCTTCAGTCTTGAAAGACTAGGGTATCGTGCTCGGTGCTGCATACGCTGCATGTGAAGCACGAAAGCCTGGGTTGGATTGTTATGGAGGATAGGCTGTTACCCAAGCAGCAAATCCCCCCTCTCCACGCCACTGAATTAGTCCAACGTAAAGTCATAGCCAATACGATTGGATCCAGCTGGTATCGCAGAGCTGGGCTAAGGTCAGGGGCTCACCCTGCCTTGTGGGGCCGACCCGGGAATCGAACCCTGGCTAACAGGCACAGAGTCTTAGCCACTTGTGCCACCCACAGTCCTGTGTTTGTTACTGCAAAGCCAAATGGTAGCCATCCCCTGTGATAGACATACCCTTCGGCTTGCACAAGGATTCTTTGGGCACTTTCACTGGTATACTTTGGCAACCCAATTCAGATGTTCCTGATGCTATTTAGGTAATTAGGTAGTTTAGGCAATTAAGAGTTAATTGCATTTGTGATTGCAAACATTTGTGATTTTGTGAGTTGCAAACATTTTGTGAGTGCAAACATTTGTGAGTTTGTGATTGCAAACATTTTGCAAAGTCTGTTAAGAATTTTATCTCATTCAAAGACAGTGTTGGACTTTAAATGCAGTCAGTGTACAGTCTATATGCCTGGATGCAATCCTAATAAATTTAGGATACCCTAACACAGCTGGCATATCTTCCCAAGGTGGTGTGTGTAAGTTTCCATTTTGCTCCAGTCAGTGGCATAGCTAGGGGGCTGCAGGGGGTGCAGTTGCACCAGGGGGCTACAAGCAACTTTAGCGATGCCACTAGCAGAGCAAATAGTGGTGAACAGCTGAGGAGGAGCAGGCAGGTTTTTCCCCAATTTTCTTTTTAAAAATACCTGGGGATGACGTCACTTCCAGTTGTGATGTCACTTCTGGGGCAACATTTTGAGCTTTGCACTGGGCTACATGACCATTAGCTACGCCACTGGCTCCTGTGCACTGGCCTAACCCCCTGAGGAGTGGGGCTGAAGTGTAACCCCCAGGTTAGCATAGGATTTATGTCGGGGTTTTAACTAAGCCCTGGTACAAGTCTTGTGCTGACCTGGGGGTGTCACCAAAGTGCTATAAGGTCCAGGAGTTCTGCACCAATCCCTGGGGATAAGTTAGATCAGTGCACAGACATGCAGTTGCCTCCCTACATCACCAAAGGAACGGGAAGTCCTAAGTGCTGGCCTATGTTAAGATAAAACCGAAGACATTATTGTTTCCCCATCACATATAGAGGGGGATAGTGGGTGGCAAGACATAGGAAGGAAAAAGGCAGGAGGTACAACTGTATTACTCTACAATCCAGAGTAACTATGGGCACACATAAGAGACTTTACATGCACCCGTAGTTACTGCACCACCTAATGAAAACCTATGGGAAATTCATATTGCAATTCGGAGCAAATTGTTCTTACACCGAAGCAAGGACTCCCCGAAGCAAGGACTCCCCAAAGATTGCACCCTTTGTCTCCCTCCTTGCACTGGTGTGCAATGATAGCACAGTTGACCAAGTTGGACTCTTCAGCTACCTGTGGGATTTTTCTGTGATCCAGTTCTGTGGATGGTGCACAAGATGCAGTGGATTGTGCGCCAGTGGCCCAGCATCCTCTTCCCTGTTGCCAGATAAGATTGAGCCATTACTTATCTGTACTCTGGATGAGATGTCCAGGATAATTTAAGCTTCAGGTAGTATTTTATGGTTTGCTGAAGAATTGGTTCATGCTCCTTTCAAGTCCTTCAGAAATGCTTTTCACATATGAGGAACCCAAGGAAAGGAAAGCTTAACAACCTTCTAAATGGAAATTTCTTTAAGCCACACTAACTTTTTTCTCCCTCAATCCCTTGACTTACTTTTTTCCTACTGAACTAAGAAAATGGGATGGGACAAGGTGTGGAAAGGACAAAAACACAGACATTAATAATGTCAGAATCATCATTTGTTGAGATCACAGTTGATGATGTCTGATTCCTTTAACATTATGGACGCTATAACATTATAGTGGTGGGATTCAAATAAATTAACAACAGGTCCTATATCCTAATAACCTAAATTAACGACAGGTTCTATGTCCCATTAGTAACCGGTTCTCAGAACCAGGCGCTCATTAGGAAAGAGTTCTATAGAACCTGTGAGAACCCCCTGAAGCCCATCACTGATATACTCCTTTAACATCCCCCTTTTCTTGCATTACACAGAAACTCCCTTTTCTGTGTTTCATACAAACTCCACAAACACTGTATTTTAAATACAGAACCTCTCCATTTGGGACTGTGGTGGCTCAGTTGTGCTTGTCAACCCATTGAGAGGACTTCTAGTGGAAGCCTCCACAGAAAAGTGGCAGCCCGATCATAAAGCAGCCACAAGTAGTACCTCCTCCTTCTCTGGATAACCTGGAAGTGACAGAGAAGAAGGTGCTGGTGGAGGAAAAAAATGTGCATCGCACCCAGGGCAGGCGCCACTTAGGGTCCACCTTGGACAAAACATATTGCAGGCACCCCAGGCCTCCGTCAGTCTTGAAAGACTATGGTATCGTGCTCGGCGCTGCATACGCTGCATGCGAAGCACGAAAGCCTGGGTTGGATTGTTATGGAGGATAGGTTGTTACCCCCTCTCCACACCACTGAATTAGTCCAATGGAAAGGCAGAGCCCATACGATTGGATCCAGCAGCGTCGCAGAGCTGGGCTAAGGACAGGAGCTCACCCTGTCTTGTGGGGCCGACCCGGGAATCGAACCCTGGCCTGCTGGTTAACAGGCACAGTGTCTTAGCCACTTGCGCCACCCACAGCCAATGTGCCATATAAATGGCATCTCCCACTGGCCTTCAGAGCCATTCTGGGCAACGTGTTGCTGGCTCCAGTGGTGAATGAGAAGGACTACTTCAATGGTATGTTGTGGTGCCTACAATATGTACTGTCTCCTCATAGCTATGCTATTGCTTCCCACTTAGGAAAGTGATGTCTGCTCTCTCGAACACCACCAGGGAAGAAAGGTAAGGTAGAAATATACTATAAAAACGCATTAAACAGCAAAATCGAAGGGTTGCGCATTAACACCATTCATACTAACAGGGAGCAGGAAAGATGGCTTTAGCATAACATGTGAAACCATTGGGAAGCTTTTTTCATCTACATCCATCCAAATGCTTTTAGACTCTTTGAAAAGAGACAAGGCCAAGGTCTGGACCTCTTCATGGCATAAAAGGGGCGAAGGGGGAGATGTGAACTGTATACATTTTGTTCCAGGTAGAGAGGGGGAAAAACATTGTTTAACATTCAGGGTCCTTGACTCTTTGTTCCAAAAGGCGCGGAACGGAGCTTCAGCACCAGGTTTGCAAATCAACATCTATGTATAGAGACTGCACCAAACAGAAACTAATGAAATTCCAAGGTGTTCTGGGATGCCTGTTTTATTCTGATCAGTGGCAGATTGCACTATTGACCAAGTGTCAGCCATGGAGCGATACAATGATTGAATAAAAGTGGATACATAATCGGAGGCGAGAACTTTGCCATGACCAGCCTCGTTGCTTTTCGCCTAATACCAAAGGAAAAGCTTAAAAAAACCCATTCTCTACCTTCTTCTCTTTTTCCCCCTTTTTTCACTTTTTTATTTTATATATTTCTCCATTCCCTTCATATATTTTCCTCTAGCCATCCCTATCCTCTTTGATGGTTTCCTCGGATAAAATAATGCAAGGAGCCTTTGCCGGAGACGCTGATGAAATATTTGAGGCCCAGATATTAATCTGTTATCAGTTGTGTAGGTGTGAAATGTGATGAAGATGACAGAGACTCTTGCTCAGCCAGCCTAAAGTAATTTGCACCAAAGATATTTAGATCTGTCTTTGGACACTGCAGATCAGTTATTGCAGGGAGGGGAGGGCGTGAGTCTGTGGGGAGCCTACCTCAAAACATATTTCAAATGCCAGGGGAGCGCATGAAAATTGGGTAATGAATGAAATTCTGATTGTAGAAAAATCACTTAGGAATGGGACTGATGCGGGATGATGATGTTCTATATGCAAAGTGGGGATCGGAGATGCTTAATGGCACACGCTTTTGTCTTGCGGGGTCTGGAGTGTATTACATCTTGTACTTTCTGTTCACACCCTTCCCCACAAGAGAACACCAGGCATAGGATGAGGGTTGTTCCTTACACATAGGTTAACTCAGGGGACTCCAAACTTTCAACCTCAGGGCTCCTGGACCTTTAACAAATGTGTACAGGAGGAAATTTCAGCAGGTACAGCATGTAATCTGTGAGATGAAATGCTTCACCTGCTGAAATTTCCTCCTCTGCACAATTGTTGAAGCTCCAGGAGCACTGAGGTTGAAATTTTGGAGACCCCGGGTTAGTTTATAGATAGCTTAGACCTATATCCTAAAGTGAAATTAAGCCCCTGGCTCTGGAGCAGTTAAGATGACTTTCCATAAGATAACACTAGAGGGTGACGTAACTGTGTGGACCTGTAACTGCTATGGATTTTGCTCTTAGTGTAGCTTGGTAGCTCTCCCCACAATCCAGAGTAACTATGGGAAGATGTAAGAGGCACTTACTCTGAATTGCTCTATGCATTTCCAATAGGTTTCCCATAGGTGGCACAGTATGTCAGTGTAAAAGGTCCCGTAGTTACTCTGGATTGTACCCTCTGTCTGTTGAATTGGTCCCAGAATGTGGTGATTATCTAGTACAGTTGCATAGCGCACATGTTACTAGTCTGAGTACTAAAATTATGTTCAGTTGGATGTGGCCATAGGAATCCATATCAGACCTTTGATGCATCTCGCTTAAGATGGTCTACTAGTGATACTCAAACTGGGAGGTTTTGACTAGAGCGACCAGATGCCCAAACCTCAAAAAGAGAACAAGGTCTTAGATTCAGCCTGGCCTTTCTGGAGGACAATGGCACGTTTGCCTACTCATGAGTAAAGCTGTGATATTGGGCACTTTCACTTTCCCATAGAGCTCAATGCATATTTTTTGATTTTTAGTTTTTTTGGCCATATTTTTTGATAGGAAAGAGATATTTTAAAAACAATTGTTGCATTGGATTCTGCTCTTCAATATGAACCCAACAACATATGACATGATGGGGTATTGCACACCATTGCAAAATTCCAAAATGAAGCCCAAATGAAGCCCTTTTGGAGGACACTAGGTCAGAAAGCTAAAAAAAGAGGACGAATCTGGAAAAATCTGGTCGTATGGTCACCCTGGTTGTGACCCCCCAGTTCATGTAAAGGTTCCCCATTCTCTTTAAAGGGGAAGCAGCAGCTCAATCCCCAGGATCATAGCCCTGCAGGGAAATGGGAGACACTCTTGTCACACACCAGAGGTCCTGCCAGGGTCTGGTGGTCTGAAGAGCTTTCAGAGCACAATGCAAGGTTCTCCAAGGCTTGAAAATGGTAAAAGTTCCAGCCACAACAAAAACAGTAGTTGAAATTTGACTAGCTTAATCTGGGTTGCAGAAACATTTGTAATTGTGGATTCATTGGGGTGCAGGAGGAAGATTAAAAGCATGGAGAGTAAAGTACTGACACTTAGATGTTAATGCTTGATATGATTGTTTTAAAATACATTAAGACATGAATTCTATATTTTATAGTGTGCCTAAGAATTCCTGGTAGTTATTAATTGGTTCAGCTCCTTGGCAGTCACAGAGGAGATCGTCAGTCAGAAAATGGATAAAGTGGTCTGATCCCGTGAGCTTCTGGTTATCACTGGGGTAGTTACTCTAATTCTAGAAAGAGGCAAGGGAGGCAGATGAGCCTAAGGAAGGAGGACGCAGGATGTTGAAGTGGTTTGGCTCAGACTTGAAAGATCCAGGCTCAATTCCTGGCTCAACCACAAAGCTTCCTGGATGACTTTGAGCTGGTCGCTGTCTCTTAGCTATGCTTACTTTGCAGGGTTGTCGTTAGGGTCTCTCTCTCCCTCTCTCTCTCTCTCTCTCACACACACACACACACACATGAGAGAGAGAGAGAGAGTTCACTCTGAATATAGATGAAGTTTCTCTGGCTCAGGGTTCCCAGACGTCCGGATTTCCCCGGATGTGGCCTACATTTTGGCCCCTGGTCCATTTACTCTGGATTGCTGTATGGATTTCCCATAGGTGGTGCCGTAATTACATCAATGTAAATGTCTCTTACGTCAAAGTAAATGCTCCCGTAGTTACTCTGGATTGTGCTGTAGGTTAGGATTGCACCCACAACCATGAATTCCCTAATTCAGCATTGCCCAGTGTGGATATGTGGTAATTCCCAGTACTTGATGCCTTCTTCTTAAATAGTTGTTGGCCCAACACCAGCCTCCCCCACTCCAATGTTCTAGCTCAACACTCTCCTCCTCTCCACGTTTCTCTCTGGCCCCTCTTTCTTTTCCAACTAAGGGAGTTGAAGGAAAGGCAGTAGAGACAAGTGCTGTATGCAAGACAGAGATGAGAGCCCCCCACCCCAATGCATGGATGGGCCAACCTGCTTGTCATGCTCCTTAACAGATATCCCCTCTACACTGTACCATTCATTACAACATCCGACATACAGCCCCTGCACACGGATACATTTCCAAGAACTAGGTTGAACCCTATGGTGAAATTTGAGAAGCAAACTATCAGAATGTAGTTTGAATCAGAATGTCACAGCAGCAAAGAGGTGACAAGGAAGCATCATATCATGCAATCTTTTTTGGAGATATGCCAGACCTACATCTGAATTTCAGGGACACACTGACAGAACACCAATATGCAGGTTTAGAAATGGTTCTTCTGCATCATGTAGTCTACAGGACACGCATGGAAAGATTAGCATCACTCCCTTATAAGTGGTACCAAAAATCAAAATGTCCAGGGACAAGTTCAGTTTCAAAAACAGGAAGGGTCCAAGAAATTTCAGAAGGAGAGAAGTTGGAGAAAGAGCAGGATGGGAGGTCATAGAATAGAATCATAGAATCCTAGAGTTGGAAGGGACCTAGTAGGTCATCTAGTCCAACCCCCTGCCTGTAGCAGGAAATCTCCCTAGAGCATCCCCAACAGGTGCGCATCGAGCCTCTGCTTGAAGATCCCCAGTGAGGGAGAGTCCACCACCTCCCTTGGCAATCTCTTCCACTGCCGAACCGCTCTCACCGTCAACTCCAAGCTTGCTATGTTTAGGACTGAACCAGGGACCTTCTGAACACAAAGCATGTGCTGTGCAACTGAGCAATGTGCCATTTCAAATCCAAGTGATGATAAAATTCACAGGAGATGCCTTCCACTGTATGCCACAACTGCCCACAGTCCCACTGAAATTATATGCTACAAGACGCCCTCCATTAAGGATTGAATTGATTGAATTAATGAGTAGAGGCCACTGAAGACCTTGGAAAAAATGACATACTCTACAATCCAGAGTAACTACGTGAGTATGTAAGAGACATTACGTGCACCCGTAGTTACTGCACCATCTAGTGAAAACCTTTGGGAAATTCATATTACAATCCAGAGTAAATTGTACTTACACCCGATCAAGGACTCCCCGTTGTTACTCTGGATTGCACCCATACCCTACAATCCAGAGTACCTACGGGAGCACGTAAGACACATTTATGTTGATGTAGTTACAGCATCATCTAGTGAAAGCCTATGCAATATTGCAATGCAGAGTAAATTGTTCTTACACCGGAGCTAGGACTCCCCATAGTTACTCTGGATTGCGCCCATAGAAGATCTTTGGGTTAAACCACGAGGCAGTTCAGGACATATTCAAATGACAACACTGTCCTTAGAGTTGTGGAGGAGTTCTTGTCCCTCCCCTCACCAAAAGCAGTTCTCAGAAAACTATCTCCATGTTTTACATAAGTGTCTTCAGAATCTGCTTTGTCCATTTTCACCCTTGAGACAAGAACGTTGAGTACAAAATGAAATAATCTTTCTGGGTTTATTTTTTTTCATTCATTTCATTCTTTCCCTCCCCCTTTTTTTCCACCTCTTCCAAAAGGAAGATTGCATAAATAATACATTTGGGCTTTGCAATACCCAACAAACACAATAGCTACTTTACAGCTTTCATCAAAGGAAGGCCATCTTTTTTTTCATTTACATTATGAAACCGGTAATACAGTATCATCATCTGTGGTTGGCTGAATCATCTCATCAGCATGTTCTTGCGCTCCAGACAATGACGCCGGGTCCCCATGTCAATGGAATGTATGACTGTGGGAACATACAAGGGAAATTTGTCATTGGCTCACAAAGTAGCCTCCATGAAAAAAAAACATATATATACCTGAGAAAGGGGAAAAAAAGAAAGCAATAATGAAGATTTATTGAGAAATATGTGAGAACAAGTGGAAATTCCCCACTGGGGAAAAAAAGTCGGAGGAAAAAAAGCCTGAAACAAGTACGAGGAGAGTTGTTTACTTTGAATCCATGGTGTGTTTCAGTGCTTGGCATCTGGATTTAGATCCATCATGCTTTATTATGATGGCCAGACAGAAGGAGATGTCAACATAGCATTGCAGGGCATGGTCTAGCAGGTAGTCCAAAGGGCCATGAAAAATACCTTTCCCTTCCTGTCTCGCTGAAGACCTGCCTGACCTTCAAAAAAATTATTTCCTCTTAGAAAACAAGCCTGCAAATCTAGCAAGTGCGCCGTGGAGCAGTTTAGTTAGATGTCAGAGAGTATAGAGAGATCTTGGAGAGGACTTACCAGAGAGGATTCTGTATTTTTCAAAATATAGCGGCCAATTACCGCTATGCTCTAGCTTTGCTGTCAGAAGAAACAACCTTTTAATACAGGGGTGGGGGAACTTTTTTACCTTTTACCCCAAAATATATTTCGATACGCCAATGTTAGCCCCTTGATTTGAAAGGAAGGCAATCATATATTATTAATTATTTAAATTCAAAATTGTATTGAATCTATTCAAAAAAATCTGGACTTTTTTTAAAATGTAGGACGACCTACATTTTCTCCTACATTTAACAAAAATCAGGAGTAAGCTCCATTGAATCAATGGACTTGATTCTGAGTTGACACCTGGGAATGGGTGCTTTGGCTGGGGAGGCTGCCGGGGAAGGTCAGGCTGCAGCTGTCTCGGAAGCACAACCATCCATTACCCCCAGGAATTTTATTTTTACCCCATTTGGGGTAATTTACCCCTGATTCCTGACAACTGTTTTAATAAAAAGAATGGAGAAGCAAGCCCCTTGTATTTCGGACTACGTGGGATGATTCCTCAAGAGAACATACATCACTTGTGCCTTACTAGTTCTACACCAGATGCTTGCAGATCTAGCTGCACACAACAGACCCATGAAGTGGATGTTGATCATGATGACAGTTTTGTTCTTCTGCACTCCAAAAACCAAACCTTTTTTCTCGCCAAAAATCCTCTTAAATTATTCTGCTATTTTTTAATTAAAATTCTTGGAGAAAAGAAATAGCTGAACATATTAAACTTATAATATTATTTTATAATAAAATAAAATTTGTGATGTGACAGACACATCCATCTTATGGACCAATCTTATCCTTTCCACCATCTGTCAATGCAGCAGCACCAAAATGGCCACTACTACATCCGATGGTTCTGATGGCAAGTAATTGTAAATGTCCCCTCTAGATAAGGGCACAATTGTACTCAGAGATAAGTCTCTGCAGCACAGAGGAGTAGTCTAAGAGCACAATCCTAAAAAGTAAGCCCCATTGTATTCAGTGGGATTTACTCCCAGGAAAGTGTCTTTAAGATTGTAGCCTCATAGGATTTGCAACAGTTACTTTATGTGGTTCAAGTTCATGTGGATCAGCCCCACTGGATTTGGCCTGGCAAGTGGATTTGGGTATCAGTGACACTGGTGTTGCTGATTCCATCCCCTGCTAGGACTCCATCCAGTCATCCCCTATCCCCTTCCTGCCCTGCCACGTTCCCCCACCCCCTTTCACCTTCTCACCACCCTTCTACCTATCCCAATTAAAACACAATCCTGACTCCTTATTAGGCCAGCTGAAGTCCCGACACAAGTCCCGTTCTAGCCTGGGGGTGTCACACTTCTGTACCACTCTTGGGGGGAATTAGCCCAGTGTACAGATATGCATCAGCCTCCCCGTGCCACTGTGGGAATGGAACGGGGAGTTGTGCTAAACTGATTAGGACTGAGGGTGCAATCCAGAGTAACTATGGGGAGTCCTTGCTCAGGTGTAAGAACAATTTGCTCTGGATTGCAATATGAATTTCCCATAGGTTTTCACTAGGTGGTGCAGTAACTACGGGTGCACGTAAAGTCTCTTACGTGCTCCCATAGTTATTCTGGATTGTAGGGCGAGTCCTCACTTTGCAAAACAGTCAAGTCAAAGTAAAATAAAAGTAAAATAGTAAAAAGAATAAAAACCAATGATGAACAGCTCGTAAAGTGATTATACCCTACAATCCAGAGTAACTATGGGAGCACGTAAGAGACATTTCGTGCACCCGTAGTTACAACACCACCTAGTGAAAACCTATGGAAAATTCATATTGCAACCCAGAGTAAATTGTTCTTCCACCAGAGCAAGGACTCCCTGTAGTTACTTTGGATTGCACCCTTAGTCTTAAAAAATGGGTCTTGTTCCAGTGTCATTTTAAAAAGTGATTCCCACTGCTAAAAAAAACCTTGGGAACCAATGATCTTTTATTTTAAAAAAGCTTCTTAGGGGGCAGAGGTTGGGGGGCTCTTGTTTTATTGTTTTTAATGTATGTTGTTTATTAGCTTGTATGTTTTAAGTGTTTTTATCAAATTGTTCTATATATGTTTTTAATTATGTTTTATGTCAGCCGCCTTGAGTCGGGCTAGTTTGCCCAAGAAAGGCAGGATATAAATTTTTACAATAAAAAATAAAATAAATAAAATCTCTCAGCATGTCTACTCAGTAGTAAGTCCCACTGTGTTCAACAGTTCTTACCCCGAGGAAAGTGTGGTTAGGATTGCAGCCTTAGGGAAAAATCCAGAGCAGTTACGGGTCCACGCAGTTACACCACCCTCTAGTGTTATCTTATAGAAAGTCACCTTAACTGCTCCATCACAAAGGGCTTAATTTGACTTTACGATATGGGCCATTCTGCACAATCCAGAGTATCTACGGGAGCTCTTAAGAGACATTTATGTTGATGTAATTACAGTGCCTCCTAGTGGAAACCTATGGGAAATTCATAGAGCAATCCAAAGTAACTTTTTCTTATGTCGACGTAAGGACTCCCATAGTTACTCTGGATTGTGCAGTTAGTTAGCTATAGTTAAGCCAGGCCTCTACAACTGGTGATCAGCCAAGCTGAACATAGCCCACTATTAGCATTATGTGGGGTATCCCACCAGGATATAATTGTACATTGTGCTTTTGCTGCCTACCTGAAACTGCAATCTAAGGGCAATGGCAAGCATTTGGACAGCCACCATATATAACTGTCAGCCTAGATTTGACTTACAGTCCAATCCTATCCCACTCCAGCCCATGGCATGCAGGACTTCTAATGTTACAAGGGCCGCATGCTATGGTAGGGATCAACAATATAGTCAGGTAATAATTTTTACAGTAATAAAAATTTTTGAACAGGGTGACCAGATGCCCAAACCTCAAAAGGAGGTCACAGTCTTGGATTCCTCTCAGCCTGGCCTTTCTGGCAGACAATGGCACATTTGCCTACTCGTGAGTAAAGCCGCAATATTGGGTACTCTCACTTTCACATTCCCACAGAGCTCAGTGCATATTTTTATTTTTAGTTTTTTGCCGATAACTTTTGCAGAAATCTCAAAACTGATTTTTGCATTGGATTCTGCTCTTCAATATGAATCCAACGACATACGACATGATGGGGTGCAGCACCCCACTGAAAATTCCAAAATGAAGCCAAAACGGAGGCTATGAAGCCCTTTTGGAGGACACCTGGACAGGAGGCTAAAAAAGAGGACAAATCTGGAATTTTCCGGTCATATGGTTACCCTGCTTTGAGATAGTCTCTATGAACCTATGCCAGGTATTCAGCTAGCATTGAAAGATGGTAAAGCAGCACTACTAACTTAGTAAAGAGGCACTTTTCCAAGTGGTACACCTCTTATATTTAGCAGGGAGAGAATAACCATCCCACTTCACTCCAGCACAGTGTCTTTAACCAATAATGGGCAACTTTTTATTTATTTACTTAAGCAGGCCTTCATCAGTCTTGGAAGACGATGGTATCGTGCTCAGCGCTGCATATGCTGCATGCAAAGCACGAAAGCCTGGGTTGGATTGTTATGGAGGATAGGCTGTTACCCAAGCAGCAAACCCCCCCTCTCCACCCCACTGAATTAGTCCATTGGAAAGGCAGAGCTAATACGATTGGATCCAGCAGCGTTGCAGAGCTGGGCTAAGGACAGGAGCTCACCCTGTCTTGTGGGGCCAACCCGGGTCTCGAACCCTGGCCTGCTGGTTAACAAGCACAGTGTCTTAGCCACTTGTGCCACCCACAGCCCTTAATTAAACTTAAATTATTTATTTAATTAAACTTATTTTTGTCAGGAGGGAGAGCTGTGCAAAATCTTTTTTTAATTCCAGGTAGTAATTAGATTCTTTTGCTATCCTGGTGGTTGGGGAGAGGCAGCAGCTGCTCGGGTAGGAAGGCACGTTTTCCTGCCGTTTTCACTTTTTAAAAGCCTGGATGTGACATCACTTCCAGTTTTGGCATTACTTCCAGGGCTTCATTTTCAGCTCAGCCCCAGGCTACACGATCATTAATTACGCCACTGGGTCTAAGTGCTTTCCACTGCGTTGGATTGAAGCATTAAGTGCATGGGGGTCTTAGTAGGCAATCTATTCCAACTCCTACTCAGTGCAGGAAATCTGGAGCCCTCCACTCATATCTCTGCTTGAAGTCCCCCAGTGAAGAGGAAGGAACTCATGGGCCACACTTAGATAATTGGCACCCATTGTTACCAATTGGCTCCCATTGTTGCCAATAAAAGTTTCTCTAATTTGAAGCTAAAATGTACTCTCCTAGAACTTAGGTAATTGGATCTAGTTATGGCCTCCAACTCTTTGCCCTCATCTCTGTGACAGACCTTCAGTCGGGACTTGTTTCTGGGGGTACTCAGTAGTACTCAGTACTGGCACCTTTTCCCACCTGCCCCCCTCCGTAGCTAATTAATAATTAATTAATGTACATCGATGTAAATGTCTCTTATCTGTTACTCTGGATTGTAGGGTTTGACTTTCCATGCAGCTTTAACATTCCCATGCTGCTGATGGCGATCAGCACTATAGCATTGATAAGGCACACCTTCAACATCCCCACACACAGATCCGACACACACAAAAACCCCCACACACATCTTCCACACTGCTACACAAGATCTCACACACGCCTGGCTCAGGCTGCTTCTCCCAGATCCCCCCCATGGGTCCCCTGGTCATGGAAGCCTGTTCTAAACCTTGCCCCACCGCAGCTCAAGCTACACTCCCCAGTCCCTCCTGTGAGTTCCCTGGCCATGGAAGCCTGTTCCAAACTTGCTCAGAAGTGCTCTTCTTCCAAGACAGTGCTCTGAAACCAAGTCAGAAATTCTGAGAAAATTTTGCTCTTAATCCAAAACATTCTTAATCCAAGTCACTCTTAAATCAAGGTACTATTTTGCACCCCTTGGGTTTTTTCCCATGCTTTGAATATAACACTTTTTGAATGACAAGATCTGGTTTGATGCCTCATGATATATAAAATGGTCCTATCAGAAGTTAGCTTGCCCTACAATCCAGAGTAACTATGGGAGCACATGGGAGATATTTACGTCAATGCAGTTACGGCACCACCTAGTGAAAACATATGGGAAATTCATATTGCAATCCAGAGTAAATTGTTCTTATGTCGGAGCAAGGACTCCCCATTGTCACTCTGGATTGCGCTGGTAGAGAAGGACCTTGGCAGGTAACCCAGGGCCTTGGCAGGTAACCCAGGGACCCTTGGCAGGATCCTTGGCAGGGAACCCAGTGCCAACCACCAGAGTCCTCTGATATTCTCCTCCTTGCTGTCATTGTCTGCTCACCTGTATACTCTGAGAAGAGAAGAAGCTTTCAGCCTTCGCTGACCTCATTAGAGGAAGAGGATGAATGAATGGGCTGCTTCATAAGTAATTTTCTATACTGGAGTACCTAGATGGCATGCTGCTCTGCCAAGAAGCAGATGGCATTTGGCCAACTCTTATTGTCAAGCCAACTGTATTTGAAAACAGCATTAGTATCTGGAAAGAGAATGAGACTTAGGAAAAATATTAAAATTGCTATGGGAGTGACAGGAAAAAATGGAGTGAGACAGATTCCTCCAGTCTGATCCTTTATGATTCTTTGCTGGTTATTGCGTATATAAATTTCAATCTGCATGTACAACTGGAGGTGGGGGTGGGTGGGTAAAGCGCATGATTATCATATCACTCAGAGCGGCACAACTTTTAAAAAATCAACTCCAATCTACATTTGCTCTATATAAAATGATTTCTAATATTCTTTTCCCTTAACATAAGTATCAAATTTTATATGATTAAAAATTTATTTACTCGCTCTTTTCCCTTAATTTGGATTTTTATTTGCTATTATTGCCAGTCCCATCTGATCTCAGCAAAAATCTCTCTTTCTCTCTCTCTCTCTGTCTCTCTCTCTCTCTGCACATTACAGCAAGAAAGGATGTTAAGACAAGAGCTTGCCATTAACTGTGACACGTTGTTAGGCTTTGAAAGTCAGCTCTTTAAAAACTAAATTAAAAGTGACCTTCTCAACAGGGTGGGCATGGCCCATCATGCGCTTCGGCAGGAAAATGGTAGCTAATGTTTCAATTGCTGGATTACTTATTGTGTCAGAAAGAAGCATAAAAGGGACCAAACAGCAGGGCTTAGCATGCAGACTTCATATTTCATAGAATCATAGAATCCTAGAGTTGGAAGGGACCTAGTAGGTCATCTACTCCAACCCTCTGCCTGTAGCAGGAAATCTCCCTAGAGCATCCCCAACAGGTGCTCATCGAGCCTCTGTTTGAAGATCCCCAGTGAGGGAGGGAGAGTCCACCACCTCCCTTGGCAATCTCTTCCACTGCTGAACCACCCGAACCATCAGGAATTTTGTTCCGGATCTCCAACCGGAATCTCCTCTCTTGCAGTTTGTCCCCATTGGTTCTAGTTCTGCTTTCAGAAGCAGCTATGAACAAATGAGCCCCTTCCTCCCTATGACAGCCCTTCAGGGATCTGAAGAATCATGTCTCCTCTCAGCCTCTTCTTCTCCAGGCTGAACATCCCAAGGTCCCCCAACCTTTCCTCGTAGGGCTTCCCTTCCATCCCACTGATCATTCTTGTCGCTCTCCTCTGGACTTGCTCCAGTTTGGCTGCATCTTTCTTCAAGTGAGGTGCCCAGAACTGAACACAGGACTCAAGGTGAGGTCTGACCAATGCTGAATAAAGACGAACTAGAACTTCTCACGACTTGGAAGCTCCAGTCCTCTTAATGCAGCCTAAATGGCATTTGCCTTCTTTGCAGACACATCACACTCCTGACCCGTGTTCAGCTTGTGATCCACGGTGGCGACTCCAAGATCCCGCTCACATGTTGTGCTGCCAAGCCAAGTATCCCCCATTTTATACCTGTATTTTTGGTTTTTATTGCCCAAGTGCAGAACTTTGCACTTCCCCCTGTTGAAGTTCATTCTATTTGTTACAGCCCAGGATTCCAGTTTATCCAGATCCTCCTGGAGGTTTCTCCTTCTTCTGTTGTGTTTGCTACTCCTCCCAACTTGGTGTCATCTGCAAATTTGATCAGGCTCTCCCGTATCCGTTCCTCCAAGTCACTGATAAAAATGTTAAAGAGGATCAGCCCCAATAAAGAGCCCTGGGGCACCCCACTTGAAACCAACCTCCAGGTTGACGCAGAACCATTTACTAAAACCCTTTGAGTTTGGCCATCGAGCCAGTTGCGGGTCCACCTAATGACTGCCTTGTCTAGCCCATATTCTTCCAACTTCCCAATTAAGATGTCATGTGGGACCTTGTCAAATGCTTTGCTGAAGTCAAGATCAATGACATCCACAGCATTGCCATGTCCAGTAAGCTCGTAACCCCATCAAAAAAGGAGATCAGATTTGTCTGGCAATATTTATTCTTGGTAAATCCATGCTGGGTTGTTTTGATCACCGAGTACTTGTCTAGATGTGCACAAATTGGAGTTGTGTTCCAGACCTTGTTCTCACAGCGGGTGTCTACACCCACCATAAGTCCTGAGATGATTTGGGGGTGTCACAAAATTGCCATAAAAACAGGGTACATACATGTGCCTGCCTCCCCACGTCACGCAGTAATGAATCATAGAATCATAGAACCATGGAGTTGGAAGGGACCCAGTGGATCATCTAGTCCAACCCCCTGCCTTTAGCAGGAAATCCTCGTCTTGTGAGGACCCGGGTCTCGAACCCTGGCCTGCTGGTTAGGGGTAATGAGTGAGTGGTGCTTGCCTAAATTAGGGAAAAATCCAAAGTAACTACGTGGAGTCCTTGCTCCGGTGTAAGAACAACTTACTCTGGATTCCGATATGAATTTCCCATTGGTTTTCACTAGGTGGTGCAGTAACTACGGGTGCACGTAAAGTCTCTTACGTGCACCTGTAGTTACTCTGAATTTGGGGGTAAGTCTGGATTAACCAGGCAAAAAAAAAAAAAGAAAGGCTACAGTTTTACCCCATCAGTTCCAACTTGAATACTATACATCTGAATTTTTGGAGAGGGAAAAAATCCTCAACTTTCACGATTGCAGAAATAAATGTTAATGTGCCATGCTATGAATTTCCCAAGTAGGTTTCATTGGTGGCAAGTGAAGGACACACTCCACACAACCTGAGGACTCACTGACATTATCACACCCTTGAAAAGTGGCAGTTCAACCAATCTGTATTTTTCTGACTTGGGCGGTTGAGCCGAGCTTTGCAAGGGTAGCAAGCCTGTGAATCAACGGAGATAATACCAGCACAACTAAACCAATCCCTCTTAGGCCTTGTTCCCCTGATCAGACATATCACTTTCACTGATTCCAGGCTGTTCTTCTATAGTCAACTATTGCTGCTTACACATGTAGGGAACCCAAGAGTATCCACACCCTGCCGCTATCTCAGGTTTTTTTACCGCATAAACTCCATCTGCTTCTGCATAAATACATGTACAGTATATAAATCATGATAATAAGTCTATTGACAATGATCTTGAATCACACTTTAGTGAAGTTCAGCACTCTGTTAGTTAGAAAATGGGTGAGTATTATGGCCTGCCCTTCAATAGAGTATTGTTTTTACTGGTACCCCCTACATACAGGATGGGTTAGGGACTGGAGCACAGTCATAAGGAAATGCCAAAAACAGTTTGATCACCGTGTCACATGCAAATCGACATCAACAAAGACAATTTTAGCCTTTAGACCAGCAGAGAGAGGTTGAAAGAGTGAAGAGTGTTGAATGAATGAGCTGAATCTGCGGAAAACAAATCATCCAAAAATGCAGGGTGTCCAACCTTCTCAGACACCCCTCTGCAGCCTGGCATTTTAGTGGTGTTTTATTGTTCTTTTAATTGTTGTTAGCCGCCTTGAGCTCCCTTTTGTTAGGGAAGAAAGACGGGATATATAAATCTAATATATAAATCTAATAAAAATTAAAAAATCCAGGCTGGCCCAAACACTCCCCCAGCTACCCTCTATGCATGCCACTGTGGAGTCCTTAAAGGCTTGTCCTTCTCCAATGTATGGTCAATGCCAGGTCAATGCTCCAGGTCAATGCCAAACCCTGCCTTTCAGCCTTTTAAGGGCTTGGTCTTACCAAGACATAACAAGCAACATAAGCCATAATATGAACTTATCATCTATGTTCATTCCCGTTACTTTTGGATAGGATCAGTGGAGGGCTTTAGGGGCTTCTCACTGGTTCTATAGAACCCTTCACTAATGAGCACCTGGTTCTGAGTACCGGTTACTAATGGGATATAGAACCTGTTGTTAATTTAGGTTATTAGGACATAGAACCTGTTGTTAATATATTTGAATCCTACCATGGGTAGAGTACTTTCCTATCCTGAATTTTGTGGATAGGACCTATATTTTCAGGGACCTGCCGAGGTCTGTGCTGCATCCCTGCTATGACGGGACAGCACGTGTGATACCCACACCACATCTTCTGTAAGATAATAATGCCAGGATCTTATGAGAATGAAGAATGTTTTATTATGGCATTCTTAAGGTTTCTAGTCCTTCCTGGTGTCGTAGAAACATGTAACAGTTTGGGATACCAATTGTGTATTCCATTTCCCGAGGTTTATTTACTGAAATAGAAGAATCCAAACAACAATAAATATCACATCGGAGGCATTTGAGAGTGGAAGAAAAGATCGACAATGTGAGCTCGACTGCTCCATCCTCCTCCTGCCAAACCACAATTTAGTCTGTAGATAGATAGACTGAACTTCCGTAATAGAACTCCTATCTACAGCTACTATCTAAGCATTTATACTTCGCACATCACGGGTAGCTATCAGAGCAGTTGTGACTTCTGGAAACTGCCTTGGGCTTGGAATTTACTGCTGGAGGGAAAGGAATGAAATAATGCAGAGAGGAATCAGGATCCTGGGAAAGGGGGAGTTACATATTCTGTGGGGTCTTCGGTGTGTGTTTCGCTCTGTCTGGGATAGGTCTGGGATGCATTTCCATCAGTATTTGCATCTCTTTTTGGAAGCTGAGTGTAGTGCATGTGTGTGGATTAGTTTCCGAGACTGTCAGCTTCTGCTGACAAACTCTTTAGTTAAACCCCAGAAATATAAGTGTCTTAGAAAGAAGATCACTCACATACTTCTCAAAAGTTCTAAACAAAATATAGTATTTTGTCTCAAGTAGTTATCCAGTAGAGTGTTATGTCTGCACTAAAGGACGTTCCAAATTCCAGCTGGGCTGAGCACGAAGACTTCAGTACTGGTGGTAGATCTGGTGCCCAATGGGCCGCTGGAGAATGAGGGAAGGGTACTTTGTGGGATCCCATTGGAAGCATTGGCCCAGGGACACCAGAACCCTGGCACAAGTTCTGACCATACTGAAAGAAAAGAAATGAAATACTAAGGATTTATTTGCATAAAAATCTATCTATCTATCTATCTATCTATCTATCTATCTATCTATCTATCTATCTATCTATCTATCTATCTATCTATCTATCTATCTATCTATCTACAGTATTTATATACCGCTTTTCAACTGAAAAGTTCACAAAGCAGTTTACAAGAAAATGAAAAAAATTAATAGCTAATTAATAGCTAATGGGTGCCTGTCCCAAAAGGGCTCACAATCTAAAATGCAATAAGAACACCAGCAGAAGCCACTAGAGCAGACATTGCTGGGGTGTGTAGGGCCAGTTACTCTTCCCCTACTAAATAAAAGAGGAACACCCACTTGAAAGAGTGTCTCTTGCCCAGTTAGCAGGGGTGCAAATAAAAGGGTGCAATCCTAACCAACATAGGCTAGCATAACTTCCCATGGTGGTGTGGGGCACATGCCTGTGCACTAACCTAACCCCCCAGTAGTGGGACAGAATTGCCTTACAGCATTTTTGAGACACCCCCAGGCCAGCACAGGACTTATACTGGCCTAACTGGAAGCTAGGATTGCAGCCTTTTAGCCCAATGCTTTACTTCTGAGGAGCACGTTCCATGGATTTCAATGCAGCTCATGCTACTTAGAACTGCAGCTTCAGGTTGTGTTTTCATTAATGCCAGTATTCATAATCTCCAAAACTGAATTGTGTTTGTTTTGAGAAGAACATTGACATTGAGCTTTGGAACATTGAAGAACAATTTTCTCATACCACCATGAGACACAAATGGAGACACAATATCTTATACCACCATAGGCACAAATGGACTGATCTTATGGTCCAATTTAGGGAGCAGATTTAGCAATTCACTACTATAAGTGACCCAGGGCGCAATCCAGAGTAACTACGGGGAGTCCTTTCTCCAACGTAAGAACAATTTACTCTGGATTGCAATAGGAATTTCCCATAGGTTTTCACTAGATGGTGCCATAACTATGTCGACATAAATGTCTTTTACGTGCTCCCGTAGTTACTCTGGATTGTAGGGCTAGTGACAGTGCAAAGGGGCACTCTTTTGATGCAGATAAGGTGAAAGTGGTGGTTCACGGCAAGTAGTGGGCCAATCTTGGGGATGGTTCAAGGACAGAAGAGGGAAGATCTTGGTGGCAGCAATGCATGCCAGATCCTATCTCCCTGTCCTAGTCCAGACCTATCCTGTTCCTATCCTGACTCACACCAGCAAAACAGGGTCTAAGGAGATCCACCGGCAATCAGGCAGCATTTTGGGAGTTTAAAAATATATTTTTACTTAATTTTTGCTGATGTCTCACTGCCACCCCAATTTTAATATGCAGCATGTGCTGTGTTGGCATGGTTGCTTGCTGTGGGGAGTATAGAATCATAGAATCATAGAGTTGGAAGGGACCTAGTAGGTCATCTAGACCAACCCCCTGCCTGCAGCAGGAAATCCCCCTAGAGCATCCCCGACAGGTGCTCATCGAGCCTCTGCTTGAAAATCCATCAGGCCAGGTGGATTCTCCATAGAAATCCTTAACTTCTAATCAGGGACATAATTCATACCAGAACCCCACCCTAAAGTCTTGATGCATCCTTCAGAAGGAGTTCTTGGAAGTGTACCGTAGGCCTTCCTAGGAGACCATCCAAAGAACAAGGGAAAAACCTAAATATGCCATGCACACATATTGTACTGTTCTTATAAACAGTCACAGCATCTTTGCCGTCATGCTGTTCATCAGGAGGAATGCTCTGAACTATAAAATGCATCCCACACCAAGACATGTTTCTAATTCAGAGGAAAGAAAAAGTGAAATCTGTCACCTGAAATTTTTTTTTGCTTTGTTCATAATAAAGAATTTATATATAACCTTTGGCTTTCATCTTTGCTGTTTGGATTCTTATCAAGTGCTGCCAATTTTGCCTTGCTATGGAAATGCCAGCAGTTGCCAGCCAGGCATGATCTCTGTGGTCTGTGGTTCTAACCTGGAGATCCTGCCTGTCCTTTGGAGCGCCGGAGAAACTGGAAGTCTAGGCAGCCACTGTAACCTCATCTCATGATTCCTCATCATGATTCCTCATTAACTCATCCTCTCCACCTGCTCTGCTCAGTAGAACTCTTACATTTGGTCCACAGCAAAAGGTGATGGCCAGTGATGGGCTTCAAAAAATTTAAGAACCGGTTCTCTGCCCATCTGGCAGCCACTTTTAAATGGCTATTTTTAAACTTTATATGTCCTATCTCTTGTTAAGAACCGGTTCTATAGAGTAGGTGCGAACCTGCTAGAGCCCATCACTGGTGATGGCCAACAATGCCAAAGAAGGGGCCAATGGAGAACTTCAATAATTAAAAAAACCTACAGTATATGTGTACAACAAATGTGGAATAGGTGTACAATAAATGTGTACAAATATGTGGAATTTGTGGTAGTCTATGACACATGGATTGCATGGTAACCCATGCACAAGAGAAGACATTTCATAGTAGAATCTGCAGTGTGTAAAACAGCCATCCTTCAGTTCTCCTGATCTACAAAAGTTACAATGGAACCTCATCTATATCTTAGTAATCCTAAACCTCAGTTTAGTTTAGTTTAGTTAAATCTCAGATTGCTTTAGTTTGCAGTCCTAAACCTAAGCCCCAGCACAAGTTCCGTGCTGGCCTTGGAACGTCTCAGAAGTGCTGTAACTCCTGGAGAAGTGTTAGGCCAGTGTATAGACTTGCATTTGCCTCCCTGCATCATCACAGGAATGGGAAGATCGATGTGTTGTGCCGGCCTTGATTAGGATTGCACCCTAACCCCCAAATCCTGAGTAACTATGGGAGCACATAAGAGACTTTACATGCACCTGTGGTTACTGCACCACCTAGTGAAAACCTATGGAAAATTCATATTGGAATCCAGAGCAAATTGTTCTTACACCGGAGCAAGGACTCCCCGTAGTTACTCTGGATTTCTCCCTAAGTGTATGTTGTGAAGGAAATGAGAAAGATCCTTCAAGAAGATCAGGGATGGTGTCAATAGTGGCCCCTGCTCTGGCAGGTCTGGAGATCATTGTGAATGAGGTTAGCACATCTGCAGCCACCCAACAAGGCCCACAAGGATAAAAGCAGCATCTGGAGGAGGGAAAGAGTGTAGATGTAGAAAGAAAAAATCCAGGCAGAATCTTGACCACCTTTTTAGCACTGGTATAGCTATGCAGGTGGGGAAAGTGCTGCATCCTGCAGTTGGGGGGGGGGCAGTTACAGAAGCCACCACAAGATAAGGGCATCTTTGTTCGTTTATCTTGGATTTGCATTGCCCTTATCCATGGGGTGGGAAATTGGTTAGGATTGGTTAGGAGAACAGAATGAGACAGACTAATTAATAGGCTGGTGTATGGACTAATGAACCAGTGGACTGACTTATCAACTGGCAAATTAACTACCAAATTGAGACTGCTGAGTGGTGGAGACTTGAGGAGATGCTGGAGATGCTGCTGTACCAAGAAGAGTTGCTGCTTAGAGAACTCAGATGTTGGTTCTAATACAAGTATCCCTCGTTATCTACTAGAGTACTTTATCCACTGATAAGAAAATCCATGGATAAAGAAATCAGTGGAAAAATAGGTTTAAAGCCCCATTTCCAGGTTTCTTGTTCCTCCATTGCACCTAATGGAATAAGTTAGTGCCTCAATATATCCAGGGGTTAGATCCTGGGACTGAAGAATGGAATGATTGCCTCTATACAACAGTAGAAAAGCAGTTTTTACAACTGTGTTTTGCAGTGACCGTTCATGTTGAGTCAAATTCATGTATAAAAAATCCATGTATAACAAAATTGGTATCACGTGCACCCCAGTCATTGGTGTCCCTGAATATTCGTGCCTGGTTTTGTTCTGGCATCCTAGTTACCCTAATTCTCTTATCCCAGCCCTAAACCATAACCTTACAATTCTGCTTTTAAAAAAGAAAAACTACATATGATATACACTTAATTGGATATAAATGTTTGGGATGCAAAAAGAAGTGAAGCAAATATCCAATATCCTGATGCATTTGACTGATTTGCAGTTGTCAAATCTGTTACTCTTTAATAAAACTGCATCATCCAAATTAGAATACAGTCCTTATGATTTCTAAAGCAGACATATTTCACTGATTAGAATATATAGCCCCATCACTGTTACCTGTTTTAATTAAACGGTACAGTCTGAAGCGTACATGGTGACAAATCATGCTAATTATGCATGTTGGAGTTACCTCCTGAGACTGGTCCATATGTTAGGCTCTGCCGTTTAACGTTGAATTGACAGGGGCATTATGAAAAGTTATAAGCATTGTGTTTACCACTGAGACGCTGTGCTAACTGGAGAAACCTCAGTGCAGTTAAATGGATGGTTGGATTTTTTTTTCCTGTACTTTTTAGAAACACCTGACATGCAAAAAGCTTGGTTGCATCCATGTCCGTGGCAGAAATCCAACAGAGAAGATGCACTGGGCAGCGCAATCCTAACTTGCACTGGATCAGCTACGCTGGCATCCCTGTGTTGTATCCAGCATTGTCAGGCACAGTACAATTGGAAGTGGAGGGTAAATACTTGTACAGATAAACACTTGAAACTCCAATTTACCTCTATAAATATTACTAAAATAATTGCCTGTGACTTCTTATGGGCAAAATCCAGGGGGAGTCCTTGCTCCAGTGCAAGAAAAACTTACTCTGGATTGCAATATGAATTTCCCACAGGTTTTCACTAGGTGGTGCAGTAACTACGGGTGCACGTAAAGAGTTTTACGTGCTCCCGTAGTTACTCTGGATTTGGGGTAAGTCAAATATCTGAATTCCAATTCCAGTGCAATTGGAAGTGGAGGGTAAATACTCGTACAGATAAACTCTTGAAACTCCAATTTACCTCTATAAATATTACTAAAATAATTGCCTGTGACTTCATATGGGCGAAATCCAGAGTAACTACAGGGAATCCTTGCTCCGGTGTAAGAAAAATTTACTCTGGATTGCAATATGAATTTCCCATAGGTTTTCACCAGGTGGTGCAGTAACTACGGGTGCACGTAAAGTCTCTTACATGCTCCTGTAGTTACTCTGGATTTGGGGGTAAGTCAAATATCTGCCAGATGGTTCATATCTGATATTTTCCAAATTGTAAAGCATATTTTAAAGCATATAAATTTTATTTAACATGTAATATATTTTTTAAACATATACAGTAGTATTTTAATATTTGGCATCTAATATTTGTTATCTGATATCATTTGACAACTGACAGGCTGTGGTGTTTGATTTTGAACATCTGATAGCCTGTGATTCTTGACTGTCAATGATATTTAATACTTGAATAGTGCTATCAGTGGCACTTGATATCACTTAATATTCAGTAGATAACTTCATTCATCATTTGTATTCCATATTTGATATTCAGTATCAGCAGTTGGTACTCTTTGTTTGATATTCATGTTTAAACAAACATTAACTATGGGCGCAATCCAGAGTAACTACGGGGAGTCCTTGCTCTGGTGTAAGAACAATTTGCTCTGGATCGCAATATGAATTTCCCTTAGGTTTTCACTAGGTGGTGCAATAACTATGGGTACACATAATGTCTGTTAACGTGCTCTCGTAGTTACTCTGGATTGTAGGGTATGTGTACTAAGATATATGGGCAAACTCTTCCTTATCCCACACCTAGCAAAAGGTCCACTTGGCTGGTCCATCTCTGAATCTCCAGTACTGGTGACAATGGTAGCACCCTGTACACTGTTGGCAGGTAGGGATACCATGAAAGATCTAGTTTATCCAGTGGTGGGCTTCAGGGGGTTCTCACAGGTCTATGGAACCCTTTGCTAATGAGTGCCTAGTTCCAAGAACCGGTTACTAATGGGACATAGAACCTGTTGTTAATTTAGGTTATTAGGACATAGAACCTGTTTATTTATTTGAATCCCACCACTGAGTGTATATACAAGGACCCTCCACTTGGTGACAGATCACAAGGTGTGGTGTGCACATTCCCTTACCAGGAGATTATCATTAGCACTCCAAATCTATGTAGAGATTTAACACCAACTCAGTTATGTCTTGGATCTTAATTATGTCACAGCCCTTTGCAGGGGGCTTGAAATGTACAGAAAATTATTCTGAAAGTGGCTAAGGGCGCAATCTAGAGTAACTATGGGGAGTCCTTGCTCCGGTGTAAGAACAACTTACTCTGGATTGCAATATGAATTCCCCATAGGTTTTCACTAGGTGGTGCAGTATCTATGGGTGCACATAATGTCTCTTATGTGCTCCCATAGTTATTCTGGATTGTAGGGTAAGAAAATGGTTTTGTGCTTGTATGAAATAATTGTTACATTATGGGCAAAATCCAGAGTAACTACGGGGAGTCCTTGCTCCAGTGTAAGAACAACTTACTCTGGATTCCAGTATGAATTTCCCATAGGTTTTCACTAGGTGGTGCAGTAACTATGGGTGCATGTAAAGTCTCTGATGTGCTCCTGTAGTTATTCTGGATTTGGGGGTATGTTCTGTACAATTGGTTCCACGATAATACTAACAACAACAAACATTTTATACATTGATATAACAATAATAGAAAATAGAAGTGTCTGAGTAATTGATAATGAAATTTCTGAAGATGCCTAAAGTGTGACCATTTTGGAAGTATTCTGGAAATATTCCTACCCTATAAATAAAATGCTGGCCTCTTTGATCTGAAATGAATTCTCATAAAAGGAAAATCAAGATGCAATTCTATGCATGCTTTCCTGGGAGTAAGCCCCATTTCCTGGGAGTAAGCCCCATCTATAGGATTTTACTTTTGAGTAGACATGCATAGCATACGGCTATGAGAGACATTAGGAGAGAGTATTTTAGGACATCCTGGCATGGGAAACCAAGACTGTGAACAGTGTAGCGCTCTTAAATTTAAACCTTTGCACACAAGTTGCTCAGGGTAGTGTGGAAGATTCTCCTCCTCAACATTATCTGCACAACAACCCTATGAGGTTGATTAGGTCAATGGCAATTTGAAATCTACCCATCTGCTCTTTATCTGACACTCTAATCCAGTGGTTCTCAATCTTCCTAACGCCGTGACCCCTTTATAAGTTCCTCATGTTGTGGGGACCCCCAACCATAAAATTATTTTCGTTGCGACTTTATAACTGTAATGTTGCTGCTGTTATGAATTGTAATGTAAATATCCGATATGCAGGATGTATTTTCACTGTTACAAATGAAATGTGTGTTCTGTGCACACATTGAACACAATGGGATTTGTTTTAGAGTAGGTATGCATAGGATTGGGCCCTGAGGCTCTCAGTCAGCCCCAGTGCACGCGCAGCAACAGCTGGAGGTCCGGCAGACCTGACCTGGCCCCCTGCACCAGGGGTCTTTAGGCGACCCCCAGGAAAGCTCTAGGTGACCCCCAAAGGGGTCCCGACCCCCACTTTGAGAAACGCTGCAAGTCTAATCACTAACAAATGTTTCTTTTACATGCAGTTGTATGGTAACCCCACTGGTGGCATTCCTGTATCTGAACTCATGAGTTCATCACACACAGGGCCAGAGAGTTCCTGGATATCCAGAGTATCCAGAGGGCCAGAGTATCCACACACAGGGATAATTAGGGCTGAACAATTATTATTTTCAAAATTTTCCCAAGTGAGCATGGAAGTTCTAGTTGGGGACCTCCTCAACTAGAGGAGTTCCCCTCTAGTTTCATGAACTAGCACCATTCACTTTTTCTTTTTCCTATTGCCTCTGGTCCTAAACTGAAGGTATTAAGCATTGCCCTCACACGGGTTTGGCTTCATCATCATGCCATGTCATCAACTGAGGTCATTGTGGAGCAACTCTTGCTGTCCTTTACTCTGTATTCTTATGGGGAAGAATCAGGAATTCCAAGAGTAGACAACCTGGAGGTACGTAGTCATCATAACTAGTACCCAGTGATAAATCAAATCACCCCTCAATTTCCTAGACCCCTTTTAAAGCCACCTAAGCTAGTGAAATCAGATGAACCACCACCACCATCTACTGGCAAACGGTGGGGGAGTCCGGAATCAAAAGTCCTGCCACCAGTGGTGGGCTTCAGGGGGTTCTCAGAGGTTCTATAGAATGAGCTAATGTAGTCCTTTGTTAATGAGTGCCTGGTTCTGAGAACTGGTTACTAATGGGACATAGAACCTATTGTTAATTTAGGTTATTAGGACATAGAACCTGTTGTTAATTTATTTGACTCCCACCACTGCCTGCAACCCTTTCCTCACCACTATTTTTTCCCTTGGGGGGGTCCATTTTCAAGGCCTTAGAAGAACTTTTAAGGGGGGAGGTAAGCTGCCTGCACAAACTAGAAGAGATGTTCTTTGGGTGGGGGGCAGCACCTTGAGGTCTTGGTTGCAGGTGGCACTAGGAACAAGTTTCAAATTGTCACCACCACCTTGGGATTATGTGACAGCCTGCCTTGTAAACCTTGTGAGTATGTGGAAGCCTGTTGGTGTGCCAAAAGTGGGACATGTTGAATGTGGGAAACGTGCAACGCGTGTGGACCGGAATGAGAAGGAACAGTCGAGCTGAAGTGGCCCCACACATTTTTCCTTCAGCACTGTGCAAAGAGAATGGTGAAAAGACCCAAAGACAGTAACCCTACAATTCAGAGTAACTACGGGAGTACGTAGGAGACATTACACGCACCCATAGTTACTGCACCACCTAGTGAAAACCTATGGGAAATTCATATTGCAATCCAGAGTAAATTGTTCTTACACCGGAGCAAGGACTCCCTGTAGTAACTCTGGACTGCGCCCTAAGAAGAGCTAAAGTACTACACTTATCTAAAGAATTATGCTCTTAAGTGTAGGCGTTTCCATAAGGGAATTCAGTTTTAAAACGGAAACCTTCTATTGAGTAGGTTTTTTAATCAGTGTTCTCTTATCTGCAGACCACTGCGAGTTGTCCTTTTTCCAACCCAGCGTCTTTTACCCCCTGCGTCCTACCCCCAGAGATTAGCGTGCCCTCCGTGGGCGACAAATTTCAATAAATCAACACACTGCTTAGAATTATGAAAATACAGGTAGTGGCTTGGGATTTCTGACTGCATATCTGCTCCATGTATCAGTTCAGGCATTGCCTCCCCTGCAGTTACATGTATATTAATAATAAAAAAGAGGCAACAAACACCACTTGAGCACCACTGAAGGGGAACGATTTTGTAAGATTTTTAAGTTGTGGGATCAGATTAGAAGTATGTAAAACCCCAAAGTGGACTTTAATGGGATAAGAAGCCGCCTCACAACCAGGAATATTCAAATGTGGCATTTGAAAATGCTGTTTTCCTAGGCAAGGAGATAAATACCGTCCAGAAGGAACCAACGGTGATGTGGCAAGTTAGGGAGTGTTATTAATGTATTAAAAACAAACCACTCGTAACTTTCCCTACCTTTGCACAACCTAAAAATGCCCAAAACAGGCTACAATGGCAATTTTTTAAAAAGAATTGCTTTAAAAAGGCCAAATGATCTCAGATCAGAGCAAATAACACACAACCAAAGCCTATTTTTTAAAAAGAAATTCACTCCTAACACAGTCATGCCACCCTATAATCGGTGGAGAGCAGTCCTCAATGTCGCCAGGTTAGAGAACATTTATTGCCTGCCCATAGATAAAACTAGATAATACATACATACATACATACATACATACATACATACATACATACATACATACATAGGGTGCAATCCAGAGTAACTGTGGGGAGTCCTTGCTCTGGTGTAAGAACAATTTACTCTGGATTGCAATATGAATTTCCCATAGGTTTTCACTAGGTGGTGCCGTAACTACGGGTGCACGTAATGTCTCTTGTTGCTCATGTAGTTACTCTGGATTGAAGGGATATATACAATACATAGATAATACAATGATGGTACTTGGACCTCTCCAGCAATTTTGGACCACTCCAGCAACCTGGAAAGATGGATTCCTCATCAAATGTGTAAAATAGGATTATATCAAGGGAAGGAACTATGGTTCAGTGGTAAAGCACATGTTTTGCATATAGATGGTCACAGGTCTGATTTCTATCTAGGTTTATTCATCAAGCAGTGGGGCTGGATGGATCCTTCCCTAAATCCTTGGACAACTGCTGCCAGCCAGCATAGATAAATACTGTATTAGGCTATGGGCACAATCCAGAGTAACTATGGGAGCACGTAAGAGACATTATGTGCACCCATAGTTACTGCACCACCTAGTGAAAACCTATGGGAAATTCATATTGCAATCCAGAGTAATTTGTTCTTATTCCGGAGCAAGAACTCCCCGTAGTTACTCTGGATTTCACTCTAAATGGACCAACAACAGCAGATCAGCTGTATTGTGTTCATGGGAGGGAGAAAGATCTCTTTCATAGGGGCCTGACCCACCTGGATAGTTTTCTTTGTCAAATGCCTTGCAATCCAAAGGAGCTTGTGCAGCAGAAACCAATAGCAGACTATATAACATGCATTTCAAATAGAGGCAACAATTTGGGGCATAGTCAATACATGAAGTAGGAATCAATTGTGTTTGCTGGCCCCACACCCAATAGTCACATACTGAGTTGAAGACCTACAGAGAGATGTGATCTCTGCAAAAAAAAAAGGGGGGGGCAGGCCTCCGTCAGTCTTGAGAGACTATGGTATCGTGCTCGGCGCTGCATACACTGCATGCGAAGCACGAAAGCCTGGGTTAGATTGTTATGGAGGATAGGCTGTTACCCAAGCAGCAAATCCCCCCTCTCCACGCTACTGAATTAGTCCAATGGAAAGGCAGAGCCAATACGATTGGATCCAGCTGGCGTTGCAGAGCTGGGTTAAGGATGGGGTCTCACCCTGTCTTGTGGGGCTGACCCGGGTCTCGAACCCTGGCCTGCTGGTTAACAGGCACAGCATCTTAACCGCTTGTGCCACCCATAGCCCATTCTCTGCAACAACAACAAAAAATCAGGGTCCAGATTGTACACTGCACACATGTACAAATCAACAGAGGGAGAATGGAAAATGGGCAGACCAGTATGGCCTGTGGAAAACCAGCTTCCTTATCTTTTTTATAACTCCCTCAGCTATTCTTTTAAGGCTTCATGGAGGGACTTGGTCTAAAACTGGAATAAACGTGGGAACTGGAACTGGATTTCATTTTATCACTTCAGCTATATTTGAAGCAATGGCTCATGCTCACCCACCTCCTTCATCTGTTGACTGCATCCAGAACTTCTATTTCTGAGAAGATGACTGCAAATGTGGAGCTGTGGGTGGCACAAGTGGTTAAGATGCTGTGCCTGTGAACCAGCAGGCCAGGGTTCGAGACCTGGGTCAGCTCCACAAGACAGGGTGAGCTCCGGTCCTTAGCCCAGCTCTGCGACGCAGCAGGAACCAATTGTATTGACTCTGCCAATCCATTGGACTATTTCAGTGGTGTGGAGAGGGGGGATTTGCTGCTTGGGTAACAGCCTATCCTCCATATCAAACTAATCCAGGCCTTCGTGCTTCGCATGCAGCATCAAGCACAATACCATAGTCTTTCAAGAGTGATGGATGCCAATGGGACTGCAAATGTGAATTAGGGTCAAATTGAATTAGGGTCCATATGAATTACCATGTGATTTGACATCGATGGGGTGACATTTTTCTAATTTAGTCCCCAAAGCCAGCCACGCTACATTCTGTGTTCTGTGCCATAGTTGTGTTTTATTAAGGAGCATGTCATAATCAACCATAGTGTAGCCATTTGCCAATTTTTTTAAAAAATGCTACTCTGTAGCTGAAATCTCTACATTAACATTTCACAGAGCGCAGGGCTGGATGAAACAACCATATAAATCCCAATCTCTGTTCAAACACAAGACCGGCACAATAGAGCCTTGCAACTCTCAGGCTCCGTTGCCAATGAACAGGTCTCATGGAACCACTCGGTCTGCTTGCCAAGGAACAGGCCTGGCTGTTGGATAGGCTGGAAGGGAACGGCTTCAGCCAGAACCACATGCTTCATAGCCTTTTAAGTACAGGTAAGAGCTTTGAATGCCTGGTCTGGCAAGACAAATCATGAGTCTAAGGAGGGCCCAATTAAAATCAACAGATTCTGTTTGATATGCCAGAAAAGGGGAAATGCACTAAAAACGAAATTCCATAATAAATATGAACTGGCCAATCTATACACTAAATGTAATTACCAAAGAAAAAGAACTCTTATAGAAATCTCTCAAGTAATGCATACACAATGCAATGGCAAAAGTAAGAACGCAGAACAACACACATTCTCCAGTACCACACTTCATGGCTTTCCTGTACAACTCAGCCATGGAATGTGCATAGCCACATGTGCTTCTGGCCATTGGTGACGGATTCCAATTGTGCTGTGGCACACTAGTTACTCTGGATTGTGGCACACTAGTGCACAGCACAATTGGAATCCATCACCAATGGCCAGAAGATAGTCCGTGTGCCATGGATAGTCCTCAGGTGTGCTTCAGGAATTTGGGGAGGGGTGTTTATTAGTAGGAAAAGAAAGGGGATTTCAATAGCATGGTGTGCCTTGTCAGTGGCAAAAACAACTGTTGGTGTGCCCTGAGATGAAAGAGACTGAAAATCATTCCTGTACAAGACGACTAGTAAAGAAATTCTCCCCATCATTTTCTATAAGCAGAGGTGGTGCCAACGTGGAAAGGAGCTCCAGGTTGTGCCACCCCAAGAAGGTGATTCCATTGTGCATTTTTCATGCTGAAGACTGGTCAAACTCAGACGCCACAAACCTATTCTGCAGTGGTACAACGAGCTGAAATTGCCACCATTATATCCTATGGGAGCCACTGGAGTCTCCTCAGGGTAATGAAACAAATGTTCCCTTACCCTGTGTTAAGCTCAGTAATCAGCAATGAGTCTACTTGGATCTGTGCCCACTATTTAGTAGGCACAGTACTAAGAAGGTCCATGTTGGGCTCTCAGGCCCAGGAAGTAACATAGGAATTGGCCAGTTCCTCCCAGTCCATAACCTCCATTCAGTCCACCTTCCTTCTACCCAGTTCCACCCCCAACCTAGAATGCCTCCCCTCTTCCCAGCAGGGAATCTTGCTGGCTGGTAGTCCCAAGGAGCATGCTCCTGGTTTCAAGACCCATAGTTGACTGGCATTGGGCTCCGTTGGCTCAGCAAGCTTACCATCATCTTCATCAGCATTCCTTATGACAGTTGCACAACTGTGGTTACTGGGGCAGTGTGCCAGTTGCCAGCACTGCCCCAGTCTTGGACTGAGTTTTTGATCATAGGAAAGAAATCGGGAGCGGATCATGCCTTATTTTCCCTCCAACTATTCCCTTGTCTACTGTGAATTCCCCTCTCCACCTCTGAACTCCACTTCAGTGATACATTATCAGGATTCACAAATCCCTCTTAAGACATTAACATAGTTAACATAACACAACACAGAAGATGTCATGACCCAGCCTCCAAAGTGACCAGAGTCCTGATTGAGAAGGATTAGTGCTCGGAAGAGCCTAAGATCCAAGAACATAGGCTGGATTTGGTAAACCAGAGACCCATTTCCTTGTCCCCAGCATCATCTCCTTAAACAGAACCCTAAGAAAGAGGGCCTCAAGCCCTGGTCCGCGGCACAGTGCCGGTCCATGCTGCCTTGACCACCGAGCTGCACCAGCACTGGACCCCAGACTGGAGGCAGAAGCCCTGGTGGCATTCAGCTCCAGCCTGACCCCAAATGCCAAACATGGCTGAGCTCAGGGCTGCGGAGAGAACTGCAAAGGTGAGGCCAAGCGCAGGGCTCTGCCTGCGCAGTTCATCCCAAAGTACCTAACAGAGTCCCTGCCAGGCCATGGGAAATTTTTTCCCATGGACCTGGTCCATGGTTCTCATAAGTCCCATTTATGGTTGGAGTCCCGTTAAAAGTCCCATTTATGGTGGGAGCAAGTTATCAACTTTGCAGCTGAGGTGCTGCTGCTGAAACCTAATTCTCTCCTGACCGGCTGCTAACTACAGCCCTATTAACTTTCTATGACTGGCTCTGGGCTTCAAATCTGTATTGTGTGTGTCCCATGAGCTTGTGTTGTTCAGTACCTTGAAGGCCACAAAACATGGCTTGCAGGCTAGTTCTCAAACTCTGTAGGTCTGTTCAAAATTGTGTAGGGAGGAGATATTGTGGAAAGAGGCCAATCTGAACATTTGAGTTCAAGAAAGCTTCCTTTGACCATCTAGAACAGTGATACCCAACCTCCATTCAAGGGTGTCCAACCTTTTAACTTCAGGGCTGCTGGATCTTTAACAAATATGTCAAGGAGAGAATTCCACCTGGTGCAACTTCTCATCTCACAGATCGCAAGCTACACTTGATGAAATTCCCTCTTCTATAAGCTTGTAAACGGTCCAGCAGCCCTAAAGTTTGAAAGTTTGGACACCGCTGCCTGTATAAAATTAAAGGAACCACTAAGTTATTGGGGGTCGCATCAACAGGGAATGACAACTTGGCAGTACCTTTTCTTCTGGGTTTGTGCAATCGCTGCCACCTAAGGGCACAATCCAGAGTAACTATGGGGAGTCCTTGCTCCAGTGTAAGAACAATTTACTCTGGATTGCAATATGAATTTCCCATAGGTTTTTACTAGGAGGTGCAGTAACTACGGGTGCACGTAATGTCTCTTACATGCTCCCGTAGTTACTCTGGATTGTAGGGCCTGTGAGAAAAGGGGGTTTGGGACTTACTCATCCACAGAAGGACAAAAATCTGGGTTTTGTAGGTTCTCCATCCATCAACACAGAAAGGTCTGAAAAATCTGTTTTTCTTCACCTTAGTTGGTAGTGGCATAACCCAGAAGTGCCATCACTTCAATTCTTCCATCAACACAGAGTTGCCACTCTTTTTAAGAGAGAACATGGTTGATGAGGGGAGGGTCACAACTCCCAGGTTGGGAAACACTGATCTAGAACTAAAGTAAAAACAAACTTAGGAGATCAAGAATTATCAACTGTTTAAGTCAGTGGTGTCCAACCTTTTAACTTCATGACTCCTGGACCTTTAACAAGCTTGTAAAAGAGGGAATTTCAGCAGGTGTAGCTTGTGATCTGTGGGATGAAAAGCTGCACCTGTTGAAATTTCCTCCTCTCCATACTTGGTAAAGGTCCTGGTGCCCTGAAGTTGAAAGGTTGGACACCCCTGGTTTAAGTAGAAATCTAACTGAATACAGACTTGCTTCACAAAAAACATGGCTTGGATCAAGTTACAAACTCTACCACTTATCAAATTTCCAAATCCACATTGGTGTGGTGGGAGTGAGGGGTGTCATTACACCAATTGCTTTGTATGCTTCTGATTTGAAATTACCGTTTGCGGTGCATAATTTTCCAAAGAAACCATTTGATATCTATCAGCACAGAGGAGAGACAGCGACTGTAAATGTATGTGAAAAGGCCATTTAGAAAATTGGCAATGTTTTAAAGTTTTTCCTACTAACAGTTGTGTAATTTTAGTCTTTGAACAGTGTTTTCATGAACTCTGTTAACTCTCTCCTTCAGGATAGGTTTTTTCCCCCCTTGATTCATTAGAAATAGCTTTCAGCTGCTCTGTAAACTGTTATTGTCTGGGTTTCCTTGCTGCAAGAGGTCACTTGCTTCTTGCCATTATAAGCTTGGGCACCTTCTTTCTTCAGCTGTTTGTTGTAACTTGACAGTTGCTAAATGAGCGCTGAAACTTGTTGCATGTGTTTTTGCACTCCAGATGTGCCTAATATGTGCGCTGCAGATACAAACACACATACCCCCAAATCCAGAGTAAATACCGGAGCATGTAAGAAACTTTACGTGCACCCGTAGTTACTGCACCACCTTGTGAAAACCTATGGTAAATTCATATTGGAATCCAGATTAAGTTGTTCTTACACCGGAGCAAGGACTCCCCGTAGTTACTCTGGATTTTGCCCATATTCATTCTCTCCCCATCACACACACACACTCCATTTTATTCATCTGTTTAAAACACTGCCTGTTCCACCTTTCCAAGGCTCCTGGCTGTTTCTAGATATTAAAACACACTCTAAAATCTCCACCTGACGTTCTAGAAAAGGCTACAGAGACTAATGGAACAATCCAGAGAAACTATGGGAGCACGTAAGAGACATTACGTGCACCCGTAGTTACTGCACCACCTAGTGAAAACCTATGGGAAATTAATATTGCAATCCAGAGTAAATTGCTCTTACACCGGAGCAAGGACTCCCCATAGTTACTCTGGATTGCACCCTAAATGGCAAAATAAGGCAGGTGAAAAAGATGTGCCTTACACCTTGAACATAAGATATGGCATAAAAGATAAGCCAGAGGAAGAATGAGAAACTTGTGGAGTGGGGGAAGACATCATTGCACAACCCCATGGTGGAGGTACAGGAGTGGTGGTGCCACAAGTCCTGTTCCGTGCATCATTTAAGGGTGCAATCCAAACCTAGGCTGGCCCAGCTCATTGGTCTTCCCATTCCCGAGGTGATGTACGGAGGGAAGCACATGTCTCTGTACTGGCCTAATTCTCCCCCAGGAGTGGTACAGAAGTATTTTACAGCACTTTTGTAACAACCCCAGGTCAGCATAGGATGTATGCTGTGGCTTAGGCCAGCCTAACTGGAGGTTAGGTTTGCAGCCTAAGTGGCTCTTCCCACTCACCATCAGAGGCGTTTTGGGCATGGTTGCCATATGTCCCCTGAAACAGGGGCAATCCCAATTTTTTGGGACTGTGTTCACATAGTGGCAAGTTTGACAGAGGGTCCTGTTCCAATTTTGTTGAAGAGAGTTATGGGAACCCTAATTTTGGGCATTGCTGTCCAAAATGACTGTGAGTGGAAGAGGCTAGGGTTGCCATATGTCCCCGAAAACGGCGACAGTCCCAGTTTTCTGTCATTGCATTCACATACCAACAAGTTTGAAAGGGTGTCCTGTCCCAGTTTAGTAGAAGAGAATTATGGCAACCCTAGGAGAGGCTGCTTACATGATATGTTGTGGCACCTGCAATACGTACTGTGCCACCCTGCCATGGCTATGCCACAGCTCCCAACCACCTCGTTTTCTGCCACTTGTCCTCCTAATCTCTGAATTCAGCAAAGAAGAGGCTGAACAGAGCAAAAGAGAAAATTTAGAGTGGAATGGAGGGCTAGCTAGAGCATCTACCTCTTCCTCTCCATTCCGCTCTATTTCAAATCCGGGGGGCAGTAGATGTAGATAGAAGGATGAAGGATGTGACTCCCATGGGGTGTCAAAAAAGTGCCATAATACACTTCTATAACAATGCTGGGAGAGGGTTAGGCCAGTGCACAGATATGCACAGCCTCTCTATATCATCACGGGAATGGGAAGGCCAATGAGTTGTGCCAGCCTAGGTAACACTGCAGCCTAAGTGGTCCACAGTCCACAGGATAAGGCTGCTGCAAAGCAGCCCAATAAATGCTAGTGGCTGCCAGGAAAACTAGATCCTTACCATATAAGCTCACAGATGTGAGGAGGCTTGCTGGAGAACATTCCCGTCCAGCATAAGGGGTGGAAAAGGTAAGGGAGTGTGGAGCAGGGAGGGGATGGGGTGGGGATGAGCAGATAGGAGCCTATGAAGGTATGTGGTGAGCAACCACCACATCCAACCCCCTTTCCAGGCCTAACCAACCTAAATGGATCAGTGCAAACTTTTGCAAGCAATGCCACTAGCCCAGGTTGAAGTTGACCCATAGGAGCTGCTGGGATTCACTCTGGGGCAAGGGAACAAATATTCTCACCCTGAAGAGATCTCCAACAGCCAAAAATCTCCCACAAGATACAACAGAAACCATATTCACCATGTGTGTTGCTGCACAGGGAGTTGGTAAGATTGAGCTGTACATTATCTGTGCAATAACCCAGACTTGCAAGAGCCACTCATGGAAATGCAGCAACACAGCAGCAGATTCTGAGGCTACTTACTTAAATAAAGGTCAGTTGAATTCAGTGGGATGAACTTATGGGCAAACGTACTCTGGAGAGGCCGGAGGTATCTTGATGGAAATCCAAAGGGTGACCCCATAGTGGAATATGTCTGAAGTGGGACAGCTGGTGACTGATGAGCATGCTCTAGAATTCACTCTTGGAAGTCAAATTCAAATAGTGTTCATGGTGGCTAAAAGGGCTGGTTTGAAACCAAGATGAACTGGAAAGGGTGCCCAGTCACCAAGATGAACTGGAAAGGACCATCACAAGTTACAAGCCATGATGGGTATGTATGGATATGGACAACCTCCAATGCCAGATGCAGAGGAGGCCACCTGGATGCGGGTGTCATGTGTGCTCCCTGTTGAATCTGGTGGACCACTCTGTGATACAGGAAGCTGGACTAGATGAGCCTTTGGCCTGATCCAGTGGAGGCTCTTCTTATATTCTTAAGGTGGGCAAAAAGGTTGTTTGAAAGCCAGTTCATTTGCACCAAGGATGTGGCACATGGTATGTCTGAATGACTCTGCATAACATGTAACGTGCCCTGCACTTGCACCATCCAAATTCAAAAAGTTGGCCTTGATGAACCAACCTGTGCCTTTTGCTCATGGCTGTGAGTCGGACAACCTGCTCCCCATAAAGGGAGTGCAAGCACATGAGCATCCATGCACATAGGAAAAATGGCCACAGATTGGTAGGGTGGAAAACCAAACCTTTATTTATTTTTTTATTTCTGTGTCACATACTTGCTCCCAAAGGCCACCCACCCCTGGGCCAGCTTGGGTGCAGCTTCTCTAAAAGTGTGCATACTCTGAGAAGGTAAAATGAGAGACCAGGCGGGCGAACGGAGGTGTTCTTGGATTCCAAATGTGTTCTCTCCCAAACTTTTTTGTTTGCTTGATGGCCTTGGGCTTTTTCCTGCCGCAGCTTTCAAATCTGCTGGCAAACAGCTCACTGCAGCTCTGCATGGAATCCTTGGGGGGGTTAAAATAAAGGTAGTTTGTGAACTCTGTTCTCCTTCAAACTAATGGACTGGGTGTTTTTTTTTTTCCTCTTCGCCTCCTCTTTTCTCTGCGCTTTCCTTCTCATGCACACACCCGCAGCCCCCCCATCTCCCCAAATAGCCCCCTTTGTCCACTTTTATGAATTGAAACATGCACTCCCAACGTACACACGCAGGGAATCCTGCCCATTAATTAAAGGACTTGTCAGCCCCAATCCTGGATTCTTACAGTGCAGGAAATGTCTCCCTTTTAAGTGCAAAACCATAACATTACCATTTCCCCAAGTGCTCTCTGTTTTAGGCTGCTTTCCTAATTAGAGGGATGATAACAGCCTTGCTGATTGGCATTATAAAAGCACCAGTTTGGCTTCATCTGTCCCAGGTGTGCTGTGTAATTTTTTTTCTCCTCTTCTCACCGTTTCAGAGCCGTACCTCTCTTCTTCTTCATTGTTCCTTAAAGTTTTCATCTGAGGAATTAATTCAGATAAAAAGACATTAGAAAAGAACCTCTACTGCCATGGCCCATCAGTGAAACCTTTTATCAAAAGTACAAACTATACAAGCTAGAGGTTTTTTTTTTTCTTTTACCCTTTTGTTTCTGAGGGTTAAAAAAAAGGAAGAAGAAGAAGAGGAAAGGAAAGAAGGGAGGGAGAAAAAAAAATCCCAGAGTTCTGTCAATGGACTGAATGCACCATTAAAACTGGCGTCACTACAAAGGTTAGCGTAGATCTAACTGTCAATACAGTGAGTGGAGTGGAGTCCAGTAAGGGGAGGGAGGGGAGCTTTGGTGAGAAAGAGATACTTTGATATTTTGGGATGTTAGAAGGGTGAATGTGAAAAATTGGAGGTTGGGGATCTAATTACCCAACCATAATTGGGGGCTAGGGAATAAGTTGCAGTCCTCTCAACTCACCGCAGATCAATTATGTTAAGAGAACATCTGTAAGTAGAACTTAATGAGGTCCATTAGAGCAACATGTACAGCCTCCTCTAACCGTACTTGTCAGCTTCTTGGATGAGCAGAAGAGAGCTGCTAACTAGGGACCTGGTGGAGGTGCTTAAATACAGAAGGAGGAGAGCTGGCCCACTCAGGTTTGCTGCTCAGCTGGGGAAGAAAGTAAGGAAAGGAGGAAAAAGAAGACAAGAGGAGGGGAAAGAAATCAAGGCAGGCAGAGCAAAACTGGGGTTTGCTTCATTTGATGCTGGAACCAAAAAATCAAACTGGGGGTTACACACAATGATCAAGTACAGTTTTTCCTCCTGAATTGAGATTCTTTTTGTTTTGTTCCTTTAAACAGGATTTTGTACATAGAGACATATATATATTTTTCTCCTTGTCTCTTGCTGCACAATCAGAGACAAGCCACCACCACAAGCATCTCTCTGGGACTCTACAGATATATTACTGATCAGAGGGGAGGGGGCCAAAAACTTCAGAAACTGGCAAGAGTCTTTAAAAAAAAACAAGAGACAAAAAGTGTCCAAAGACTTGAAGACTGAAAGATTTTTAATCTTTGTTTTTTCCTTGAAGAAGGCTCTCCTTGCATAAAGGTAAGTCCTTTTTAAATGCAAGAATCTCTTTCCTTCTTTCCTCTCACCCCTCTTTATAAAACCCTTGCAAATCAAGAGTAAAATACCATTGTAAGTGGCTTTTATCCAGCAGGAAAATAAAATTGGAGGAGAGGTTCAAGCAATAGGTGATCTTTTAAAAATATATATATAAAATACCACTTTTGTGTAAAAAAAATGCAAGATTTTAGTAAAAGAGCAGCAATAATAAAACTGTATTTTTTTCTTAGTTGCTTTTTGCTTCTTGCTGTAGCTTAACACAAAATGAATGTAGATTTGTTTCCCTGTCTGGATTGAGCTGGGTTTGAGTAAATAATAACAGCCAATTTGTTTCATTTTTGGGTGGGGATCTTAGTTGGAAAGGTGGAGTTGGGGCAAAGGGGACACCAAAAAGCTGTGGAGTTGGCTGTGGAAGGGGGATTAATGATGCTTTACCCTAAACTGTCTGCAGCAAATGATTAAATCCCCCCCTCTTCATCACCAGATCACTTTCTCTCCTCCATCCATATCACCCCTCAAACCTCAGCAATCTTGGATCTCTCTGCCCATCACAGCCTTGCAAAGTGCTTTTTTAATAAATCACTTTTAAAAATCGGACCCCCCCATTTCATTTTTGTTTATGCCCCCTCTTTCCTCCCCCAATACTTTTGGTGAATAATTCATACAATTCTGGAAAAAGGCAAAAAAAAAACCTTTTTTCCTATTTCACTTTTTTTTTAAAAAAATTCCCCAAACTTGTATAAACCCTTGCTGTAAATTGCATGGGTTTTTTTTTTTTTTTTTTTGGGGGGGGGGGGGGTTTGGTGAGAGAGAGAGCCTGCTTTCAAATAATTTAATTCATGACAAAACCTAATTACTGTCAGGTAATACCCTGTCAGCTTTAATGCATTTCATCAGTCATAATGAAAAGAAGAGCATTTTATGACCCATCTAATTATCATTACATTTTAGGGGGGAAATGAATGGCATGGTGTTGAATGTTAACTATTCTATTTTATTCCTTTACACATGTGCTTTGGCATATTACTCACCCAGTTCTTCTTGTTAGGAGACCTTGATCTCCCCCCCCCATTTTTTTTTTTTTTGGAAGACAATTTTTTATTTTAATTTTTTGGAAGAGGAAGGAAGATGGCAAATGAAACACGGATCTGTTTGTTTCAGACGTGCCAGTGTAACCCGTGTGTTGCAGGTTGCATCTGATTGCCACAGTCCAAATAGAGTACTAATTACCGCGCATGATGTCACCTTAGGCAGAGGAATAATCCCATCATTTAATTAGGGGAATGATTTAAACAAAGATTTGCATAGATGCACTAATCAGTTGCCATGAATTAAAGGAGGGGAAACAGATCATAGATGGGGAGGGCAATGGATGGGGTGGGGGGAAAGGAAAAGTAAGAAGAAGGAAAAAAAAGGAAGATTGAGAATTTCATCTCCTTTAACATAATTAATTTAATTGTCCTCATTAGCTGTACCATTTGTTCTGATTTTATTTCTCTCTTTCTTCACACACAACTTCTCTTCTCCCCCCCCCCCCTTTTTCCTCCCACCTGGTGGAAAAGGGAGACTAAGCACAGTCTGGGATCACTTGGGGAGAAAAGTGGTGTTTGTAAGGGGATCGTGTAAACAGATGCTAGATCTGGACTGGGCACCCTTCTCTCGTTAGAGGGGTTAAGTGGGTCACCCACTTAGAGGGGAACTGGTTGTTCAGGTTTACATGTTCTCCCCCTTCTCAGAAGTAGCAGTCCCTAAGTGTTTAGGTTGGATCTTTTAGCATTAGCACAATTTCTCTGCCTTGAGGATTTTTTTTTTGGGGGGGGGTGGGAATAAAGGAAATAATAGAGGAGGGAATCCTTTGCACCTTGAGCACCCAAACCTGTGCACTTTAGCACCCAAACCTTCAGCACCCACTTAGGCTGCAATCCTAAAGACATTTTCCTGGGAGTAAGACCCATTTAACACAATGGAACTTACTTTTGAGTAGGCATGGTTAGGATTGTGCTCTTAGCCAACTATTTAAACCAGAAGGGTGATCCTGATCAGAATCGACTCCCATGGTGGAGAGGAGGCAGAAAAGAAGAGGATGTCAAATCTCTTCAAGGCTTTAAAAGCTTTTCTTGGGGGTCTTGAAAGCACCCTCTCTAATAATGGGTGTCATTCATTTTTTTTAAATACTAAGCTGACATCTTAAAAAAAGAGGGGCTGGGGGGGAGGGAGAGCTTTGTGGCAATCTGGGTTGGAAGCTCTTAATGGCAGACAACAGAGGATCCCTTTGAAGTCTGCAAACTGCATTCACAAAATCTTAATCGGTTCTTCTCTCCCCCCCCCCCCCCTTTAGCACCCAGCTGTGGATTGACTCTTAAAAATGGAAGATGCCCCGGGGATATAAGAGGGGTGGTTATTTACACAATAAGTAGGCTCAACCCTGAAAAAAGGCTAGATACTTTATGTCAAAGCAGCAAGGCAGGCAAATATTTAATGTCCTATATGGGAAAAGGGGAGGGGGGAAGAGACAGATTAGCACCAAGGACCCCAGTTGATCAGGATTCTTTGCACCAGGGATGCTCTACCTGATCAAATGCCACTGTGGATGTATTTACTCGGGAGTAAACGCCACTTCACTCAGGCTTCTGGACTCACCCATCTCTTACTGTGCTTACTATTTACTGGACTTGCCTACTTACCCCCGTACTTACTTATTCAAACCTACTAAGTCTACTCATCCAGTAAGCCTAATTACGCTTACCACTTACTGGATATACTTACCCCAGTAAGCTATTACAATAAGACTTACTACTCGCCCAGTCAGCCTAATTTTTGCGATTACTACTTATTGGACTTACCTACTTACCCCAGTAAGCCAATACAACAAGATTCACTACTCGCCCAGTAAGCTTAATTATTGCACTTACTACTTATTGGACTTACCTACTTACCCCAGTATTGCACCAAGATTTACTACTTCACCTGGTAAGACTGCGCTTACTGCTTAACCCAGTAAGCCACTGCACTCAGACTTACTACTCACCCAGTAAAGCAGTGGCGTCCAACCTTTTAACTCCATGCTCCTGGACCTTTAACTAGCTTGTAAAAGAGGGAATTTCAGCAGGTGTAGCTTGTGATCTGTGGGATGAAAAGCTGCACCTGCTGAAATTTCCTCCTCTCCATACTTGTTAAAGATCCTGGAGCCCTGAAGTTGAAAGGTTGGAAACCCCTGCAGTAAAGCCTAATAACTGCCCTTATTACTTACTAGAATGAGAGCACAGTCCTAAACATGTCTACTCAGAAGTAAGGCTTGCATTGAGTTCAATGGGTCTTACTCCCAGGAAAGTGTCTTTAGGATTGCAGCCTTACCTACTTACCGCAGTAATCCACCCAGATTTATTATTCCCATGTAAGCACATGGAGGATCGCAGCCCTGCTTTACACCACTGGTGTATTTTTTTTTTTTTTTTTTTGGGGGGGGGGGTCTGATGCAGAGAGTAGGTGCATCTCAGTGTAAAAGAAGCCAGATGATGAGGATCGTAGGTTTAAAATAACCAGTCACGTGTAGTAGGATCTGCTGTGTAGGGAAAAGAAGAAACTTCTCTCCTGCTCCACGAGTCTACTCTTTCTCTCCCCTACTTTGTAAAATAAACGGTTACGCTGAAAAGTTGCTCCTGTTTGCAGGGGACTTTACTATGCAAACCTATTTGTGTCTACTCAGAAGTAAGTTCCATTGAGTTCAATGGGGCTTACTCCCAGGAAAGTGCTTTCTCTCTCTTGGGATGCGCTCGTTCAGCCACTTTGAGAGTAAACTCCATTCATTTGGTGGGGAGTGGGGGAGATTTACACAGAGTTGGATCTCATATGAGTCTTAAGAATTAATCATCCTTTTGGGGGGTGTCAATCCACAGTGTGCAGGTCAGTATTTTGCAACCCACATACTCACGAGTAAACCTTGGAGTATTTGGGGGGGGGGGGTTAGTCCAAGACAGTGCTAACTCTTCCAAGTACCGTCGACCCTTTACAGACCCAGGGAAACAACAAGCTCCCTACAAAACTTAGCGCTTTGCACCCCCCTTGCTACGCCACTACTTCCAGAGTTTTCACTCTATGGCTGTGATCCTCTCCGCATTGACTACAACGGGGCTTACTTTAGAGTAGGAAGACTAGCCCATGTGTTGTTGTTTTTTTCTGCTGACTTGAACTGGCAAGGCTTGCAAATCTGTACCCTGGGAAATTAGCCACAAAGCCCAATCTGTCTCCCTGCTGCTGCTTTGCACTTTCCTAGTGGAAGCCAGATCTGGAAAGGGGTGGGATGGCAGAGGAGGGGGGAGGAGGAAAGGGGGCGGTGGGGGGAGAAAGAGGGGGGGCCAGGGAGGCAGAGTCGCGGTAAATAGCCTTGGATCGGCCAGGAGCCGCAGCTCTCCTTTTCCTCCTCTCCTGCAACCTGCTCTCCTGTCCTCTGCCACCCCCCCCCCCCCAAAGAACCAGAGTGACCTTCCCTCCCCCCCCCCCCTCTGTATTATGTCTGGCTGGTTCAAGGATTGCGATCTGCGTCCAGACAGCTCGGCTCCAAGCACGCTGCTTTAGGTAAGTTGTCTGCAGCTTGGATTTGGGGTTGGGGGGATGGAAGAGGCTGGGAAATCATGTGGGGGGGGGGGGGGAATGGAAGAGGCTGGGAGATCAAGCCTCCCAGACTCAGATCAGCCCCCCAGATTCATTCAAGCCCAAGACTTAGATCAAACCCCCCAGATTCAGATCAGCCCCCCAGATTAAATCAAGCTCCACACTCATATCAGCCCCCCACTCACATCAGCACCCCAGACTCAATCAAGCCCAAGACTCAGATCATCCCCAAGACTCGGATTTGACCCCCCCAGACTGAGTCAAGCCCAAAACTCAGATCAGTCCCCCAAATTCAGTCAAGCCTAAGACTCAGATCATGCCCCCCACTGCCTAGCTAGACCCATTCGCCTTTGCCAAACCCAGATCCAAAGCAGGACACCTGTAGGTCTTGGAGATGCTCCTATTATCAGGCGGATCCTTGAGGACCTCATTATCTTAAAAAAGAAACCCAGAGATCTGCTCCTTTGCCAGCTCTGCTGCTGCTGCTGCTTCCATCCCCCTCTTTTAATTCGCCTTCCTTGCCTGCAAACAATGCTCCTTTCCTGACCTTCCCCCAAGGAGAAGATGCTTTCTGGGGTTGCAGGATGGAAACTCACCTTGCAGGGGCTTTAATTAAGCAGGTAGGTGAAGCTGGGATGTCTGGGGCAGGCTGGGGTTTGTGGGACTCTTTCTTCCTCCTAATCCTGAATCATCAACTCTGGATCCCAGTGGCATAGCTAGAGGGGGGTCGCAGCAACCAAGTCTTGGAGGGAGTCTCATTCAATTTCAGAAGGGGGGGGGGGTTTGTGGGTCTGTATTCCTCCTGGTCCTGAATCAGCAACTCTGCTGTGGGGTAGCTAGAGGGGGGTCGGAGCAGACAGGTTCTGGAGGGAGTTTCACCCACTTGGGGGGGGGGTGAAGTTTGTGGGTCTCTCTTTCTTCCTCCCAATCCTTGAATCATCAACTTTGGATGTCAGAGGCTGCAATCTTAACCATGTCTACTCAGACGTTAGCCCCATTGTGTTAAACGGGTCTTACTCCCCGGAACGTGTGTTCAGGATTGCAGCCATAGTCTGGATCTCAGTGGCGTAGCCAACGGGGTCGGAGCTGTCAAGTCCTGCAGGGAGTCTCACCCCTTGGGGGGAGTTTGTGAGTCTCTCTCTTCCTCCTAATCCTGAATCATCAACTCTGGATCTCAGTGGCGTAGCTAGAGGGGGGTCGGAGCTGTCAAGTCTTGGAGATAGCCTCACCCTTAGAAGCCATTCCAGCTTTGGAAAGGGGGGGGGGAGCAAAACGAGCTATACAGCTTGGAATGGCTCCAAGAGGTGAGTCTCCCTCCAAAACTTGACAGCTCAGACCCCCTCTCTAGCTACGCCACTGATGGAACCTTCTTTCTTTCTTTCTTTCTTTCTTTCTTTCTTTCTTTCTTTCTTTCTTTCTTTCTTTGCTCTGTAACTTTGAGATGCAAAGCTTTTGGGGGGGGGGGTCTTCCCTTTATTCTCCTTATGATGGTGTGTGTCTGTGTGCCTTAAACCATTTGAGGCTTCATTATTTTTATGATGAGAGAAGGATGGGGATAGGGATGCTGGAGGAAAAAAAGAGGCTGGATTGGAGGAAGGGAAGCAGGCAAAGTTGAACAATGAACTGGCAGGGGTCTGAACCCCATCAGTTGTGGGGCTGTCAGTAAAGGGGTACGATGGTGATCTTTGATTTGGGCTGCAATCATAAAGACACTTTCCTGGGAGTAAGACCTATTGAACCCAATGGGGCTTACTTTGGAGTTGACACATTTAGGATTGTGCTCTTAGGCTGCAATCCTTATACTTTCTGGGAGCAAGTACTATTGAGCACACTGGACTTACTTCTGAGTAGACATGCCTAGGATTGCGCTCTTAATTTCTCTTTTCCAATCCCTCCATGGTTTCTAGGAATCATATCTTTTATTCTCCCTCCCCTTCTCTTCCCCCACTTTATTTATAACCAGACTTATCTTAATTTAACCCTTAAGGTCTTGCAAGGAGCAAAAGCTTTACCTGGTCTCCAATTGTGTAGAAACAGAAAGGTGATGATGTGATTGGGGGTTGTGGTGGTGGAAAAAACCCAAACCGATGGATATTATAGCGCTAGAGGGGGTACCATCCTAAGCCTGGTCTACTCAGAAGTAAGGGCTTACTTCCAGGAAAGTGTGCATAGCTTTAGGACACAATCCTATGTTCACTTAAGACACGATCCTATGCACCCAGTCCAGTGGGAGTAAACTCCTTTTGAATTCAATAGGGAGTTTACTTGGGAGTAGATATAGCAGGACTAGAGCACAATCCTATTCATCCTTTCCTAGGAGGAGAAAATGCCTTTGAATTCAAAGGGGTTTATTTTCGATTGAGAAGACAGGCACGATCATATACACACTTTGCTGGGAATAATCGTCGTTGAGTTCAATGGGGTTTACTTCAGAGTAGACACTGCATTACAACAGCAGGGCACGGTCCTATGCACACTTTGCTGGGAGAAAATGCCTTTTAGTTCAATGGGGGGGTTTACATTTGAGTAGACATTGCAGCACTAGAGGACAATCCTATGCACACTTTCCTAGAAGTCAGTGCCATTGAGTTAAATAGGGGTTTACTACTGAGCAGACATTGCAGCACTAAGCACGATCCTATGTATAATTTCCTAGGAGTAAATGCAGTTGAGTTCAATGGGGGTTTACTTCTGAGTAGACATTACAACACTAGGGCACGATCCTATGCACATTTGATTAGGGGATACGTATCGTTGAATTCAATGGGGGGGTTTACTTTCGAGTAAGCATCGCAGCACTAGAACACAATCCTATACATGTTTTAGTAAGTGCGGTTGAATTCATTGGGGCTTGCTTCTGAGTAGGCATGCATAGGATTGGGCTCCTGGTCTGTTTTAACCCTTAGAATACCAACCGGGTCCATTAGACCCGGTATGCAAATATATGCAAATGAGGCTATTTTTAGATGGTATTCTAAGGGTACCCCCCTCTCTTCACACACACAGATCACCGCCACCCCCTTCTCTTGCCCATGCAATGGAGTTTAATGAAGCCCATTAGTTACCAGCCAGCTTGCAAAGGCACCGCTGGGATGCTGGATTTGGAGAGGCGCTTGTGATTGCAGGTCCAGCTGTGTGTGTGTTGTGTGTGGATGTGTGTGTTGCACGCCTGCAAGTGCCTCCCCCCCCCCCATGCCTGTCTCTCTTCCAGCCCCCCTTCCCACCTTCCTCCCTTTCCAAAGTGATGCGCACAATAGCCCTGGTTTCTCTCTCCACCGATCGCAGCGCAAACCTCCTTCCACTTGACTCAAACTCAGTGGGGGGAGAGAGAAGGGGGCAGAGGAGGAAGGGGGTGAGGAGGACACTTGACCACCCTCTGCCTCTGGCTGGACTCAATGAGAAGGAGCAGCCCTGGAGTCCTCAGATCAACTCATGCAGAAAAAGGAGAAAAGTTTTGGTAAGATGCCCATCCAGGCGTCCTCCTTTGCTTTCTTGGGGCAGCATCAGTGCATGGATAGCTGGAGAGAGGGGCAGGGTGACCAGATGTCCTGCTTTTCCAGGACATGTCCTCGTTTTTAAAGCTTTGTGTCCTGGAAAAAATCTTAATTGTCCTCCTTTTCCTACTGAGCAGGCAGCATGGAGCCTTCTTCATAAATGGAAGAGCACAATCTAACCATGTCTACTGAAAAGTCTCATTGTTTTCAATGGGTCTTACTCCTAGGAAACTATCTTTAGGATTGCAGCCAAAATGTAATAGTTTGAAATTTAATAGTGTTTAAATTAACCACATGAAAGCTTATGTATGTGTATGTATATATGTGTGTGTATATATATACCGAGAGAGTTTGAGTTCAATATATGAGTGTCCTACATCATGTCCTACATTTTTCTTCTATATGAGTGTCCTACATCATATCTTACATTTTTTCAACATGAGTGTCCTACATCATGTCCTACATATTTCTTCAACATGAGTGTCCTACAACCTGTCCTACATTTTTCTTCAATATGAGTGTCCTACATCATGTCCTACATATTTCTTCAATATGAATGTCCTACATCATGTCTTACATTTTTTCCAATATGAATGTCCTACATTTTTCTTCACTATGAGTGTCCTACATCATGCCCTACATATTTCTTCAATGATCTGTCTGTCTATACACACACAGTGTGTATAGAGAGAGAGAGAGAGAGAGAGAGAGAGAGAGAGAGAGAGAGAGAGAGAGAGAGAGAGAGAGAGAGTTCAATATATGTGTTTAGCTATTATTTTATCATGCCCTACATTTTTCTTTGATGTCCTACATTTTGGGAGGGCCTTGTTTTATGGTTATTCCATATGCTCACCCTGGAAAAGTGGCTGTGGATAACCCAGCAGATCAGCTCTTCAATACTGGTGGCTGGATTCCTTCTTAGATCCCTTCTTAGGTCCTGATCTTGGTGGGTATCTTTGCAACATGCCCATCACTTCCACCAGCTGCTAGGACCACACACAATTCCTGGAGTTCTTCTGCCAAAAAAAAAAAAAGAAACAACCCAACCACAACAAAGGGATCCCCTTTGCCTTTCCATAAATTGTGTGACTTGCTGGGCAGAGAAATGAGTGGTGGCTGGATTTGTGCTGCTAACTACACAAAGGGAGTGAGGCTTTGTTGTGGGAGTGTGTGTATCCTCTGTCTTGGCTTTTTAATTTTTTTTCTTTTTTTTTTGCATGTGAACTGCATCAAAATTGAGCTCAGTCTTGCAAATCTCTTGTTGGCCTTTGCCAACCACCAGCACTTTGCTGCCATGGTAACTGTAATTAAACTGATAAGAGTGGGAAAATGTCAGTATCTCTCAGAGTCTTACAGCTGCATTGCAAGAAAGGAGGGGGCAGAGGGAATAAAATGGGTCTCCAGGAGCATCATGTTCAAGGGGGGGCATGCACATGGAAAAATGGGGTGCATGTGAAAGGGGTGCATGTGAAAGGGATGCATTTGTCAAAACAGGAAAATATTCATGCTTGAGATCTTGGTTTGGGAAGGAGGGAGAAAGAGGGGGGAGCTGTTTGCACTTGTTACCCCTTAGAGAGCTGTAGGATGTAGGGAAGATGTGGGCCAGTGAACAGAAAAACAAGCTTTTAGGCCCAAATGGGGGGAGATGAGGAGGGGAACAGAGGCCAAATAAAATCTTTTGTCATCTTGGCAGTAACTGGTTTTTCCTCCTCTCTGCAGGCTGCATGTCTAACTGCCCCCCCCCTTTGAACATAACACTTTAAAATAATTACCCCCAAATCCAGAGTAACTATAGGAGCACATAAGAGACTTTACATGCACCCCTAGTTACTGCATCACCTACTGAAAACCTATGGGAAATTCATATTGGAATCCTCTCTGCAGGCTGCATGTCTAACTGCCCCCCACCTTTGAGCATAACACTTTAAAAAATTACCCCCAAATCCAGAGTAACTATAAGAGCACATAAGAGACTTTACGTGCACCCCTAGTTACTACACCACCTACTGAAAACCTATGGGAAATTCATACTGGAATCCAGACTTAGACTGCAATCCTAAAGACACTTTCCTGGGAGTAAGACCAACTGAAAAGTAAGTAAGACTTACTTTTGAGTAGACATGGTTAGGGTTGTGCTCTAAGTTGTTCTTGCACCGGAGCAAGGACTCCCCGTAGTTACTCTGGATTTTTCCCTTAATGTTCCTTTTATAGGGTTTTCCGACCCACCCAAGTTCTTGGCGTATCTTGAAGGGACCTTGCATTGTAAAGAAGTTTTGTTATGTTTTAAGGAAAGGGGGTAGCAATTAGTGCCAAGTAGATAAAGGTCCCATATTCTAAAAGTGACCATTCTGAACACCCCCCAAAAAAGGTGGCGGGGAACTCCTGGGTGCGATGGCGTCGCCGTTACTTTGTTGTGTTAACTATCGAATCGGCCTGCATGTGTGTGCATGTGCGCGTGAGTATGAATGGCGCAGAACAAGAGAGCATAATGGAGGCAATGGAGCGTTGGGGTGGCTCACAATGCAATCCAGGCAATTAAAAGCTCACCAGAGTTTTAAAAATGAAATGGCTCTGCTTCTTCCCGCTCACCGCGGCGGCGCAGGCTATTATTTGTGTGTCTCGCTCTTAATTATGATTTCCCTTAAACTGTCAAACAACTCAAAAAAGTAGCAGGGCCTGGTGAGGCGAGGAGAAATTCTCTGCCCAGTTTCTGTGTGCCAGTCTGAGGTGTTGGGGGGCACCGAAGAAAGCATCTTTAGAAGGACACTTTCTTCTAAATAGGCCTCCCACCCTCCCCATAAGAATGGTGTGTGAGGGAGAGAGCTGGAGCAGCTGCCTTTTTGTCTGCTTGTTCCTCCCCACCACCCCCTCAACAATAAGACAACCCACCCTGTGGCCTGTGCCTTTTCATGAAGGAACTTAGGAAGGGTCTTTCCCTCAGTGCAAGCACCGAAATTTAGGTATTTCGAAGACAGGGTGTCGTTTTGTCACAAGCCTTGCTACTTGGCGCACCTCGTATTGGCTTTGAAAGTCTCGCTTGGCCCTGTGAGGTTTACTCACAAGTAAATGTGGCCTTCAGCAAGTTAAATGACTGGGGACTTAAGTGAGGATGAGAGTTGAACCATGAAGCAAGGAATGATGAGGGAACTTTATTCTTAAGGCTGAAGGAAAAGCTCACTTCCCTCCCCCCAAAAGAAAAAGATTTATGTACTGTATACGTATATGTGTGTATGTATGTGTGTGTATATATATATATATGTTTGTATGTATATAAACATATATATATATGTTTGTATGTATATCAGTGGTTGGCTCCAGCAGGTTCGCACCTACTCTATAGAACCGGTTGTTAAGGGAAAGATAGGAAATATATAGTTTAAAAATAGCCATTTAAAAGTGGCTGCCAGATGGGCATAGAACTAGTTGTTAATTTCTTTCAATCCCATCACATATGTATATGTATATGTCTGTCTCTCTATCTATCTATCTGTCTGTCTGTCTGTCTGTCTGTCTGTCTATCTATCTATATCTAGCAGAAGGTTCTATAGAACCTATATCTATCTATCTAATCTAGCAGAAGGTTCTATAGAACCTGTGAGAAGTCTCTGAAGCCTACCACTGTATATGTATATGTGTGTGTGTGTATGTATATGTATATATATATATATATATATATAGAGAGAGAGAGAGAGAGAGAGAGAGGTAGTGTATATACATACATACAGTGGTAGGCTTCAGAGGGTTCTCACAGGTTCTATAGAAACTTCTGCTAATGAGTGCCTCGTTCTAAGAACCGGTTACTAATGGGACATAGAACCTGTTGTTAATTTATTTGAATCCCATCACTACATAGATACATGCACTGTAACCCTTAAGATGGCTTCCTGGGAGTAAGAAGACCCATTGAACACAATGGGGCTTACACATGGTTAGGATTATGCTCAGAAAGAGATTGAGAGCACTGGCAAGTGTATTTATTGACTAGAGAAGCTTCGGATAGGTTTTTTTGGGGTGTCTAGAGAAGCTTCGGATAGGTTTTTTTTGGGGGGTGTCTAGAGTTTTAGGACTGAGCAATTGTACCTCTAAAACAATTATCCAGGGCTTGAAAACCATGGCTGTGATCTAACTGTAGATGGAGAAAGTTAAAAGTGTGCTATTTGAAGTTAAATTGCATGCGATGGAAAGGAACTGAAATTGGGCTGGATTTACCCTTTGCGTAGCATACACTTCCACCTGCCAAATCCTGAAATCACAATAAATTCCTTTCTTACCTTCAGCATTTATGCCAATGTATTTCTCTTCTACACCAACACTGGTCTGGTTGTGGATGGCCAGCATCCACATGGTGATGGTTATACCCATCCTGGCCACTTACTGGGGTAGCAAACAGGCTGAATGATCTGCAGAAGTTTGGGTTTTTGTCCCTTAAACCTATATGTAGGAAAACCCATGTCTCAGACTACACAATTGTGCAAATGGTATACAGAAAAAAACCCTTACACCTGAAGCCAAGCAATGTGGTTATTTTTAAAATATTAAATGTGGTTATTTTTCATTTCAGGCTATTGAGCTATGATTGTATTAATGTCAAAACCACAGGCCTACTTAACAGAAAGATGGTCAGTGCTTTGCAGCAGACGTTAGGGAAACTTAGGGTTCCCATTATTCTCTTCCACAAAACCAGGACAGGACCCCTTGTCAAACATGCCAGTATGCCTGCAATCCTAAAGACACTTTTCTGGGAGTAAGACCCATTGAACACAAGTGGACATGGTTAGGATTTTGAGTGGACATGGTTAGGATTGTGCTCGATGTGAATACAATCCCCCCCAATTCGGGACAGTCCTGGTTTTCTGGGATATATGGCAACTCTAGGGAAAATTAGCTTTGATTCTGCATCCCCCAAGAAAAGTTCAGTCCCCTGTTCTCTTGCATTGCCTCTACTGATCTGGTAAGTACAGTGGGTTGGGAAAGTGCTCAGTTATGACTGCGCACTAGAACAAGTGAGCACATGCACATGGATTTCTGGATAAACCCTGTGATCTGGAAAATCTTACTTTATTCATGAACTTATGCAGTATTTGCTCATCCACCACCTCTCAATTCCTGCCCACCTTATGGGAATAATATTGGCTTGCTTTACAGGGTTCTTGCAAGCTGATCATGCACCTTTCTGAGAACTGCTAAACACTGTATGATTTTAAAACTGGAGATCATGATAAGTATGCCTTAAGCTGACATCAGCACTGTCTTCTGGAGTACACAAGTGCTAACCAGACATGAACTTAAAAAAATTGTTGATATATCACATTTGCCTATGAGATCATTTGATCTGTGGCAACTTCCCCTGGCATGTGTGCCTAAAGTACAACTCATTATTATTATTATTATTATTATTATTATTATTATTATTATTATTATTATTATTATTATTATTATGAATCTAAGAGTTCTCATGGAGGAAATTTTAATAGTTGCCAGGAAAAAAAAAATCTGTTTTCACCACTACAAAGTTGCTCAACAAGATAGTGATCTGTTAGTTATGGTTTTGTGGTAGGTTGTAAATGTAAAGGTTCCTGCTGCATTTGGTGAGTTGTGAGTCTGCAGTTCTGGACTATGCCTGAATTTGAATTAGGAAGATGCTTTTGCTGCTGGACCCCATTGGTATGGTGACTGGGTTAGGAAATATTGAAGAGGTAGAAAACCATAGCCGAGACCAATTTTAGTTATATGTTTCCCACATCTCTCTAGGAAGTGGTTGTGGTTAACCTCGTTATTGTTGCTTTAATAGAAAGCAGCAAATTGTATGCAGTGTTGCCTTTGTGTATTCCATGATGACCTCGTATCTGCAACATAGATCTTAATACCAAGCCTAGATTATTCATTGCCTGGCCATCTTTTGCAGCTTCTTATAGCTGCAGGGTTTTCTCCAAATTGCCTTGGGACACCTGCTTGGTGTGCAGATCCCATGTGGGGGTTCTGCTTAATCTCTGCTTCTTGAAAACTGCTTCCAAGTTTGCTGCATCTGTTAATGGACTAAAAAAAATTAAAATTTCTTAACTTGGTTGGTTTGGAAAAGATCTAGATTTGGGGTTTTTTTCTGACACTGAAAAGTCCAGGTCTTCAGTTTAGCTGTTTCCTCCTAAATGGATTGGACTGTGTTGCAAAGGCCTGCAAAAACCTGACTCTGTGATTACAGGCGTCCCCCACTTTCTGACAGTTCCACTCTTTCAACACCTTTCAAATTATACCCAGAACTCATTCATTCAACACATAATCTACTCTTTCAACCTTTCTCTGCTGGTCTAAAAGCGAAAATTGTTTTTTCTGATATTAATTGCATGGGACATGGTGATCAAACTGTTGTTGACTTTATGACTTTCTTCAGTAAATAACCATCATTCAAATACCTAAGATATTCATTGTCCACACATGCTTTTGTTCATTTTACTGTAATTTGATATGTATTTTGACTATGTGATAATAAATATGCATTATTTAGGCTTTTGCAAGTGGTATTTATCCCTACAATCCAGAGTAACTATGGGAAAACGTAAGAGGCACTTACACTGGATTGATCTATGCATTTTCTATAGGTGGAACTGTAACTACGTAGTTATACTGGATTGTAGCGATAAGCCTTTTTTAGTGGCCATTTTGCATTTGCAAGCTGAAAAAGATTGGGTTCTACTTTTCAATGGTTTTCACTTTCGGATGGTGCTCCAGTCCCTAATCCATCTAATAAGAGCACAATCCTAACCATGTCTACTCAAAAGTAAGCCCTATTATGTACAATGAGTCATACTCAGGAAAGTGTCTTTAGGATTGCACCCTTAATGAGGGATGCCTGTATACTTCACTGGTGTAATGCTTGGTCAGCAGGTGTCTGGGTGAGCATATAGAACGGAGGAGAGAGCCTATACCTTTAAGCATTGCGTAGAGGAGGGAATTTATGCAGGTTTAACTCAACATAGAAATGTTTTAAAAGCAGCACCTCCTTAAATTCCCTGCGCTGTGTAATGCTTAAAGATAGAGGCATTCATTCTGTCTTCCATTCTATAGGGTCACCCTGGCAGGTATCCCATGCCTGACAGCAGCACTAAATTGAGAACTTGTTTTCTTTTCTGGCAACACTTCATGCCCAACTTCTGAATGATGTGGGTGTTTTTTCATCATTGGCTATAGTGTCCATAGTGCTTGATATCAGTTTGCATTATTCAGAGGTGCACCTAAATTGGGGCTAATTTAGATCTGCAGGCCTACTTTAGACACATCAAAGGAGCTGTGTAGGACCCACTTCCTTATAGTGCTATTCCACAGAGTTGCTGTGAATGTTTGGTGTCCCAAAGTGAGTGTGTGTATAGAAGGAGGTTGTGGTAGTGGAAGAGAGGATGTATATTGCATGCAAACCTGGTTATTTGCCTGGATTTGTTCCTTTTTAGGTTGTACCAGCAGAGTTCCGTTCTAGTGGGGAAGAACGATGGGGCCGATCAGGACTGGTCATGCGGTTTCAGTCTCGCACATTAGCCACATGGGAATGCTACAGTGTGGAAATAGTTATGGTGTATAAGCAAAGTGGACCTGATGCAGTCAAGAATATCCATCAGAATTTAGTGGATGCCACCTATGGGGGGAAACTTAACTGTTTAGAACCCCCTCCACTTACCCCTTTACCCCTCCAAATGCTTCTTGAGACAGGGTGACCATATGTCACCCACAAAATGAGTAGGAGACCCAAGAAAAATGACCAAATAACAGTTCAAAACATTTTTATATATTGCTTTTATGTGATTAATTTTATTAATTATAAACACTTAATAATAAGTAAACACTGTGAATAAGTAAACACTCTTTTACTTATTATTATTAAATTAAAAACTACTAATTACATATAAAATACATGTGATTTATTTATTCTACTTATTATACAATTCTACTACTTATTATTAATTCTACTTATTAATTCTGCTCACAAGGAAAAGGAGGCAATGAAGATTTTTTTTTTCCAGGATACAAGGCTGACTTACCCCAGAGTAACTACAGGAGCACGTTAACAGACTTTACATACACCCGTAGTTACTGTAGCACCTAGTGAAAACCTATGGGAAATTCATATTGGAATCCAAAGTAAGTTGTGGTTACACCTGAGCAAGGACTTCCCGTAGTTACTCTGGATTTTGCCCTTGGTCACACTGATTTAGGATTACCTTTGAGGGCAAACTCTGGGGTTGAAACCCATGTTTGTCTCTAATGATTCTTCTGTAAAATGGGGTTTAGACATCATAGCTCTGAAAGAGGAACCTTGTTACTATAGAACTTATCAGTATGATACTACTAAATCAAATCTTTAAAAATATAACTTGTGCACCAAGGAACTGATATTGCTGAATGTAAAGGGCAATGGAAGATGATGCCCTACAGCAGCAAAGGGCAAAAGCTAGATTTGGGTCTTCTGATGACTGCTGGATGATTTGCTAGCAAGCGGCAAGGCTGCCTCCCAACTGTTTAGTAATAGTAACAACAAAATTGCTTTCCCCCTTCTGAATCAAATTCTTAGAGCACAATCCTAACCATGTCTACTCAAAAGTAAGCTCCATTGTGTTCAGTGGGTCTTACTCCCAGGTAAAAGTCTTTAGGATTGCAGCCTGAGACTCTGTGGTTTGTATTGGATAGACAACTTTATTTTAGGTAGATTGTTTGTCTCAAGTGGTGCATTAGGAAATCGGCTCCAGCTGCTAAGCCACCATTGTGCATCTCAGAAGTGTAGTGACTGATTGATTGTGCACATTACTAAGTTATGCAGGATACCCTGTACGTTGTGTAAGATGCCTCTGATCCTCACCATCAGAGCCTTTTCCCAGCGGTGGGAGCTCTCACTGCTAGGAACGACACTGACGGAGGAGCAACTTTACAAGGTGTGTTGAGGTGCTAAATGATGTCCCCCATATAGCTACACTACGATGCACTTGACTTCACCCCAGTCACCATTTCATCCCTTGGTCATACAGAAGACACTTGTGAAAACAGAAGTGAACTTTACATTCTTGAATTATCTCCATGTTTGGCAAACGGTGCCTTATTCTGTATTTGAGACGCTGATAAGAATCCCCACTTCATTCATCAGTTTGTATGGGGAAACTGAGGCATATTTACCACTCCTTAATGGCCTTGCCAGGGCCAGATTTAGGTTTGATGAGACCCTAAGCTATTGAAGGTAATGGGGCACTTTATATGTCCAGTTGTCCTTTGTCGTCAACAAATTGCCGCTGTCTTTGTGTTGAATATATCCGACAGTCTTGAGAGACTATGGTATCGTGCTCGGCACTGCATATAATGCATGCAAAGCACAAAAGCCTGGGTTGGATTGTTATGGAGGATAGGCTGTTGCCCAAGCAGCAGATCCCCCTCTCCACGCCACTGAATTAGTCCAATGAAAAGGCAGAGCCAATACGGTTGGATCCAGCTGGCGTTGCAGAGCTGGACTAAGGACAGGAGCTCACCCTGTCTTGTGGGGCTGCAAATGGTTAAGACACTGTGCCTGTTAACCAGCAGGTTGAATATATGCTATATGGAAATTTATGCACAATGTATGCACAAATATGTATCTGGGAAGCCAGGCAGTCATAGCTCATAACCAGGAGGTGAGTGGGCCTAAGACAAGGCTTTAGGTAGGGTGGGTTTTAGGAAATAAAAATGGAGCAGATATTCTGAATTGTCTAGCTTTGGAGATAATCCCTTAAAGTAATGTGGATGTTTAAAGGGTCACCAGTTCCCCTTGTCCTACTTAGGGGCAGTACTTCAGTGACACCTCTGTTTTGTGCTCCCCCATTGTCTGAGGTTTGTTGGATACGAATATAGGGCAGAGCCTCATGAGTTGTGTGCCAGGTGATGGAACACCTTTCCTTTTGAGATTACTAGAGAGAGGCTGTCTTCTCTTTCCAACTCTTCAGAAGATGGGTCAAAATACTACTGTTCAGTTGTGCTGTTTGTTGTTCAGATGGTCCAGTTCAAACTGGATCCTATCTGATGTAACTGGGATGTTTGTCTCTGCTGCTGCTAATCTGAAGCTGCCAATTATTTATTTTCTCATTCATAGTTGGATTTTTGCCTTTTAGTATAGTAAGTGCTTGAGTGCTTTCTTAGGTCTAATCTAGGTCTAATCCTGGTGCCTTATTAGGTCTAACCTAGGATTAGGTCTAATCCTAACCTAGGCTAGCACAAATGGTCTTCCCATTTCCACAGTGATGTAAGGAGGCAAGCGCATGTCTGTGTACTCACCTAACTCTCCCCCAGGAATGGTGCAGAAGTGCCTTACAGCACTTTTGTGACACCACTGGGTCAGCAGAGGGTCTTAAGACTTGTGCTGGGGCTGGGGCTGGCCTAACTGCAGGTTAGGATTGCAACCTAATGGGACAAATGGTAAGGAAAGCAGGGTCTCAAGACAAGACCACTGGTTCCCAGTGAAACATGGTACCTTTGGGAGCCACAGAAACCAAACAGAATCCTCACAAAAATCCTCACACCCTTATACAGTGTGTAAGGTTGAAGCCTTAATGGAAGCCAAAGCCAGTCCTGTCCCTCAAAAGTTTGGAAACCATTGACAAGTAGCATTAAACCTTCCTTCGATTTGGTGATGGGAGACATCCATCAGGGTCAAACTAGCAGATCCTCCATCCTCCATCTGGTCTGAAGATGTGCAAGGTCCTATGGTCTAAGTATGCATGATTTATGTCAATTCTTCAGCATACTATTGCACGTCCCTTAAGCTGTGTAATTATCCCTTATACCAAGGCTGAAATAGGTAGTAGCTAATAGGCAGCTCTGGGTTTGTTTTCCACACACAGAGTGTGTGTGCTCAACCAAGCCCCTGCTAATTCTTCCAGCAAAGCCTATATCTGTATGTTAACTTGTCCATTGCAATCGCACTCAACATTTTTAGGTGTGGATTAAACAAAATATGGTATAGTATGTGGAAAATCCCTTGGAGGCCAGTCGAAAGCTATAGCTACTGCAGAACACAGCTGCTTCTTCTAATCTTGATGCTACTAGCTTTAAGGGCACATCACTATTGGACAACCTTTTTGCTCTTAGGTACTTAATATTTTACACATCGGGTTCTAGCTCCCCACAGCCGATTCGTCTCCTGTACCAGTTGAGAAAGATAAATCTTGGCTGCTCCAAGACTTAACAGTGGGTGGGAAGGTATTTTATTTTTGAGACTATTCTTGATTAGAGGGTTTTTTCCTTCTTTGCTCTGACAGATGCCAGTCTGACCTTTGCAAAGTTCATCTATTTTTCCAAGCATTTTTCCTGGGGAATGGGAACAGTCGAGGTGGCTAACACATCAGGATAGATCCTCTTTCGGACACAGTATCTCACATTTTCTGTAAGTAAATAGGGTGCGTAGGTTGGCACAATTCCGTACACTTTTTTATTGCAATAAAAAGAGAGCTTCCCCCCCCCCCCCTATATAAAAGTATATTGCTGTATATCGGGTGGGCATACATATACAGACGCTTTCTTGAGATTAAATAGAATTTCACTTGGAATTGCAGGTATCACAGTTGGAACAAAACATAAGTATGCAACACTGCATTTGCTTATGTTTAGAATATAGCATTGCCTTTTCAGTTCTTGCCTTTCTTCTTGTTGCCTGAGCTCCATCTCTTTTGAAATTCAGGTTATAAGCTCCTTGGTGCAGGAACTTGACGTCTGCTTTGTTACACATCAAATGCGGTGTACTCTGATAATAGTATTAATAGGTTATGTTGCACGTAGTCTCAGAGACAGTATATAGATGAGCTATGGCATGTCATAAAAGCACTTGTTAGGAATTGCCAGTCTCTTGACTCTGACAGTCCTGTGCAGAATTGGTGTCAACGTCCTGTGTCGACGGAAGCCACCCACCAATAGTGGGTATTGTATCCCTACAATCCAGAGTAACTACGGGAGCACGTAAGAGACATTATGTGTACCCGTAGTTACTGCACCACCAAGTTAAAACCTATGGGAAATTCATATTGCAATCCAGAGCAAATTGTTCTTACACCGGAGCAAGGACTCCCCGTAGTTACTCTGGATTGCGCCCTATGTGAACTTTCTCCTGAATTGTGAACCTGTATTCAGGGCAATTGGGACGTTACTTCTGGGTATCCAGGGAGTGTGAAATAATGTGCATTTGATGTGCAGCCATGTGGGCCATGTGGACCAGCAGGTCAGCTCAGACTCAAAGGAAGTTGCAAGGTCATGAGGAAGAGGAGTGAATCCTTCATCTATCTTGGGTGAATCCTTCAACTATCTTGCCTCTCCCTCAAATCTATACGAGACACTTAAGGGTGGAGAGAGGCAAAGGACTTGACAAATGGACAAATCTTGCTTCATGCTGGACAAATGAATGAAGCTCCTGGACCCAGAAAGTCAACTTTCTTGCTAACAAACTCCTTTATTTTGTTGTGGTGGTGCTTTCTCTTCTGAACATGGTTTGGAACCTTGGTGGGAAAATTTGCAATCTCAGGTTCACAAGAATAAAATGTTTCTGGTTCACAAGAATAAAATATTTCTAACTGTCCAGAGAAAGACAAAACCAATAAAGTTAAGGGGGAAGATTGCTTAACAAGATTGCTTAGGGACTTGGTCCCTAATTTTACAAACCAGGTTTAAAACAAGAAGCCGGTACTGTATTTCTTCTATTCCTGATCCCCCGTTCAGTGTTTTTCATTGTGTAAGTAGGTCTTATGTCAGGTTCAGCCTGTCCCACCATAATTCCTCATCATCTACTAAACAGTATCACTACAGCAGGACCAGATCTTAGACTTTTTCTGTCTTCATCTCTTATTTCTCTTCCTGATCTTTGTGGCATCCTGAACACTTCATGTGGTTTACATCATTTTTATATTTTCTTCTCTGAAAACTCTAAAGACTCTTGTGGCATCTCTAAAAATTGTTAAATGTATTCTGGCATAAATTTTCATAGTCTACTTGGTCAGGTGAATTTAAGAAGAGTAGTTGTGAAATTATAGTGCTGTTTTCAGCTCAGATAGATCTTAGTAGAAGCTGCTCGATGTATTGAAATCACCTAATAATGATAACACCACCTAGTGATTTGCACACACAAAGTGAGTAAGTGCCAGAAATGAAAGTGATACGAGTAGCCTAGTATTAATTCATGGGATTAATTCTCCACTTCATCTATGTCAAGTTGTGAAAAAAGGTACATGCATGTACAAGTTCTTCTTAATAATGCAATCCTGTGTGTGTTTGATCAGATGCAAGTCCCACACTATATGTAAAATTCTGTTGAAAATCTCAGAGGGACCGGTACTATTTCTGTGGCTTTTTCAGTTCAATCCATACTTCAAAAGTGTGCATGTTTCAATGTAAAAAAAAGCAATAGTACTTAATTATTCCAATCATTTTTTGTCATAATGCAAAAACAAAGTTGTCCTTTTTTATTTTGTTTTGATGACAATTGCTACAGCAAGCATAGCTCTCTTCTCACTAGGGCTGTGTGTGTGTGTGTGTGTATATATATAGTGTGTGTGTGTGTGTGTGTGTATACACACACACACACTCACACACATATATATAGAATCATAGAGTTGGAAGGGACCTAGTAGGTCATCTAGTCCAACCCCCTGCCTGCAGCAGGAAATCCCCCTAGAGCATCCCCGACAGGTGCTCGTCGAGCCTCTGCTTAAAGATCCCTAGTGAGGGAGAGTCCACCACCTCCCTTGGCGCACACACACACATTTTTATATTTTATATTTTTTATATTTTATATTTATATATATATATATATATACACACACACATATACTATATACTATATACTATATATACTGTATACATATACTGTACCCAGATGCGTAACAAGGGTATAGCGCGGGATGCGATCTGCCACGGGAGATGGCACAGGGGGCGCGAGGGGCACCACCAAACATGTGTAGAACTCACTGGCGTTATGATATGTGTGTGTGTATAAATATATTAGTTCAAAAGTCTATTTCTTTGCAAAAATCTCTCCTGCTACAAGCAGGTTGTTGGACTAGATGACCTCCTGGGATCCCGTTTTGATAGGGGCAGAATTTCAGTCCTTGCCACGGGCGAAATGTTGCCTAGGTACGCCTCCGACTGTACCCTATAGAAATATAGATATAGGGTACAGTATACGAATATAGCATATTTGAAGGAAATTTAAGGTGGCATGTTGGTATTTAGACCTGCTATGGTTTTATTGTGATCGTTACATAAGAACTTAAAATAAAACTGAGAGGGTGATCCGTAGACTTGTCATCAACAACATGCTTTAGATGAAATCTTGAGGCAAATTGGGAGGATTGAGGAGTTTTGAAGGAAGCAATTTTGATAAAAGCCACAATAAGCACATAAAATAGGTGGATGGTTTATTAAGTTCATACAAGCATTTTGTCAGTGTTAATTGCCTTTTGGAGTTGTGCACTGTCAGTGCATGGCAGGAAGGCCAGAACTTTCCCCACAATCCAGAGGTAACCATCTGACCCAGGTATGATGTGAGGAGGTAGAACAGGGTAGAAGGAGGTTGAGGGAGGGCAGAACAGGTCGGGGAAGGAAAGAACAGGAAAGTAATGGGGTAGATTGGGTCCTGAAAGGGGGTGGGTTTAGTGGCAGTGGTGAAGTCAATCTAATTGCACAGTCCAGAGTAACTACAAGAGTCTTAAGACACATTTACGTTGACGTAGTTATGGTGCCACCTAGTGAAAACCTATTGGAAATTTATAGGGTAATCCAGAGTAAATTTTTCTTATGTCGACGTAAGGGTTCCTGTAGTTACTCTGGATTGTGCAGTAAGTCCCCTTCCCAAACCTGACCCTGAAGCATGTGTCCATGTGGACATGTGCCAAATCCCAGGACCCTTCCCCTCTGCCACACAGGATTTTGGCGCTGCTACATGAACAGGAGGGATAAATCATAGAATTGGGCTGAATGAATATTCATTTAGTAAATCGGTCTCAAATCTGGAGACCGCTGCCAAAAACCCTTCCCCAGTGTGAACAGAGCTTACCTGTCTACCTGTCACCTGTCACAACAGAGCTTACCTGTCACCCTTCCCCAGTGTGAATAGAGCTTACCTCTTATCTCTGCCTCCAAAACTCTGCACTAGCCAGCCATGTCAGCCCAGAAATTCAGGTGCAAAGCCTGCTGGCACAATGGTGCACGGAAGTGGCTACCCGGTGCAAAGTTTAGGCATGATCAGAGCCATAGATATGAGGCTGCGTGGAAGAACATTAAGGCTGCAATCCTAAAGACACTTTCCTGGGAGTAAGACCCACTGAACACAACGGGGCTTACTTTTGAGTAGACATGGTTAGGATTGCACCCTAAGTTTGATTCACATGGAGGAAGGGTTGTTACAGGCCCTGGATCCTGTGGGCCAAGGTTTGGTACCCACTAATTTAGTAGGATTGTTTTGGCAAGAGCCTGTTATGCAAAACGTTGAAAACTTCCATGAAATTTAATAACTTGAATGGGAAAGCAAGTTTTATGAATGTGGTGTAATGTCTAAAGTGGCAAGTTTTATCTATGTAAAAGAAGGGAGGGAGGGGGAGAGAGAGAGAGAGAGAATGAATTAGAGTTTTGTTTGGATTTCTTGTATATTGTGGAAATAGGACATCAATCAACCGACTCTTTGTAGTTTTTAAAGTAGTGTGTGTTGCTGTAATTTTACACCGATGTACAAACTTTAAATTTTATTTTAGAAAAACACTGTGCAAAGAATGGGTTCTCAATTTTCAACTGTATTCAGGAAGACTTTCATCAAACCGAACAGTTAATCTATTATTGGCATGTCTCCTGGAATATGAGTGTTGGCATATATTTAAACAAGATTTTTAAAAATAAATTAAAATAGAAATAAAACAACGTAACACTTATGGAAACAATTTAAAAAAAAAACAGTTTTGCTGGAGATATTTGCCAAGCCAACCCTGAGGTTTCACAAAGCATTTGACTGCAAGCAATGGGGAATATAAACTGGTATATTCCAAGCTTAACTCAAAATAATAGTTTTGAGAAAAGAAGTGTGCATGTTTGTTAAGTTGATTAATGAATTATTTAGTTTCTTGGGAAGGTTTGGACCATGTGCTGACTACCTTCTCATCCCTTTTCTCCTTTCAGGTATACAAATGCTCTCAGTCCAGCCAGACACCAAACCGAAAGGTTGTGCTGGCTGCAACCGTAAGATCAAGGACAGGTATCTTCTGAAGGCCCTGGACAAATACTGGCATGAGGACTGTCTGAAGTGTGCCTGCTGTGACTGCCGATTAGGGGAGGTGGGCTCCACCTTGTACACCAAAGCCAACCTTATCCTGTGTCGCAGAGACTACCTAAGGTAGGACTTGACTCTCTTTCCATATGTAGTACACAAAACAAAACACTTCAGTCTTGTTCCCGCGCATAGCACACTGCCGAACCCACACAAGGCAGACCATATGTGACTGTTGCTACGGATACCTTGCCACACGGATGGCACAATGGCAAGCATACAAATCAAGCAAAGTGGGGGAGAGTCCATTGTTTATAAATTGATTTTCCGTCCGTATCATACCATTAAAACGTGCTTTTTAGACAAAAGTGAAATTTAAAGAGCTGCATGTTGGATCCTCTTGGCTGCATGATGCTCTAGTTCAGCATTTCTCAAAGTGGGGGTCGGGACCCCTTTGGGGGTCGCCTAGAGCTTTCCTGGGGGTCGCCTAAAGACCTCTGGCGCAGGGGCCAGGTCAGGCTTGCCAGACCTCCGGCTGTAGCTGCACACGCACTGGGGCTGACTGACAGCCTTAGGGCCCAATCCTATGCATGTCTACTCTGAAATAAATCCCATTATAGTCAGGGGGCCCTTTACTCCCATGTAAATGTGGATAGGATTGCAGCCTCAGGGCCCAATCCTACCAGCCTACTCTGAAATAAATCCCATTGTGTTCAATGTGTGCATAGAACACACATTTCATTTGTATCAATGAAAATACATCCTGCATATCGGATATTTACATTATGATTCATAACAGTAGCAAAATTACATTTATAAAGTAGCAACAAAAATAATTTTATTTCATCAGTGTGGAACTTACAAAGGGGTCACAGTGTTAGGCAACCACTGCCCTAGTTGCCTTTGGGGTTAGTGATGGTAAGACAAAGGTGGTAGGCCAGGGCAGTTGTGATGAAAATGAAATATGCTATATCTATAGCATAAAATCTTCTATATCTATAGAAGGCTATAGAACTCCCATCTCTTGACTGATACCAGATTCTTCTCTTGCCAAAATCTGCAATAAAATGATTTTTTTTGGCCCTTCTTCAGCAGATCAGCACTGATCAGATATTGAAATGTCTGTAGTCTCTACATTTCCTACATCTGTGTAAAAACACATATTTAAGTGTTAGATTGCCATATATTGTCCTACCTTCTGTATCGGGAATACAGGAAGTATACTTAAAATATGTGTGTTATTTTCCCTGCCAACCTAGCAGTTCGAAAGCATGTAAGTTCAAATACATAAATAGGTACCACCTCGGAGGGTAAGGCAACAACCTGGCAACAGTCCCTTGAGACAGGCCGGCCAGGTGTCCTCATGTCCCGTCCATCGTGGATTGGATAAAAACTCCAATCCATAACAGACACTGTCACCACGTGGCACAAATGCTGAGGAAGGTTTTGGCCCATGTCCTAAAGTCATATTAAGCCCTTTGCTCCGGAGCAGTTAAGGTGACTTTCCATAAGGTAACACGAGAGGGTGACATAACTGTGTGGTCCTGTAACTGCTCTGGATTTTGCCCTTTGTGAGGTTGACTTTGTGTAGGGAAACAAATTCAGGGATTTTTAGCAGAAGACAGTAGAACAGAAGGAAACTGGAGTTCAGATGAGGCAGAAACAGGGAGATCTTTCCCTCCTTCGGCTCTGTAGACAAGCATCTTTTCACTGATAAAGCTATTCCTAGACAGTGCAGGACCAAAATGTGGCGTCATTGCAAGGTTAAACAATTTCATTTGTTTATAAATGCTATTCCTAGACAGTGCAGGACCAAAATGTGGCATCATTGCAAGGGAAAAAACAACTGCACATAGAAAAGAAGCACATTAGGGGAATGATTTCACTCAGAAGCTTTCTCCTGACTATCAAAAATATGCACACACTGTTATTGTGCTACTAAATAATATCTTGCAGGTTTATAGGAAGTATCTTTAGACCATGTGTAAGGGTCAAAAGTCTTCTGTTTTTATTTTCCTCTGCAGAATATCAGCAGAGTCTGAGGCTACAATCCTAATTTCTGAATTTCTGATCCTAATTAAGGCACTTCTGCAACACTCCTGGGTGGTATAGGCCAGTGCACAGACACGTGCTGGCCTCCCGTACCACCACTGGAAAGGGGAGCTAGGCGAGTTGTCCTGAACTAAATTGATTAGGATTGCGCTCTAACAATATTTTTGGTTCTTTCACATTCTACCTGTAAGTGGTATGGCTTACTGAGAACAGGGGTCTCTAATCTATTTGGCCAAAGATCCAGATCAAATACCTGGCTCAGCACTGAGGGTCAAAAAAATTAAGTATATAATTTGAATAAATGGATTAGAAATGGAACTTAGATTAAGGAATAGATGGGCCCAAATTTCCAGGATTTCTGCAAGCACCAACACATAGCACATAAATAAAGAACACAGTTAAAGAGACCCCCATTCCTCCCCATTCCAGTTGGTTTTGGTCAGCTAGATCAGAAGCTCTTAGGAGACCAGAGGCTGGCTTCAGGCCAGTAAGAGGCTTGCAGTGGGCCACATTTGGCCCCTAGACCAGGGTTTGGAGACTCCTGATCTAGAGCTGTGGCTCCAAAAATGATGGGCCAATAGCAACCATCTTGACAGCTTCAAAAATTTGTAACGGGGGAAAAAACTACTTCCAGTTTTGTACCTCACTTTGGAGTTCCCAAGTGGGCTGAAGGGGTTGAAGGCTCCCCAGATCTTCTGGAAAGTTCTCTGGAGACCTCTAAGTGAGTTGAAAAACTTTTCCATTCCCAGTAACAGCATGACAGTCACTATCATGTTGTTGCCCCCTGCCCTTTCCCTATCTCCAGAAAAAACTTTTCAAAGTCCAAGTAATAGTCCAACAATAGTTTCGGAACCTCTGATCTATAGACCAAGGAGATCCAGGCCCTCCTCTATACCCACAAGCTGTGCAGCCACGCAGCTTGATCCTGAGCTTTGCCCAACTTGGCAACCCAGAAGCTTGGTGATGGGGTGTGAAATCATCACCAAGACTCCAAATACGGTTTTGTTGTTCAGGTGTGAACTGTGCAGCAGAAGAACGAGTCCTTCATTAATGCAAACCCCTTGCAAGGAACATTTATCCTAGAAACTCCTACAATGGAAATTGGAGATACACACAGTGTGTGCTTTTACATGTGTGCCTGCACCCACGCTGAACATGGTAGTGTTTATAAGAACATACCTAGGATTCCTGAGTATTCCACCTGGCAGGACATCTCAGAATTGCAAAATGCCTTGAGGCAGTACTGGTGGGAATATCGTCTGTTCCTATGGCCGAATGTGATTATTATGGTAACAGCCCTAAGCACCAGGCTTAAGCAATCTTAAATTAGGCTGAACTTAAGTAATCTTTACTCTCAAAGTGACCCAGAAGTCGAACTGGAGAGGAGGTGGTGCGGAAAGAATGGCAAAAACCAAAATTTGGGGAATTTGGGGGATTTGGGGCAGAGATGGGAACATACAAACACTGCTCTGAATGGGGGTCTCATATTCCATAGTTGACAATCCCATGGTTTCCAACCTGGGAGTTGCATCACCAAGGTCACGTATGCATGTTGTTGGTCAGGACCTTCCTCCCTTTAAGGAGTTCTGCCACCAGAAACATTTTAACTGGAGATGTTGGGACTGTGTGATCTTCTTGAGCAACATCACTGAAGTGCCATCAACACTGCAACTTGGTTGTTTGATATCTGGTCAAACTTCAGAGTTGAACTGTAATTTAAGGATTTGATACTTGGTTGTGTTTTTTGGGTACATTTTATTTTTTAACACCAGTTCAGTGTTTTAGTTTATTGAGGTTAGTGTAGAATTTCTTGCTGGAAGTCTGATAGTCTACTTTTAACTGTTAGGTGGCTGATGCTGCTGTGAATTAAACAGTATAGCAAAACAGTTTTATTAAAAATGCTGACTTTTTTTATTTTAACCCCTGCTAACTTGGCAAGAGCCAATCTTTCAAGTGGGAGTTCTCCTTTATTTAGCAGGGGGAAGAGTAACTGGTCCTACCCACCCCAACGATGTCTGTTCAAGTGGCTTCTGCTGGTGTTTATTTGCATTTTAGATTGTGAGCCCTTTTGGGACAGGGACCCATTAGCTATTAATTAGTTATTAATTTTTTTCATTCTTTTATAAACCTTTTTTGTGAACTTTTTAGTTGAAAAGCGGTATATAAATGCTGTAGATAGATTTTAGAATTTATTTATTTATTTATTTATTTAGAATATATATTTAGATTTTAGATATATTGGATATATACTGTATTTAAAACTCAGAAGAAGATTGTTAGAAGTGCTAGCTCTATAAGATGGCAGGGTCAGTCTCCTAATACCCCCCAATAGTGGGAAGAAGTGCCTTATGGCATTTTGCTGACACCCCTAGGCCAGCACAGGAGTTATGCTAGGACCTATGCGGGCTTAACTGGAAGTTAGGATTGCAGTCTAAGGGCAAAATCCAGAGTAACTACGGGGAGTCCTTACTCCAGTGTAAGAACAACTTTGGATTCCAATATGGATTCCAATCCAATATGGATTCCAGCTCTGGATTCCAATACGAATTTCCCATAGGTTTTCAGTAGGTGCTGCATTAACTGCAGGTGCACATAAAGTCTCTTACGTGCTCCTGTAGTTACTCTGGATTTGGGGGAAGTGTGTATTAGAAAAGGGGTTGACTCAAGATGCCTGGGTAGCTTGTGGAAGACTGGCAAGGATTTCTGGCTTTTAGATGTTAATCAGGAGGAATAACTAGAAAAGCTCTTTCTGCAAAAGTTACGAAAGCTTAGATGGAGATTTTTTGGGGGGGGGATTGGCCCTTGGGGGTCTATTAAGAAGCCTGAAGTACAGCCAACTCTGTGTGGACCAGAGAGCTTGCAGCCAAAATGAAGCAACTTTTGTGGGAGTCTGATGGCTGATACACACATCATAAGTAGCACATGATCCTGTCTTCTGGATGCCATAACTTTGAACATGTAAAATCAGTGTGCCACACAAGTGTAATTTCCAAATGATTTTTATTTTATTGATTTTTAACTGATTAATAAGTGTTCTGGTGAAAAGCTCTTCCAGATATCTTTTTTAAAAAGCACAAACCTCTGTCATTAAGCAATTTAAAGCAAAATTTAAAAATATACAGTGCAGCATTTCTACAACATTCTGTCTGGCAACAAAATAAAAGCCTTTTTCAGGTCGCATACCATGAAACCCCTGTGTAAAGTAATGGGTTTTCAGTCACCACTGAAAGGCAACAACAGTGGAAGCTTGACTCAGGCTGCAATCCTAAAGACACTTTTTCTGGGAGTAAGACCCACTGAACACAATGGAGCTTACTTTTGAGAAGACATGGTTAGGATTGTGCTCTCACTCTCCCCAAGGAGGTGTTCCATAATTTTGGCACCACCTCACAGGGTCCTCTGTCTCATACCTGCCCACTTTATCTCCCAAAGGTGACTGGACTGAGATCTGAGGATCACTGATGGCAGGCATTCAATGAGCTTTTATGTGCAAATGAGTTGGTTGAATGCAATAGCAATTAAACTGGTTCTGTTGGGCCCAATAGGTATGTTGCATTGGGTATATAGTATCAAATAAAGCATATCCATTAAACAAATAATAATAATAATAATATATTGAGAATTGAATGTGATGTAGCAAGTATTGGTTCAACACGTAATAATTTGGAGAGAGATATTTCACTATGAACATAAAATGCTTGTGACACAGTTTGATATCCCGTTGTAGAATCAACTGTGTATTTTGCTATCCCTTCTTCTTCCACGATAACAATTCCTAGATCTTCAGCAGTTCCTTTGAAGAGCTGAGATTCATGGTAATTAATGTTGGCATTGGATTGTGCTCATTAGCTAACAGCAGTTCTTACCAAACCAAATAACTCACTCATGAGGTGTGAGTAGGTGGGACTGGTCAAGGTAATGTTGCTGCTGATGTACCACACATGTGCAGAAGCACATCTAATATATAGCTATGATTTTATTACCCTGCACAGGCTACTTGAATGAACTTACGGTATTTCTTATATGCTAGACAATGATTTATGGTAGGCTATAGTATAGCCTTCTGCTTATGTACACTGTGGTATTACTTACCAATATGGAAACTGGGCCCACTCTATCCATCGTTCTGCGGTGGTGGCCAAGAAAGTCTTTGGAGCAATTTGGGCATTCATCCTGGTTGGGGAAATCAGTGCACACCAGTGTATTGTTTGTAGACTTACACTATCCCCTACCATCTAATTCCATGCAGCTACATTGGTGTGGTGGGAGGGGATGCAATCACCCATGGGTGAGTTTGGATCAATATTAGCTATTTTGCTGGCATAGATCTGAAGAATGGAAGGTGGTTACATGGGTTGGAGAACAGGATATGATCTATCATGTTCTTTATCTGCCAAGAGTCGACTGTCCCATGCCCAACCTGTACCATCACAAACTTTCCCCTTTACTATCTTACCTGGGCCTGCATTCAGAGGAGTCTGTCATATTCCAGGAGCTGCTGGCCAGTTCCACCAGTGGCTCTGTCATGTGTGTATGGCAACAGGACATTTGCACCGCAGTGGGTTGATAAATCCAATGTCATAGCCAATAAGATCGAGCTGTTGGTGTATAATATTTTTTTAAATAATACATTATTATTTATTCATTTCTGATAATTTAAATCCTACATAGTTGTCATATATTTCATATATATCTCTCTGCTTTTGTCTCTGTTTAACCATATTGTGTAGGTTTTTATAAAGTTAACAAAGCCTGCATGGCCAGAGACAAAAGTTCTGTTTGGCTATTGTACTCATACCCTACAATCCAGAGTAACTACGGGAGCATGTAAGAGACATTACATGCATCCGTAGTTACTGTACCACCTAGTGAAAACCTATGGGAAATTCATATTGCAATCCAGAATAAATTGTTCTTACGTCAGAGCAAGAACTCCCTGTAGTTACTCTGGATTGCGCCCTTACACCCTATTTCCTTCCTCAATCCACTTTAAATTCTTTCCTAAATAGCAGTGTCTTCAGTCTACTTGTAGCTCTTATTTGGAAACTTCCACAATAGTCCAGTGATCACTCGGACACACATATAGGACGAAGGCACAGAGATCCTCCAGTCTTGGGGCAAGTCATTAATTTCTGATCCAGCTTTGGCTCTTCCTCATCATAATCTCTTCCTTATACTTAAATGCGCTATTTATGTTAAACTTCCAGTTGATGCACTTAATGTAATTGCAGACAGTCATTTGCTTCATTGCATCCATATGCACTTGGCTATGCGATGAACCTGTAAAAAGATCTCCATTTTTATGCTAATCCTGAAGGTAGTGAGTTGTGCTCTCTTTTGTAGGCAAATAAGCACTCATATTTACTGACCAATTTGATAGGGATACGAAGAATAAATTGCATGTGGTAATGAACAGATTAGAGTTAGGTTGCCGCTTCAAGCTACCCCTTTTATAGGCTTATTAAAGAATCTATTGCATTTTTTAAGCATCTTAGAACAGTATGTTTCACCGATCTACTTGCTTTTAATTTGTAGTGCCCTCTAGAGGGTATGCTGTCTCCGCAAAATAATAAGGCTAACATATTAATGTTGCCTTTTTGATTTTTCTGTTCGCTATTTATCTCAGATGGTTTATTTTATAGATATTGTAATATCTGGTGAAGATCAGCATCCATTTATTATGCTGTTGTGTTAATATAGTGTTGATTTTGTTAGCCGCCTTGGGCTTGGGCTTCCTTTAACAAGGAAAAGCATGGTTCCAATTCCAAAAACAGGGTGGAGTATATGATGAGATTTTGCAGAGATAGCAGAAATAACAAATGTAATTTTGAATATAAAATTCAGCTTCCTTAACATCTTAATAGGGCAAAATCCAGAGTAACTATGGGGGAGTCCTTGCTCTGGTGTAAGAACAACTTACTCTGGATTCCAATATGATTTTCCCGTAGGTTTTCACTAGGTAGTGCAGTAACTATGGGTGCACATAAACTATGGGTGCTCCCGTAGTTACTCTGGATTTGGGGGTTTATTTTAAAAGTGTCCAAACCTTGATGTTTATATCATTGTAATGCAATAAAGGTGGGATGGGATGGGGAACAAAACTAAAGGAGAGGCAAAACCGTAGACTGACACTCTCAAATTGACGCTTAACTGATGGATTTATATACATTTGGGCTATTGTAAATTTCAATGGCAAAAGAAGCTTGCATCATCTTTTTCTGATGGAAACTATATACAGTGGTACCTTGGCAGTGTTGACGAAAAATCTGAGTTCTTGGCCAGCCTAGCTGCAACCCCTGCTGCTCAACCTCAGGATAGGGCACAACTACGGCAGCCACTAACCTGGGGATACAGCAGGCCACTCCAAGCATCCACCCTCCACTCGAGGTACCGCTGTACTGGAGACTCATGCTGCAGCTGTTACTGGTTGTTAGGAACTTCTGGGCTTCCTTATAAGGGAGGTACCACAGCTGTTCCTTGTTGAGTGTAATCTGAGGGGGGTCTCCTTGGGAGCACGTTCTTCCCAAGTGCCACTGACTTGATGCCTACTTAGCATGCTCTGGAGCAGTTATGGCAGCCCAGGCTTCCTGACTCTTTGGATCCATCATAACTTTCTGCTTTGGATTCAGAATAGTTGAGGCAGCCCAGCGAGGGCACTCTTCACTGTCCTAACTCTGGATTGTGCCCTTGGTCTCTCAGGCTGCAATTTGCCCCCCTTACGCAGGTGAACCTCACTGGACTAACTTTAGAGTAGACATGAAAGGCTGAAAGCACAATCCTAACCATGTCTACTCAGAAGTAAGCCCTACTGTGTTCAATGGCTCTTACTCCTAGGAAAGCGTCTTTAGGATTGCACCCTAAGTCTCTCAGGCTCCTTTCCATTGCCCCCTTTTCATAGGAGTCAGCTCCAATGACTGTAATAGGCTTTCTTCAGAGTAGTCATGCATAGGCTGAGGTCTCAGGAGAGGCTGCACAGGTACTAGCCACATCCCAGTTGGCCGTATCCCAGCTGGGATTATTATTTTTGCTTGTATTACAAGACAAAATTTATTAGAAATGTTTGGCTTGTCTTGCAAAATGCTCTCAATCCAAGATTTTACTGTAGTTTGATGGAAAACTTGTTCAGTAAAAGAGCACCAGTCCTTAACACCAAGACTAACACATTTTTCACGACACACTTTCAAGTATCTTTATTTCCAGGATTTCTGTTGATTGCTTTCGAGTCTTTTTTTAAAAAAAGGAATAAATGTGGTCTTTGATTCTCTCCCCCTTTTTATAGTGGCAATTGTTTGAAATGTAGACATTTGGGTCTTTCTAGGATGCTTTGTTTATTCAATATGTTGGGAATTTGGGTGTGAGCCCCCAAGTACTGATAGAAATTGTTGCTTCCGTGCAGTTGACTTTTGCTGTTGGTGCTTTGGTTCACTTTTCCCCTACAATTAGGAGCCCTTCCCCATATTAAAAACTGGGCAGAGGGAAGTTCTTAACTCTCATGTTGTGATTCTAAAGCAATGTCTTTAGAAACTTGTTATGTGCATGGAACCCTTTTCAACCCATTCATCTGCCATGGATCCTCGGTGGATTGCGGAAGATTTTGGTGCAAATTGTTTTGGGCCAGAGAGAACACCTTGGTTAAGATGAGGCACTGATCATATATCTGCTGTTGCCTCATGTGAGATTAATAGTATCACCTAGCAGGGGGCAAACGGGGTCGCTCTAGGCTCCTGGACCTTTAACAATTGTATAGAAGAATTTCAGCAGCTACAGCTTGCCATGGATATCTGGAAAAAAATTAAAACCATGGTGAGTAAAACAAGTGTCCAAAAACATGGTGAATAGAACAAGTTTCCAAATTATTGGATATTAGACATTTTTAGATCTATTAGTCATTATTTAGGTTTGTTTGACATTATTGGACATTAGTTTATTCATTCATTCATTTATTAATAAAAATTTGTATCCTGCCGTTCTCGGGTCGTATACCGACTCAAGGCGGCTCACACTAAAACATACCTCCAAATCCAGAGTAACTACGGGAGCACGTAAGAGACTTTACATGCAGCTGTAGTTACTGCACAACCTAGTGAAAACCTGTGGGAAATTCATATTGGAATCCAGAGTAAGTTGTTCTTACACCGGAGCAAGGACTCCCCATTGTTACTCTGGATTTTGCCCACAATTAAAAACATTCTAAATAGTTTAGAAGGCATTTGTTTTTTCTTTATAAATATATAACTCCTTAAAAAAGAGGTTGAAGAGATCAACTGTAGAAGGCAATGTTTGCAATCACCCAGTCACTGGTTTGAAGAAAACTAATTTTGATTTCTTTATAACTATATGTATATCATAGTGGTCTAATTTTTATTTTATTTTTGAAGTTTACATGACTCTCGTCTTTTAAAAAATAAAATCCAGCCAAGAAAACCATGTTGTGTACAAGAGGAAATATGTATCTTAAAAAAAAACCCCTTATTGATTCCTGCATCTGTTTAAATACATGAAAGTCTCCACTAATAGAGATGCATATTTCTCCCCCGAGATGAGAAACGGTGGCTTCGTGTGCTGATTTCTTGCAATCTGTCCTTCGTTCTGATTGGCAGCCTGCCCTCTTACAAAAAAGCATTCACTGGGTACAATCTGTTACACCTGACTAATGGCCATTTGTGGTAACAATACAGCAGCAATTGAGTGCAAGACTGCATTAACAAGTAGTATGTACTGCACAAGGTGGACTTGTAATTTATGTCTGACACATGTACTCTTTAAGAACTACTTCACTCATTGCACTTCTAGGGGTGCACACAAGACAGTCAAATTTACAAGTAGTGTGACTGTGGCAAGCAGATATCTGAAATGTATCATATAGGTGGGCCCATCTGGGCGCTAGAACTGGTTGTGGTTCCCTGTTGAGTGTGAGTTTGGTGGTAAACCAATGTTGTATTCTTGTGTAACACATGAAAATGCCTTAATTTCTTTCACTTGCATGTGCTAAACTTTTCTGCAATATGTTATCATGATTTTTACAGTTTTTGCTTTAGTGCTTTGTTAAAATGTGGAAGAGGAACATGAGTCTCCAAACACGTGGACACACACCGTACAAAAACTAGGAAACTACATTTAGTCCACTTTTATCTAACCCCCAAATCCAGAGTAACTACGGGACCACGTAAGAGACTTTACGTGCACCCATGGTTACTACACCACCTACTGAAAACCTATGAGAAATTCATATTGGAATCCAGAGTAAGTTGTTCTTACACCGGAGCATGGACTCCCTGTAGTTACTCTGTTAAACTCTCTGGGAAACATTGGCTGACGTCACTGTGATGGAAGGTTTGTTAATGATGACAACACTCTTGTGTAATATGATTGGGGAAATATGCATTTTCAGGAGCTAATAATAAACTTATAGATCTGGCCCTTAGCTGGGATGTAAGACTGGGGAGTCCTTGCCCCGGTGTAAGAACTTACTCTGGATTCCAATATGAATTTCCTGTAGGTTTTCACTAAGTGGTGCAGTAACTACGGGTGCACATAAAGTCTCTTACATGCTCCCATAGTTACTCTGGATTTGGGGATATGATCCTAATCCCAATTTAGGATGGCATAAATCCCAGCACAAGTGGCCTCGGGGTGTCTCAACAGTGTCATAAGGCAGTTTTGTGTCATTCCTGGGGGAGTTAGCCGGTGCACAGATGTGTGCCGGCCTCCCCACACCACCATGTGAATGGTTGAGTTGTGCTGGCCTAAATTGGTTAGGACTGTGTCCTGAGTCTAGAGGTGGTGCTTTCAGCACTATTTCAGAAAAATGTGTCTTATGCCCCTTCTACAAGTACCGCTTTCCCAAAAAATCCTGAGAATTGTAGTTCGGTGAAGGGGCCTCCTCTCCCTTGCAGAATTACAAATCTTATTGTTCTCATGGAATTTGGCTATAAGTCTGAAGTCTATAGTGCATAGGTGTCCATAAGAATGACTAGTATCTATCTTCCCAAGAACTTCTTATTAAAAGATGTAACGTGGAAGAGAAGTACTTCTGCAAGCAGTATTACAAGCACTACTTTTTCCTGCTACAAGTAAGGGGTTGGAGTGGATGACCTACTGGGTCCCTTCCAACTCTATGATTCTTATTAAAAGATGTAACGTGGAAAAGAAGTACTTCTACAAGCAGTATTACAAGCACTACTTTTTCCTGCTGCAAGGGGTTGGACTAGATGCCCTACTGGGTCCCTTCCAACTCTATGATTCTTATTAAAAGATGTAACGTGGAAAAGAAGTACTTCTACAAGCGGTATTACAAGCACTACTTTTTCCTGCTGCAAGGGGTTGGACTAGATGACCTACTGGGTCCCTTTCAACTCTATGATTTTATGAGTCTATACTATAGCTTCTAAACTCGCCGCCCTCAAATTTGGAATGCAGCCATAATATTCTATTTTGTCTCTCCTGATCCCAAAACGATCCCAATATTCTTTCTGCAATTATTTTCCGTTTCCCATAATTTTTTCCCCTCTGGCAGCTGCATGGCAGGGTGCTATGTAGCTCTGCTGTATCTGGCCATGTGGTATGAAATAAACGAATGCCTGGCAAGTATAGGTAATTCAGTTGCATTAACTAATGAGCCTCGTTGAATGCGTTGAAAATACGAAAGTGCAGCTGTGTGGAGCTGGTAGCAATGCAGGTCAATCACCCTTTTCACTCTGGGTTTTTAACTAGGCATACCCCGCTGAGCGGCCAATGACTACAAAGTGCTGTTTCGTTTCCGATTTAATTTTGGCAGCATTTTGCTGAAGTGCCGCTATTCACACACAGCTAAATTATCTTTGCCGTTTCAGACTCCTATGATCCGAATATTGGAGTGTATCTTGGTAAACACTAAGATCATGCTGCCTTGAAAAGAAATGTATTTTTAAAATGTCCCTCTCTGCATAGAAATTGAATTAGGACATTATATTCAAGTGTCACCATAAATATTCCAGCCAGGCAAATGATTCCTGGGGAAAGGATTATTAAATTGACTTGGGAAGGTTTCTTAAAAAATCTCTTTAAAGAATTCTAGAACCTTAATGGTTTCTCTTTCTCTCTTCTCCCCCTTAAAAAAATATATTTCAACATTTTTTTATAGACCTAACATTAATTGGTCTTAAAACACCAAATATTACAGACTAAGGGCACAATCCTAACCATGTCTACTCAAAAGTAAGCCCCATTGTGTTCAATGGGTCTTACTCCCAGGAAAGTGTCTTTAGGATAGCAGCCTAAGGGTGTATCCCAAAGAAAACTTCTCTTCCCCCTCCAAAGTGCATTTACTATCATACTGTACTCTCCCAAGGTTAATTTACTGTCATAGTAGAGCATACTGAAATTGGATGGAGAAAGCAAGGATGCGCAGTCATGCGCGCACACATTTTGAGAACTGAAAACACAAATGGCACCCTTTCTCCAATTTTTGTTATGAGGTGTAATCTCCAAGGTTGTTCTCCTGTACAAGCTCTTTGAATGGGAGCTTTAATTCATATTAGTGAAACCTACACCGGTGCTTAAACATGTTTTCTGGGGCCTATTTTGTTTCAGGATCCAGCTTCAGAAATGTCTTGATCAGGTATGAATGTGGGATTGAGAAAAGAACACTGTGGTTCTGTTTTGGAAACATCAGATATGGTGGCTCATGGATCTGTGTGTTTAGGAATTTGAGGAAGGTTTCTGTCCTGGTTTACAGACCTTAAGCACGGTTCTCAGCATGCCTACTCTAAAACAAGACTATTGAGTTCAGTGGGACTCACTTCGGAGAGCACGTGATTAGGATTGTCCTATGAATCTTACAGCAAACTTTTTTGTGTGTTTACTGAAAATTAAGTCTATTTTATTCCACCTTTGCAGAGGTGTGGATGACCTCGTTTCATGCTTTATAACGATCATTCTCTGGCATTTTTCAGTTTACAGAATGAGAATCTTTCTTTCCTCGTGTGTTGGAAGGTATGAAATTTACAAAATGCTATTTCATTGGTATTGTATCAGAATACCAAGCATTGCATGTTCCTTGGATTAAAAGTGTACAGATATATCAAGCCAGATATGGAATATTTACTTTTCCTGATAGGTGGTCTTGTTGGGGTTACATGCATCCCTGAAAATGTCAAAGAATCACTTACTCCATCAGAGGCCTCTTAGGGTGCAATCCAGAGTAACTACTGGGAATCCTTGCTCCGGTGTAAGAACAATTTGCTCTGGATTGCAATATGAATTTTCCATAGGTTTTCATTAGGTGGTGCAGTAACTACAGGTGCACATAATGTCTCTTACGTGCTTCCATAGTTACTCCAGATTGTAGGGTTTGTCTTGGTGGAATTGAAATTCTTCTCAGAAATTTTTTTCAGAAAAATTCTTAGGAGAAGCATTTGGATCTTGTCCTTGTAGTGCCTAGAATGAGTTGCTTTAAGGGAAAACCTGTTTTAACAGGTCTACTAGCCCCCTGACCCCAGAGTATTAACTCTACCTTTTATGTTGTATTCAAACTTTCCTTACTTCACACATTTAAAGTGATTTGCCAGATATGTCTGAAGTTTGGAAGTCCACATGTACCCAAGTTGTAAGATTTACACCTTGCCAAATATGATCATTGGTCCATCCAGCTCAGTATTTTCTACAGCAACTTGGTGTGCTCTCCAGAGTATGGGCTGAACCTGGGACCTTCTGCATGCTAAGATGCTCTCTGCCCCTGACCTACAGAAATCACCCCCCTTTAAATTCTTATTGTGCATTGGAAAGGCGCATTGATTGTAATGTATTCCCTTATGAGTGCAAGAGGCACTACAAGGGTTTGCTTACAAGTGACAGCCTGAAGAACATTGGAAGATCCTTGGAAAAAATGTTGAGATTAAAAAAATGTAGCAAGGTGAGTGCTGCTTACTAGTAGAGGGTCTGCACATCCCAGAAGAAGGAGCAAATACCACTTCATGACTATCATTATTCAGTTCTGCACGATAGTGAATCTGAAATATAAATAAAATTGTAAAGATTTGTGCTGTTCTGTATTTTTATTGTGAACTACCTTAATGATTCAAGGTGGAATATTAAATTTTAGATAGATAAATAGGCTATTGTAATAAACTTTTTGATGAAACTAAAATAAATTAAGGATCTCAAGGATTGGTGCGGGCCAGGAGTGAAGAAAGTAGTAGCTATATATAGGTTAGGTTTTCATTCTTAGATACTCCAGGCAAAATATCTAAAGTGGCTAGGCTTGTAAAAGTTCTGGCAAGCACATGGTGAGTGTAAGATACAGCATTGAAGAAGCCTGTAGCTCAGTGACAGATCCAATCTCTGCATGCCGAAGGTCACAGGTGCATGAAACTACAGATTCAACTTCCCCAATTTATATTCAGAACCACCACCAGGTTTACTACTCCACCAGGAGTAGTAAACTATTTTCTTAGAAACATAGGCTGTGTTCATAAAAAACAACCCTCTCATCAATGAGGCAAAGTCTGCCTCTTTGCCAGATTTTGAACTGTCACTGAAAAGCAGTTCTTTCTATTTATTTTTATTTATTATTATTTCTATTTATCTATAATCTATTTCTATTTCTCCACTTTGGGAAATGCCATTTTCTTGGGCAGTTATCCAGAGGGGCGGGAGAGCTGCCAAACTAACAGCCAAATCCAGAGTAACTACATAAGCGCGTAAGAGACATTACGTGCACCTGTAGTTACTGCACCACCTAGTGAAAACCTATAGGAAATTCATATTGCAATCTAGAGTAAATTGTTCTTACACCAGAGAAAGGACTCCCTGTACTACTACTACTCTGGATTTCACCCAAGATCTTTGAGTTGATCTTTCGAGCATATAGATAGTGTTGCAGATCTTCCTTGCATGTTTCAATGGCATCTCAGAGGCGTGTGTATTTGTGTCTTCTTTCTGAAAGCAGAACTAGAACCAATGGGTACAAACTGCAAGAGAGGAGATTCCGGTTGGATATCCGGAAAAAATTCCTGACGGTGAGGGCGGTTCGGCAGTGGAACGGATTGCCAAGGGAGGTGGTGGACTCTCCCTCACTGGGGATCTTCAAGCAGAGGCTCGACGAGCACCTGTCGGGGATGCTCTAGGGGGATTTCCTGCTGCAGGCAGGGGGTTGGACTAGATGACCTACTAGGTCTCTTCCAACTCTATGATTCTAAGTTGGCCTGTCTTGAAACAGGGCAGCTCTTGTGCATTTCTGCCTTACTAGGCTTTACCGCAATATCTGTAGCATCATTCCTCATTTTTACAAGGCTGTTGTATTTGAGTTTCCTATTTCAAGGGCTAGTATTCTAAGCTTGTATGCAGGAAAGGATGCAAAGCCTGGTTGTGTGGTTCAGACTGTACAGGAAAGTGGTGGTACTGAATATATTAGAGAGGGTGAGTTTAAATGGTTCTTTTCATGCCACAGAATAGTTTATACCAAGCACTGAATTTAAATAAATGTCTTATTAAGCTATCACAAAGTGCCATTGTCTTGTGTCATCCTCCTTACTCCTTTTACCAACTTTTAAAAACTTAATAAATGCTATAATTATAAAATTTGTACATGGCAAATGCTTTCAAGAGACATTCCTATGTGAGAAAGAAAGGAGAATGTCTCTTTTATGATTTCAACTATTTTAAAATGTGGTTGCACCCTCCAAAAAAGAGATGTTTTTCCCCCTTAGAACTGTTTGTGGGTTTTTTGCATATGAAAATATGCAAATTTAATCAACTGTATCTCATAGTAGACTTTTAAAATCTGCTGTCAGCCTTATTGAAACTGTTTGTTTTTCAGTTTCCAGTATTAAGTAAGGCATGCATACTGAAATGACAGCTTTCTCATGAATGCCAAGTTAAAGAAAAGAGCAAGATGTATTTTCATAAGTTTGGATCCCAAGAAACATGCCGCAGTTAAAGTACTCAAGGGGGTTTAGGACTTTTGGGGGTGGTGCAAGCGGTTAAGACGCTGTGCCTGTTAACCAGCAGGCCAGGGTTCGAGACCCGGGTCGGTCCCACAAGACAGGGTGAGCTCCTGTCCTTAGCCTAGCTCTGCGACGCAGCTGGATCCAATCGTATTGGCTCTGCCTTTCCATTGGACTAATTCAGTGGCGTGGAGAGGGGGCATTTGCTGCTTGGGTAACAGCCTATCCTCCATAACAATCCAACCCAGGCTTTTGTGCTTCGCATGCAGCGTATGCAGCACAGAGCACGATACCACAGTCTTCCAAGACTGACGGAGGCCTGCTTTTAGCCCCTGTCCCATGATACATGGCTTGTTATGAACCAGATAACATACAGACATGCTTGAAAATACATTTTAGGATTAACTCATGGTGAAAAATAAAGGGATCATAAAAATAAGCTTTCTATCTGGAGAAGCAAAAAATGAACATCAATTTTTTAAACTCTGTTTGAAGCACAGACTAAAACCGATCAGGTGTCCTTTTTTGTTTAGTACATCTTGGGCTATATCCAATGATTTTAAGAACTGTCCTTTGGTCAAAGGACAAGTAGAAGGATTCTAGTAGCTGAGTATCATGATATATTGATCCATGATGTGATAGTAGGTGTCTTAAAAAGTATGGAATACAGTGTTGCCTTCAAAGAAACAAAAGCAGGATAGCACTAGGAACCAGGTTCAGTGCTATAATTTGAACCAGGTTCAAATTATTGCCAGCATTATGTGTTTAAAGACCATTACCCTACAATCCAGAGTAACTGCAAGAGCATTAAGAGACATTACGTGCACCCATAGTTACTGCACCACCTAATGAAAAGAAGGGAAATTCATAGTGGAATAGTGGAATTGGGAAATTCATATTGGAATCCAGAATAAATTGTTCTTACACTGGAGCAAGGACTCACCATAGTTACTCTGGATTGCACACTTAGTCTATAATTTTTGGCAGCTTCCTCCTTATGAAGAGCATTTCTGTGAGCAACTGCATGTGCAGCTCTTGAAATAGCCAACTGAGAACATATACTTTAACATGCTTGGAATCAAAGGTTTGGAGAAGAGATTTGTGACATGGGACCGCTAAGCCTCAAGTAGACTTTTGAGCCTGGAAACTGCTCAACTTGTGAACAGGAATGTTAACAGCAAGGCATAGGTATGGTAGTTTTGCTACAGTTTTTTGAGAGAGTGTCTAGCCAAATTTGGCACTATTATCATGTGAAACTTGGGTGATGGATGCTGTCAAGTTTCTTAAATTGCAAATCAGCTGGTCATTTTTTTGTTTGTTTTAATAATTTTATTTTTAAAAAACTAGAGGACACAAAGCAAAAATATATTTTGGGTGGAAGAACATAGATTTAAATAAAACATACATGGAATTATGAAAGTAATAAGGCAAGTATCGAACTCTAAATCCACGTTGCTTCAATCTTCAAATCACTTCTCACCATCTAAAGATCTATCCAAAATAATCTCCCATCTTAGTTTAAGATTCCAACAGAGAAAAGGGGAGATAATTATATAATAGCTATGTATACATCAAATCCATAATTCATTTGAGTCATACCCTACAATCCAGAGTAACTACGGGAGCATGTAAGAGACATAACATGTACCCATAGTTACGGCACCACACAGTGAAAACCTATAAGAAATTCATATTGCAATCCAGAGTAAATTGTTCTTACACCAGAGCAAGGACTCCTCATAGTTACTCTGGATTGCACCCATAATCCTTTTGCATGGAGAAAGTCCATGAATGGTTTCCAGTTGTCCATAAAAGTTTTTATTGACTTTTCTTCAAGATAAATTGTAAGTCTATCCATGTCAGACTTAAGATTTATCTTGAAGAAAAGTCTATCCATGTCAGACCTCACTGAGTGCGTGGGGTTTAGAGTGAAAACCCACAAGCAGATCGACAACTCTGCACCATGCAACAAACATAAGCTTTTTAGCCACACTAGATGCTGTTTCAGGACCTCCAATCAGTGTACAATACCATAGTCTTTCGAGACTGAAGGATGCCAATGATCCATGTCAGCAAAGTCCAGTATCTTGACCCACCATTCTGCCATAATTCAGGTAGTTGAGGTATCTTTCAATACTTGGCATATAAAATTCTTGCAGTAGTTGTCATGTATAAAAACATAATTCTGAATTTTTTATGAACTGAATCATCCATTTGGTCCTTCTGGTCTCATTTTCAGTTGGTTATTTTCAAGAGTTCTTTAAACCACAAATAGTGAAAGAGCTGCAAAAACAAACATACAAAAAATTATTACCTCCAAAAAGGCAACGTTATATGTTTTAAGTGTTTTGAATATTTATATGTTTTCAATGTTTTCAATGTTAAATCCTTCAAGGGAGTTGGGCTTCATGGAAGACATATATGTCCTTAAGTGTGTTCTTATCTGAAGGGAATTCCTGGAATTCAATACAGGCAGGTATTTAACTATTGGGTTTTCTTATACTGCTTAGGCTGCACATCTCTTAATATCTAGCACCACCATTCAGAATAAGTAGGCAATGAGTATAATAAAACAGGAGTGGAAAAAGTCATTGCCAAATTCATTTACTGAAGAGAAGAACCTTGGATGCCAAAGAAGCCAAAATTTTGTAACATCCTTTTTACCAATGGAAACTATAGGGAAAACCTTTTAACATTTGGAACTGGGGAGACTCTTTTCCTTAAAGTGCATAACCCCCAAATCCAGAGTAACTACAGGAGCACGTAAGAGACATTACATGCACCTGTAGTTACTACACCACCCAGTGAAAACTTATGGGAAATTCATAATTCCAGAGTAAATTGTTCTTACATCGGAGCAAGGACTCCCCATAGTTACTCTGGATTTTGCCCTAAGATGAAATGTATGCCTTAAAGTGATACTGTATATGTTTCAATAATTGTTTATTGTTTAACCAGTTAAGTAAATCATTGATTTCTGAGGATCTCAGCTGAACTGAAGAGGTGCTTAGTGAGTTTAATTCTTGGCTGAAAGGGAAGAGCAAAAATCCCTATAATTGTCTTGCTTTTTGCAAATTGGCTACTTTGTCACTTAAGGAAAGAAAAGTCTATGAAACCTTTGACTTCTTTCTTTTAAGATGGTTATTTCTTCTTCAATGAACGGAAGAAATTGTGTTTTAGAAACCTAACTTCTGCAACAAATTGCAAGATACATAATTATTTTTAACAATGCTTTAACTGCAAAGATGTGTGGGTTGCCATATTTCTCTTCCACAAAATTCGGACGGGACCGTCTGTCCCATTTGCCAGTACATGAACACAATCCTCCCAAAATCAGGATTGTCCCTGTTTTGGGGGACATATGGCAACCCTAGTGGAGCTTGGAGTGTAGTTCTTGCTTACCCCACATTTTTTCTGGAAAAATGTATTTTCCTAGATCAGTTAGTTAGTTTCAGGAGCTGGGATCCACCTCAGTCTAAAACAAGCCATCATGTTTCAGAATCTCATGCCTCAAGAGCAGTGCTGGGCACCAGCAGGTTTGCACCTACTCTATAGAACTGGTTGTTAACGAGAGATAGGAAATGTAAAGTTTAAAAATAGCCATTTAAAAGTGGCTGCCAGATGGGCAGAGAACCGGTTGTTAATTTCTTTGACTGCTCAAGAGTCCATGCCTTCATCACAAGGCACAATTCTGAACACCACTTTGGCTGGTACAAATCTTCAGCTGGACATACTGAAGGATATCACAAAAGTGCCATAAAGCATTTTATGGGTGGCGCAAGTGGCTAAGACACTGTGCTTGTTAACCAGCAGGCCAGGGTTCGATTCCCGGGTTGGCCCCACAAGACAGGGTGAGCTCCTGTCCTTAGCCCAGCTCTGCGACGCCAGCTGCATCCAATCGTATTGGCTCTGCCTTTCCATTGGACTAATTCAGTGGCGTGGAGAGGGGGCATTTGCTGCTTGGGTAGCAGCCTATCCTCCATAACAATCCAACCCAGGCTTTTGTGCTTCGCATGCAGCGTATGCAGTGCTGAGCACGATACCATAGTCTTCCAAGACTGACGGAGGCCTGCCATAAAGCATTTTTGTGCTACTCTGCAGGGAGATCGACCAATGCACAGGTTTGTGCTGTCCACCACGGGACCTGGGAAGGGATGAGTTGGTGCTGGCTGAGCTCTGTGGCTGTCCAAGGGGTCTGGGGAGGAAGGAGGCAGGAAAGAGGCATTCCAGGGCAGGGGCATGGTGGGTGTTCCCAGGGATGGCAGGGTCAGGTTCTGGCACTCCTGCTGGAACCTAGCTCTTTTCCCAGGCAATCTGAGCCATCCCCAGGCTGCTGCAACTTGTGCTGCCTTTTTGAGGTGCTGCAGATCTGAGTAGCTCCAGAAGGGCTTCAGTAGCTCACCCTGAGGTCAGTTTCCCCTTGCATTGGGCTGGCACAGGAGCAGCATGAAACTTAAGCTAGATGCAGCACAAGCACACCAGCCTGCCTGTTGGAAGTTATGATAGGACTGTGGGTTTGCAAGTCAGGATTATGTTATCAGCATATTTATCAAAGGACTATATCAGAATTAAGTAATTGTTCTGGTGAAATAACTAGTTGTTTTAGGCTACAATCCAGAGTAACAATGGATGCAATCCAGAGTAACTACGTGGAGTCCTTGCTCCGGTGTAGGAACAATTTGCTCTGGATTGCAATATGAATTTCCCATAGGTTTTCACTAGGTAGTGCAGCAACTATGGGTACACGTAAAGTCTCTTACGTGCTCCCATAGTTACTCTGGATTGTAGGGTATGAGACCTTTTACACAGACATAGGGCAAAATCCATAGCAGTTACGGGTCCATGCAGTTACGTCACCCTCTAGTGTTATCTTATGGAAAGTGACCTTAACTGCTCCAGATCAAGGGACTTAATTTCACTTTAGGATATAGGCCATACTTCTGGTGCCACCTATGGGAAACCTATGGGAAATGCACAAAGCAATCCAGAGTAAGTGCCTCTTACGTCTTCCTGTTGTTACTCTGGATTGTAGGACCTGTTGGAATGATGCTGAAGACATGCTTAATCACCACATAAGATTCTGCCCTTAAATTTTCTGTGAAGTAAAATGTTCACTCCATAGGGAAGCACTTACAGTTGAGTAGTTTCCTCCTATGATCCAGCAAATGACTGACCCTCTCTCTCTCCTTCTGTCTGCAAAAGAACTTGCAGATTTAAAGGAATTTGCTTTATATTAAATATCTGCCATCCAAATCAACGTCATAAAAATGTCAAGAGTTGAACATTAAAATGTTGAATAACAAATTTAAAGCAATAAAATACTCATTGGTTATAGAGAACAAAGGCTGAACTAGAAAAAAATATGGAAATTGCTAGAATCCTTTGCAGTAAATTCATCATGTTACATACCATTGGATGTGTATTTTCCAAATGAATCCAATGGGAAAAAACAGCTTTGAAATATCTATCTCCTTCCTATCAAAAGTTACTGTATGGCTAAAAAAATGCATGGAGCCCTATGGAAAGTGAAACAGATATCACACCTTTCCTCACAAATAAGCAAATGTCCAAAGTCTGTTGGAAAGGAAAGGCTGAGAGGACTTTAGTGACCCCAAAATGGTCCTAATCCAATGAATGCAACCCCTTCAGATCAACCCAGAAGGAGGTATCTCATAATTGCATTGAGCCCTATGGAAAGTGGAACTGGGCTGCACAGCCACATTTACTTGTGAGTAAGGAAAAGTGCCTGGGCTCATATTCAGGTCAGACACAGTGGAATGCAAGGCCACCAGAATGGCCCCAATCCACTGAAAGTGGAGCTCAACCAGAGCTCCATAAGGAAACCTCACTCCCAAAAATAAAACAGAGGTTTTATTGGTAAGGTGATTTTTAAATATGAAAATATTAATATCTAATTAGTTACAATTAGTCTCTGAGAATGAGATTTGGAACATCAAATCTATTGTCGGTACGGAGTGCCCTCTCTTTACCAAGCCCAAATAAGGCAGGAAGATGATGTGTCTTATCCCATTTTGTGCACAGCTTTTAGTAGTCAGAGCTATACTGACTGTTCAGAATATGTAAGTTCCATATCCCTATAATATCAATTATTATTTCCCTGTAATATCAATTCTAATTCCCATGTTATCAATGCCAGTCATAAATGAAAAGAGGAATAGACTCAACCTTCCCTATATCCTTAATGATGCCACTTGTTTTTTCCAAACCACTGTGCTGTGGCAATCTGATGTGCCAAAGGTGGTCCAGAGGAGTGCCATGGGAATTTGGGGATGGTCATTTATCAGTAGGGCAATTGGGGGAATTTGAGACATCTACCAATAGCATGGTTTGCCTTGTTAGCGGTCAAAGGCACAAAATACAATTTTAGTGCCTTGTAAGAGTTCTGTGAGTTGAAAAAGGTTGAAAATCACTTTTTTAGATAAACTGTAGGCAAGAAGATATGATGTCAAGGATACAGTGGATCTTTGAAGAAACAGCGCAGAACACCACACTATGTAAAAAATAAAGCCTCCCAAGAATCTGCATCCAAAGCATGTTCTCTGCCTATGAGTTTTGTTTTCATCCTGGGTCTTAATGGACCTTGGTCTTTCCTTGAGGTTTCTTGGATGTTTTACAATGCCCCTGGCCTCTTAAGGTACCACGTGTCCACCGTTAATGTTGGCACACTATGGCTGCAATCCTAAAGACACTTTCCTGGGAGTAAGACCCATTGAACACAGTGGGGCTTACTTTTGAGTAGACATGGTTAGGATTGTGCTCTGTGCCACCTTGCTGACAAGGTAGCAGACACATGTTAACACGAAGGAAAGCGTGTCAACATTCTGGTCAGAGATGCTCTCTTGTCTCAGTTTCATATCCTGGCTAGTTAAAACTACTGTAACTTATGGACTCAAATTATGCATGGAGCTGTGATGAAACTAATTAAGGGTGAAATCCAGAGTAACCACAGGGAGTCCTTGCTCCGGAGTAAGAACAAGTTACTCTGGATTGCAATATGAATACCCCATAGGTTTTCACTAGGTGGTGCAGTAACTACAGATGCACATAATGTCTCTTACATGCTGCCGTAGTTACTCTGGATTGTGCCCTAAAATTCCTTGCTCCTGTGCAGTTGAGTACTCAAAGGATAAGAACATAAGAGCCTCCACTGCATCAAGCCAAAGGTCCATCTAGACCACTTTCCTGTATCACGCAGCAGCCCGCCAGATGCTTCAAGGAGCATATATGACACATGCAGTGGCATAGCTAGCGGGGTGCAGTGGGTTCAGTTGCACCGAGCTACAAATTTTAGGGGGGCTACAAGCTGAGCTTGACATTAGTGTCCAAAATTGTGAAAACCAGGGTTTGTATGAATGACAATACTATCATGTTATATATCATTGGAAAGGTAATTTTATGCAGAATGCAATGAAACAAGCTGCACTGGAATATCTATTCCTGTCCTTAGCCCAGCTCTGCGATGCAGCTGGAACCAATCATATCAGCTCTGCCATTCCATTGGACTGTTTCAGTGGCATGGAGAGGGGGGATTTGCTGCTTGGGTAACAGCCTGTCTTCCATATTAATCTACCCAGGCCTTTGTGTTTCGCATACAGCATCAAGCACGATACCATAGTCTGTCGAGACTGATGGATGCCAGTGCAGTGCCAATGGAATATCTATATTCTATCAAAAGTTATGACCAATAATCCAGAATATGAAAACATAGAAGCCTGTGGAACAAAAATAATTTTCTTAACTCAACTTTCCAATGATACTGATTGCCCTGAGAGCCAATGAGTTGTAATTCTGATACTGTATGGAACTAATGAGGTGTTAATATGAATCAGTTCTCATTTCCATATAACTATATCATAATAGAGTTACCCATGCTAACTGGGTAGACAGGCACATCTAAGTGGTGCTTCTTTTATATTTAGAAGGCAAAGAAAAACTATTCCTCTTTGCCCCACCACACTTTCCCTAACCAATAAGGGACATAATTTTTATTTTTTTACTTAATTAAATTTGATTTTGTCATGGATATTTTGTTGGTGCAATGAAATAAGAGCAAATGAGTGGTGAACTGATAAGGAGGAGGCAGGTTATTCCCCAATTTCCAAATTTTCTTTTAAAGAAATACCTGGGGATGACATCACTTCCAGGGCAACATTTTGAGCTTTGCACTGGGCTATATGATCATTAGCTATGCCACTGGGCATAGCATCCAGGTGCCCCCCCCCCTGCATGTGACAGGGGTTCATAGCTTTATACTTCCCCACCACCACCCCCCGAATCATTTGAATTGAGCCATAGAGCTCAATCCTAACCATGTCTACTCAAAAGTAAGCTCCATTGTGTTCAATATGTCTAACTCCCAGGAAAGTGTCTTTAGGATTGCAGCCATAGTTTGTAAATGGGTGAAGAAGGAGCAACAAGCTCACAGGCTCCCTCCCTTCCATGTTCATGGCTAAATGTAACACTTTCAGATTTGTTAAACCACTGTTGCCTGCGACACTTGAACGCGGATTGTTTTAAGTATTCAACAAATTGACAGCACAATCCTAGGCTTGTACTAGTCTTGTGCTGTTCTGGGGGTGTCAGACATGTGCTGTAGGACACTTCTTCAACTCTCCTGTGTGCATTAAGCCAATGCACAGACATGTGTTGGTCTCCGCTCACCACCATGAGAACGGGAAGGTGGGTGAATGATGTTGGCTTAAATTGCTTAGGATTCCACTGTGAGCTCACATATGTGAGCTACTGTGAGCTACTGTGCTCACATATCTTAGTTTGTAGGGAGTCCTTAGAACAGTATTCCAGCTCAGACAACACAAGAAAATGTGGTTTATCACATCAGAAACGTATTTGCATTTAGCCTGGCACATGAGAAGAAGGGTTGACAAAACCTGTGGGCATGTTTTTCTTCCTCACATGAGAGGGGGTAACATATGGGCTGGATGCAAAGAGAAAAAGGATCATCATTCCTTATATTCATTCACAATCCAACCAGCCCTGGTTTGTTGAATTGTCTCAACCAGTTGTTTTCAAAGTGTGGTCGGGACCTCCTGGGGGGGACTCAAGAAATGCCTGGCACCTCCAATCTTGAAATTGGGCACTGGGCACCACCATCTTGAAATGGCACATTCAAGCTGCAATCCTTCCTTTCCATACTTCTAAGTCAGTGGTCAGGGAACGGGGTAAATTACCCCAAATGAGGTAAAAATGGAATTCCTAGGGGTAATGGATGGGCCACTGGGGAGGAGTTTGAGCCAGCCACAGCTTTGTGCAGCTAAGTCTGAGCACTGTAAGAACACATCCTACATTTTGTCCTACAATTTAAAAAGGTCCAGATTTTCTTGAATAGATTGAATAAAATTTTGAATTCAAATAATTAATAATATATGATTTCCTTCCTTTCAAATCAAGGGGGTAATGTTGGCATATCTAAATATATTTTGGGGTAAAAGGTAAAAAAGTTCCCCGACCCCTGTTATAAGTAGACATGGAGGAGCTCTACGCTGAGCTCTCCGAGGAGGAGCTCTACATTCAGTCTGTAAGTAGACATGGAAGAGCTCAGCGGCGTCTACGCTGGCTTGGGCATGTTGTGAGAATGGCTGATGGTCAGATTCTGAAAGATCTCCTATATGGAGAATTGGTGCAGGGAAAGCGCCCCAGAGGGAGAACACAACTGCGATATAAGGACATCTGCAACAGGTATCTAAGGGCCTTGGGAAGGGATATCAACAGCTGGGAAACCTTGACCTCTGATCATTCAGCTTGGAGGGAAAGGATGCAGCATGGCCTTCTCCAATTCGAAGAGATACTCGTTCGGCAGACTTAGGGCGAAATCCAGAGCAGTTACGGGTCCACGCAGTTATGTCACCCTCTAGTGTTATCTTATGGAAAGTCACCTTAACTGCTCCAGAGCAAAGGGCTTAATTTGACTTTAGGATATGGGCCTTAGGCAAAGAGTGAAATCTGGGGTCTGGGCAGGGGATGGACTTTATCTGTGCTTAGTGTGGAAGGGACTGCCACTCTCGAGTTGGCCTTTTTAGCCAAACCAGATGCTGTTTTAGGACCTCCAATCAGAGCACGATCCCATATTCTTTCGAGACTGAAGGATGCCAATGATGGAGGAACTCCAACACCCGTGATTTCACTTCATTTTTGGTGTCACTTCCAGCCATGACATCACTGTCCAGCCAGACTGAGTGTCATTCCAAAAAGGGGTTGGAGGGTCTGAAACGCTCAAGAATCACCGCTCTGAAACAAGCTGTTGTGTCTTCAATTTTTTCCTGTACATATTTAACTATGTACTTACTTTCCTGTGCAAGCTTTACTCCCCCAGCAGAAGCTACAGAGACAAATGTCTTAGAATTCCTTGGTACATTTATTAGGGAAATGGTGTAAGGCTTTCCCCCTTCTTTCCTCCACATTTTCAACATACCCTAATCCACCTTGCTTGAGTTTCCTACAGTCTTCGCATAATAGTCAATCAAGCTCTTGTTTTGTGAAAAATGTGACAATGCATTGTTGGCACTTTACAAAGCTCCAGCCTTCGGCAATCATTAATGAGGCGAGGTTTCTCCCCACCCCGTCCAGAATGCAATGAGATTTTTTAGACAGATGAATGCTATGAGAACCCTGTGTACCAAAGGCAATGTTTACTGCATGTAATACATATCATTGTTTGTCTCCTGTAGTGAAAAATACTTGTGTCAAGCTGTTAAAATGTACTCCTGACAGAACAGCGCTTGCTGTGATAGGGTCTATTGCTTAAAAAAAATGATATACTGACGGAAAATACAATTTAAGAAAATTTAACGCCAAGGGTAGTCAACCATGTCGGCTACTATTAAGGGGCCAAAAACTCAAGGCCAGGTTTTTATTGAAAAAGAAAGTGTGCAATTGCATCACTGCTTGCAGGAAAACTTTTAAAATAAAAAAGAACTTGGAGGCTCCAACTTTCACCCATAGGAAATTAGTGAAAACTGCAGCGGGGTTAGGATTTATTATAGGAATCTTTCACTGAAATGGTTAGTACTGCTTTTCTAAATGGCTGTGGTTCAGAGGATTATATCGCTCTATTGTCGAAGCGGAAGCAGTTGAATTCCAAGCACATGAACAAATGCCCACACCCAGTGCCTTGATTCAGAATGAATCAGTGGGTGGAATGGAGGAGCGCCTTTTGAGTAACAATAGAACCCATGCTGGCCCCAGCATCTCATAATAGAGCACAATTCTAATCATGTCTACTCAGAAGTAAGCCCTATTGTGATCGTTGGATCTTATTCCCAGGAAAGTGTGCTTAGGATTGCAGCCTTAAAGTGTTTCGGAGATGGAAAAGACCACTGTTCAAGGCCTTGGAGACCCACTGGCTGAAGAAATGCTATCTTAGGGCACAATCCAGAGTAACTACGAGGCGTCTTTGCTCCAGAGTAAAATCAGTGTACTCTGGATTGCAATATGAGTTTCCCATAGGTTTTCACTAGGTGGTGCAGTAACTACGGGTGCACGTAATGTCTCTTATGTGTTCCCGTAGTTACTCTGGATTGTACCCTAAGATAGTCAACAGTGACAGTTCCCTGTAAGTTGAATTTTGAGCCTGTTTGGGTCTTATGCCACCAGAATATTTTTCCTATGGTGTAAGGTGCTTTACAGCTGTCGCAAAATACAACATGCCAGTTAGTGTGATGGTGAGCAGCATACTCTGCATATCAGCTACTGGAGGATTCTCACGCACAAAGTGGGAGAAGAGGAAGGTGTATTCCTATATCTTCAGAACTTGCACTACATTGGCATAGCTACATGGGGAGAGAAGAAAAATTGGTTTGCCTATCAGTTCACTCATATATATGCTTAAAATAAGTTTAGGTGGCTCACATTGGCTGCAGTCCTAAAGATACTTTCCTGGGAGCAAGACCCATTGGACATAATGGGGCTTACATTTGAATAGACATGGTTATGATTGTGCTCATTGTCTCTCATTATTCATCAGAAGTGCTGAGTGTTACTGTATGTGAATTTGATCCCTAGACAGAGTCTGACACTGGGATGGGAGTGTTGAGTAGCATTTCTTTGATCCATAATCTTCATTAAAGAAGCTGTTTTCTTATTATTGTCTATCCTTTGTGTTAATGTATTTGTTTTTTCTTCTAAAACTGTGATAAAAGTTTTCTTGGGGGTGTGTAAATTAGGGGTCAACAATCTACAACCCACAGGTTGGATTCTGCCCTATACCCAAGGTCACCTGGCCTAAGCAGAGCTTGGCCTGGAAAGCACAGGCACAGTGTCTGCGGTTTCCCCACATCTAGTTCCAGTTGGCTCTCCTTTGATTTCTAGTGGTTCAGTTAAAAAAAATGATGCAGAACAACTAACATATGGACATCATACAGACAACTATCATAGGGATGGTGGTGGTGGTGTAGCTTGAGTATTATTGCCTGTTGATACAGTACGCTTTACTCTGTGCTGAATGGAAGGGAAAGAAAATAGACCTGCAAAAGTGTAGGTAAGCAGGGAGTTGCAATGTGTGACATGTGAAATCCTATCCCCTATAATCTTTCTACCTTCTTGAAAGCAAGTTTATCTTTCACATTTCATTTTGTCCTCCTCTGAAAAAATTCAGGACATCCTACATATGGTTGTCTTAAATTTTCTGTTGGCCACACAGAAGCAGATGCTAAAAATATGGATGGTTCTTATTTCAGCAATGGGGTTATTCTCATTCATCATTCTTGTAAGAGTCCTTTCAGGTTGGTCAAGGCTTGAGAACTGGTGACCTGTTCAGGGGCAGTAATGAGCATTGTCTCTGTGCATGGCTTTGAACATTAGACTCGATGGCCCAAATCTGACATCCCGTCTCCCACACCAAAGCCGCCTCCCTGTTTTAGTCTGGCAAAATCAGAACTTGCTTCCAAGTGAATGTGCTTAGGACTCTATCCCTACAATCCAGAGTAACTACAGGAGCACGTAAGAGACATGTGTACCTGTAGTTACTCCACCACCGAGTGAAAACCTATGGAAAATTCATATTGCAATCCAGAGCAAATTGTTCTTGCACCAGAGCAAAGACTCCCCGTCATTACTCTGGATTGTGCCCTATGATGATGGCCAAAATTAAGTTTTCATCTTAGAAAGTGTGATGAAGAAAGTAAGTGTGATGTTTGGAAGCTTGTTTTTGTTAATTTATAAGAAAAGGACTATTGTAAAAATCTAGAGTAACTACAGGGAGTCCTTGCTCCGGTGTAAGAACAATTTGCTCTGGATTGCAATATGAATTTCCCATAGGTTTTCACTAGGTGTGCAGTAACTACGGGTGGACTATTGTATTTAGGGTGAAATTACCCTATTGCTTTTGTCTTACCTGCCACAGTGGTGTTAGAGACATTGACTTTAAGCAATGACTGTCATATACTATCCCTACAATCCAGAGTAACTATGGGAGCATATAAGAGATATTATGTGCTTCCCCATTATAAATTTCAAACAGGGGTTGAATGGCCACCTTCAAGGATGCTGTAGTCACCTATGCTGGCTAGATGACCTGGAAAGTGATTCTGCTGCCTCGATGCTGTGAAGTCTGTGTTGTTGTGTAGCTTTGGGGGGAGGGACTACTGAACTTCAAGTTATAAGTTACAGGCATCCCCCATTATTGGAGGGGGTTATGGACTGAAGCACCATCCAAAAGTCAAAACAGACACCATTAAGTAGGCAAGTGGCTCACTACTGGTAGTACAAAGGCTGTGCCAATGTAAACCCCATTGCAGCAGGCAGCTGATCTGGTGCCAGAGCAAGGGGTGGCAGCATAGGCAGGGATTAGATCTCAATAGCATGTAAAAAGTTTTCTTGGTCAAGCATGAAAGGTTGATATGCATTGTTATGTACACTGCAGTTATTCAGATATATGCACCATTCAAAACTAATAGGATGCACATGCATTTTCCTTCAGGTACTCACATTTGTGTTTAAAACTTGTGAATCATCCCTCAAGTGGCCAGGGTTAAGTATTGTGGAAGTAGTGCATTTCTAGGTACTACATTGGTAGCTTTAGTATTTGCATAACAGTGTTTTGATAAAAGCAGGAGTGTGGGTGTACATGTAAAATGTACCTGCTGTACTTTCATTCCCCTTAATGGGTGGTGAAAGAGCCCCTTGGCTCCAACAGTTTATAAAACCATAAACCATTTACTCTTGCAGGTGCTTCAGCTTGTGCTTGTCCTTGTGACCCTTTCAAAAGGGTGCTGTTCCATATCCTTCTGACAAACCATGTTAATGCAACAGAGCTTGCTTTGGACACGGTGAATACCAGCCACCCAGGCTTTCTCCTGGTGCATTAGCAATGTAATCCGAAAGGCTGCTATGACCTGCTGCTGATGTACGTCAAGGGAAATGTGATGCCGTGATCACGCTGCACTTCCCTGCCCTGTGGAAGGGAGCAGGTCAGAATCATAGGTTGGATTACACTTCTGACATACTTGAAGACAGCCTGTGTGAACTGCTCATCTGTGTTTTGTCATGTAAGGTGGTAACCTGCATTACTGACGTTGAGATTTATTTATGCTAACAACTTTATTTGCCTTTCCCCCCACTTGGTCCTTACATTCCGAAAGCGATTCATAACAAATACCTTTGGATGCTTCCATTTCTCTCTCCCAGAGTGGAAAACCGACGGCAATTTCTAAAAACAAGCTACCGAATAACTTGGTGACTCTCTTTTTATTTTTGCAAAACCTTGGAATAAGTTAACTTTATTGTGTGGGAGGTTTATGGGACCTGCTTAAGATTCTCCAGTAGGTGCTTAGTCAGTTTGATTCAAAAGTATTTCCCCAGAAAATTTCACAATATTTGCATTAAACTGTGATTTTTCTGTCTTTCATTTTCTGTCTTTCATACCCCTGCTTACTGGGCAAGAGACACTCTTTCAAGTGGGTGTTCCTCTTTTATTTAGCAGGGGGAGAGTAACGGGCCCTACACACCCCAGCAATCTCTGTTCTAGTGGCTTCTGCTGGTGTTCTTTTGCATTTTAGATTGTGAGCCCTTTGGGGACAGGGACCCATTAGCTATTAATTAGCTATTAATTTTTTCATTTTCTTGTAAACCGCTTTGTGAACCTTTCAGTTGAAAAGTGGTATATAAATACTGTAGATAGATAGATGGTCTTTAAAACCTCCAAGTTCTTTTTCTGGACTTGATGCATTGGGCTGATTAATGATTTCCTTAAGCCTGATTGCCGAGTTTAGGAGAGTGATTCTTCTCTCGGGTCAAACTGGCTAACCCTACAATCCAGAGCAACTACGGGAGCATGTAAGAGACATTATGTGTACCCGTAGTTACTGTACCACCTAATGAAAACCTATGGGAAATTCATGTTGCAATCCAGAGCAAATTGTTCTTACAACGGAGCAAGGACTCCCCGTAGTTGCTCTGGATTGTGCCCTAAAGTATCAAGCATCTTGACTCGCTCATTTTATGTTTCATTTGTGGTGTTGGCAATAGGTGTGTTCATTTGTGGTGTTGGCAATAGGTGTGTGTTGCCCTGTGGGAAACTGGTTTGCATTATTTCATCAATGGAGGGTGGATTTATGGATGGTTCCTTTTTTAATAGTGGGATAGCACTAGAAGAAGAAAAAAGCAACATCTAAATGCAGCAGTTAAGAAAAGGGACCTCCAAAAGGTATAGGATAAGCAAATATATTTTATAGTGGAATCTCAACATACTTAAGCACATAACCTTCTTCAGGGTACTTTCCATAGCTGTGAACCCTCTATGGTGGGGACTATGCTATCTTAGGGCAAAATCCTGAGTAACTACAGGGAGTAGTTCCAGCGTAAGAACAACTTACTCTGTAGCTTACAAGTAGTACAAGTACAAGAACAACTTACAAGTAGCTCCAGCGTAAGAACAACTTACTCTGGATTCCAATATGAATTTCCCATAGATTTTCACTAGGTGGTGCAGAACTACAGGTGCATGTAAAGTCTCTTACATGCTCCCGTAGTTACTCTGGATTTGGGGGTTAGGCTGCAATCCTAATGTCCAGTTAGGCTGGTATAAACCCCGGCACAAGTCCTGTGCTGACCTAGGGATGTCACAAAAGTGCCATAAGTCATAAGCCAATAAGCCATAAGCCATAAGTCAGAGTTAGTCCCAGCAGCTAAACCCCAGCACCAGTTGGAAAATAACTAGCTTGTAGCTTGTCTGTAGGGCTACAGTGTTCATCTTCTTAGTCCTCAAGCAGCAGGTCTTCTAGATACAGCAGCGGTCCTTCAGCTCACCATCATTAGTTTGACAGTTAGTCCACTTGTAAGTTAGTAAGTCCATGAGTTAGTCCACCAGTTTTAGGACACAATCCTAACCAACTTTCCAGCCCTGGCATAAGGGCCCTGCAACTTGTGTGCTTAAGGAACAAACGTTGCCTTACCTAGAGGAGGCCTCCATGACTGCCCCCCAACTGTAGGATGCAGCATGTGCCCACTGGCACAGCTCTGCCAGTCCTGGAAAGTTGGTTAGGATTACACCCTTAGTCTTTCAGTTCAGTGCTCTTCAAATTGGGGGTCGTGAAAAGTTGGGTGCAGCCATCTTGGAATCTGGAATTGAGTATCTTTAATTTCACTTCCAGCCATAACATCACTTACAAGGGGTCCCGGACATATTGTCGTTCTCAGAATTCGGTCCTGGGCTGAAATTCTTGAGTACCATTGCTTTAATCAGTGTACCTTCTTCCTACTACTACTTATAAAACTCTCCTTTTCTTGAGGTGCTGCTTTTATCCCTGTAGTCCTTGGAGCTTCTAGTGACTACAGCTGTGCAGCAGATCCACTACTGGACACCTTGGCTTTTAGCCCTTTTAACCCAAAGGGCCACTGTTGACACCACCCTCTGTCTCAGTGATTTTGAACCAGTCTGCCATCGCACACTGGTGTGCCATGGATAGTCCTCAGGTGTGCCGTGGGAATTTGCGGATTGACATTCTTTAATAGGAAAATTGGGGAATTTGAACAGTCTGGTGTGCCTTGGCAATAGTAAAAACAACTAAAGGTGTACCTTGACAATTTAAGTGCCTTGTTAAGTGTGCCGTGACATGAGAAAGGTTTAAAATCACTGCTCTATCTCCTCAAGGGATCCCGTACATTGCACTTTTGTTTTCCCAGTACAAACACACAGTGTAATATGGGCAGGCATTTACTCGTACAGGTGGTGCCTGAGTATCAATGGAGCATCTATTCTCTGAAACCCCCATTGATGCCAGAATCTGTGGATAATCAAATCCTTTCCTTCTTTTGTGATGGGAGAACAGCTGGGAGGGCCTTTCCAAGCCTCAGGAGGCCTTCTGAGGCCTCCAAAACATGCTTGGCACTCCCAACTTTCTGACGTACCACAATCAGATGAACACAGTTGGGGCGTAGCCATGGGTTCAGGACCAGCAGTAAGGTAAAACCATGGGTCCTGAGTCTGCAGATAAAGATAAAAACTGTACCTCTGAATAGGAACCAAATGGAGCTACTCATCATGTTTCCCAGAGAGTTTGGAGACATGCCTCCTTCACACTGTGAACCGGGACATGCCACTGCATAAATGGTATGGCTGCGACAATCATAATTGCTGTGTAAAGTAGCTCCAAGCTGGACTTTAGTTTTCATGTTCATGCATATTCCTGCTTATAATGCAGTGAAACTGTTGGCATTGGGGAAAGAGCTGAAACTGTTGTGCTAATAAACGGATAGCCATATGCACACTTTTGTTGATGGGCTCCTTTTTTGCACACCAAAAATACAGTAATACGCAAGATGTATAGAGAGAAATCTGTCTGCTGCTTCTCATGGAGCCTCTCAGTTCTCAGAAGCATTTGCTCCAGTGCAATGGGCATGAGTGCGTCAGCGCATCAGCATGGATCATGTCTTTGAATGGAAGCTGATTGTCCTAAATACTTGTCTGCCCCCTGATTAGAACCTCTTGAGTGTCAATTAAAATGTAGTGTGAGCAGATTCTGCTTCTCTCTTTTTTTTCTTCACTCCCTTTATGTGCCTGCCTGTGATGAACATGATTCTCTTTTCATCTTGGAAATCAAACCCAATCTCAGCACTAAAATTAACTTCATTTTTCATAAGAACCAGATTTAATGGAGTGGGGGAAATTTGTTAGGGTTTTCCTCCCCTTTCCTCTCCCAACTTCTCATGTCTTGAAAATAATTAGGACTCGATACGTGAAGTTCTTTCGGATACTTAGTTAATCTGTCCCCATTTTTAAAAGAAAGTTTTGTGAACAGTGCTGGTGGCTGCATTTTGGGTGGGAAAAGAGCTGAATTTCACATTTAGTTGTGTTTTGAAAACTTCATGGGCCAACACATTTTTGCTGCAAATCTTCTATATATATAAAACTGAAATCTATCTGGCTGACAAACAGACAGACTCACTCATCAGCGCCCAGCCAAAACAGTCGAGCCTAGAAGTGTTTTCCTTCTGTGATGGATGCACCCAGTAAGAACCGGTTTTTGGAAATTCCAACCGGAAGGGGGTGAAAATGGGTGCAACGTGTTTTCCTCCCTATACTTTCCATTGAAGAATCCCTGACTGAGTGACGCTCAACCCCTGGATCTACAAGCTTGAAATTTGGGGAGTGTATTCCTTCTATGACAGGAATACCCACCATGAATTGATTTCTGGAAATTTAACTCCTAAGGGTCTGAAAAGGGATGCAATGCATTTTTGGCCTATACTTAACATTGAAGACTGACTGATCAACATCCAGCTGAAGCACTGGGAGGGAGGATGCACAGAGGATGATGATACACATGGGGGCTTAGTGTGCATGGGGATGATACGCATGGGAGGGTATTGCAAATGGGAGGGTATTGTGCAAGGGGGGTTGATGCATATGAGGGATGATACACAATGGGGGTGTTGATGTGCATGGGGGTGGTGAGCATAGGGGTATGGTGCACTTGGGGGCTTGATGCTCATCAGGGCTTGATGTGCATGGAGGATATTACAGTTGGGGAGTGTTGATGCGCATGGGGTGTTGATACCCATGGGGGGTGTATTTGTGACACTGACAGCACAATCCTAACCCCTGGTTATGTCCCAGATAAGTTCCATGCTGGCCTGGGATGCCATCATGCACTTCTGCACCACTCCTATGGGGTTAGGCCACTGCATAGATGCAGTGCACAGGAATGCAGTGGGAAGATGCATTCCTTCCCACACCAAAGCAGGAATGGGGAGACACATAAACTGCACTTGTCTAAATTGGTTATGATTGCACCCTGAATCAACACTCTTTTCTTCTTCTCATTGGGGTGATCCTGACAACTGTGGGGTGAGAAGAACTGGGAATCTAACAAAATTTAGTCTACGTGTCCCAGGAATTCTTTGAAGGAAGCCATGTCAGCTATATTAGTTTTGTATCCATTTACATTTGTAACATATTACATCAAAGATGGTGTTTACTAGACTCTGATACCCAGACTCAATGTCTGCACCAGCCTAGTTAATCTGCCTGCCTTGGTAGTTTGTATTACCCCCAAATCCAGAGTAACTACATGAGCATGGAAAAGACTTTACGTGCACCCATAATTACTGCACCACCTAGTGCAAACCTATGGGAAATTCATATTGGAATCCAAAGTTATTCTTACACCGGAGCAAGGACTCCACATAGTTACTCTGGATTTTGCCCTTAGACCATTTCTTAAAAAGCTATGTGTAATTCCACTTTTCCTTTGGTCCAGTAACTTTGTAAAAACATGGTTTTCAGTATCATCATTTCCATGCACAAGAATAATTGCATATCATGCTTAGGGTGTTCTCTCTGTTTTAATATTCTGTTCATCCACCAGTGCTTGTTCTGATATTTTATATACTTGGATTTTGCTATTTCTGGATTTATAGGCCTTGTGTAAAATCAGATAATGACACTAGTTGGCAATCTAAACAGGAAATGTAATATCTTTTTATTTCCAGGTCTTAAACTGACTACGTGTTATCAACTGTAGTGCTAAATATATTCTTAAAAAGTAACTTTTAAAGAGTAAGCTCAAGCGAAATGATCTGCAGTGATGCAGTGGCACAGCATAGCACAAAAAATTTTAATATCTTGCATAACACCTCATATTAACACACCCTCATACAACTTCTTAGAGAAAACATCCTACCTGAAGGTTGCAATCCTAATCATACCTTCCTGGGAGTAATTACTATTGAACACAATAGGACTTACTTCTCAGCAGACATGCTTAGGATTGCACTGGAAAATAGGAAGTGCTTTTCAGAGGTCTTCAAGATAGCCCGTCAAGGTTTTGTACTCGGGTTAACATTCCCTCTGCCCACCTTAGTTATAACACTGTAGACATGTAGGAATAGCATCAGAGCTCAGAGTAACTACGGGACCTTTTACACTGGTGTAGTTATGGTGCCACCTATAGGAAATTCATAGAGCAATCCAGAGTAAGTGCCTCTTTCTAAGTAAGTGCATGTTACTTACCCCACCCCCATTGGTTGCACAGAAGTGACTTACGGCACTTTTGCAATACCCCCAGGTCAGCATGGGACTGATAGTGGCCTAACTGGGGATTAGGGTTGGAGCCTCAAACAACTTTCTTGGTTTAGGTGGCTGTTTGCAGATGCTCCCTTTCTGTTGATTCTCCAGCCTGTCTGGAGCCATGTAGACACAGTAATGTTGTAATACTATACAGCGGAGTGGATTTGTGTATAAAATGTCACAAATGGGGACAAACACAGAACTGTTGTCTGCAATTGTGATGTTAATGTCGCACCGCAGCAATTGGGTGATGCTCCCAGACTTCCTTTTCTGTGCTAGTGGGTCTTCATTGGCCTTTGTCATAACACAGCAAGTCAGGATGTTGCCTCAGATGTTAAGTGGCTGACTATGGTGAGAAGAATGGGCTGTGGGTGGCGCAAGTGGTTAAGTCACTGTGCCTGTTAACCAGCACGCCAGGGTTCGAGACCTGGGTCTGCCCCACAAGACAGGGTGAGCTCCTGTCCTTAGCCCAGCTCTGCGACGCCAGCTGGATCCAACCGTATTGGCTCTGCCTTTCCATTGGACTAATTCAGTGGGATGGAGAGGGGTAACCAATTTGCTGCTTGGGTAACAGCCTCTCCTCCATAACAATCCAACCCAGGCTTTCGTGCTTTGCATGCAGCATATGCAGCGCCAAGCACGATACCATAGTCTTCCATAGTCTTCCAAGACTGATGGATGCCTGCTTTAATGGTGAGAAGAAGGTAAAGAAACTTCAGCCACGTGCTTCTGGCAGTGAGCATCAGTATGAGAATGTGGGTGGTTCAAGCACACAGCAATATATGGCTGCTTTCTTGGTTAAGTCTGTGGTGCTAAAGACACTTTCCTGGGAGTAAAACCCATTGCACAATGGGGCTTACTTTTGAGTAAACATGGTTAGGATTGTGCTCTAGGTGCGTTAAACCACCATAGTTATGGTTAATGAGCATGCATATAGATGTTCAAGAGCATGACTGGTGAGCATTCAGCCAAGTTCTTCCTTTCGTCTTCTGAACTTTGAAGTTCTCCTTGCTAGAGGCAAGGGAGCAAGGTGGTGTCTGTAAATGTGCAAGATAATGGCTTTGTTCCTGATGCGTGAGTGGGATTTGATACTTCTAAGGGGACTTCAAGGAGCAGCAATTAAACTTGTCCCAGGCATTCTCCAAAGGGGTCGGGGCTTGAGTTCGTGTAATCCATTCCTTTCTTAATGCATCTTGATGTAGATGGAGTGAGGGCCTATCAGGTGTGAAAAGCCCTGCTGCTCTTGGCTTGGAGTGGCCTCCAGACGGCGATTTGGCGGCGTCAATCCAGTCATGCTTGATTTCGACACTTAACGTGGTAGAGCAGGGTCCTCTACCCTTGATCAACTTCTCAATTAGCAAGCTGCCTTGTGTAACAGCCTTGTTTCACAATCACTCTGGGCTCTTGGTGGGAGGGGTTCAAGTGTCACCGGGGCGAGGAAACTCGAGGAAAAAGAAAGGGAGACAGATTTCCAAGGAACTCCTTTTACTTTTTCCCCACCCTGCAGTTCGGTTATTTTGCTTACAGATGTTTCATGATTACTATTTTCTCTTGAATTGCCCATTTCCATTCCCAGTCACCTGCCAGTTTTCTTACCATTTTGTCTATAAGCAGAGATAACTAGTAGGGAATGAGGTGAGGACCTGTCTCTTTTTGGAGGGGGTGCTAATGTTGCTTTCTAAAGTGCCACCTACATCTTTATTTATATAGCATCTGTGAATTGGGTCTTTTCTGGTGGTAGAAAGTGAAATCTGTGTCCCTATCACCCATGGTGGCTATTATTCCGGAGATTTGCAAGCAAACTGAGCTAAGACATTTGTAATATTAAATATAAAAATCAGCAAGTCAAACTAGGCATATACTCCACATATCTTCTGTTCCCAAATATCCTACTTCACGTAAGGAAGCCAACTATTGTTACATTAAATATTCAAACAGCACGAAATCTCGAGGGCCATCTCTTTCCTGCAGTGTTTTATTAATATACCTACATGTGAAGAATTGCAACCCATATACTAATAGCACCTTTTTAATGAGCAATAATGTCAGAATTGCACGTATTTTTTAAAAGTTGTGTATTTGTGGATGTAATAATTGATCTGTTTACTAATGAGGGTGGGTGGTTTTCTTGATTTTATTCTCCTAAGTTATCTTGATACTCAACACTTCCATACTGCTCACTCACTGTTTATATCTAATTGTCTCATTAAAGTAAAAAAGGGCAAAATGATTAGGCTTTGCTTAAGGAATTTTGATTTTCTCCTGAATTTTCCCAAACAGAGAAAAGTTGATTAGGATGAACTGACTTGACTTAAATTCAAACAGGGAAGAGCTGGATGGATCTGGCCCAGGAAGTGATAGAATCGGTGGCAGCCTAACCACCTTCCCAGATCTGATCCAAGAGCCCATATTATCATCCCACATACCAAATGGATCAATAATTTTGCCTTTCATTGAATCAATTTTGATGAAAAATGCAAGACTAATAAATCAGTTGCCCCCCAAAATGAATTCCAGACTGGTTTCCAGCATTTTTCTTGATGCTTCAGATTCATATCTAATGTGGGTTCAGTGTTTGTTGAAACCAAACTGTAACTTGAGAACCTTTTCCAGTCCAGTTGATGCTGAGATATCTTTTTCAGATTCCATCTCATAACTTGGCTAAAGGGTGAAATCCAGAGTAACTTTGGGGAGTCCTTGTTCCAGAGTAAGAACAATTTACTCTGGATTGCCATATGAATTTCCCATAGGTTTTCACTAGGTGGTGCAGTAACTATGGGTGCACGTAATGTCTCTTATGTGCTCCCGTAGTTACTCTGGATTGTGCCCAATGTCTTTCAAATATTATAAAGTGATCCTCCATGAGTCAGTACATTAAGATAACGATCCTTTTGACAGGTAGATCCTGTATCAATATGCATGCATTTGCTGTATCTATACTGAATATATAAAATGATCCAACACTTTGATTTTTATAACGGTTTAAGGTCTTAATATTCTGAACGTTCTGTGTCGCATAAGCCCTTTCAATGCACTACTTCAAACAGCAAGTCCTAAAGGTGACACAACAAAGGGAAAACCTTGGATGCAGCTACTTTTATTTATAAAAGGAATCAGCAACCAAAAATGGGGGGATCTGAACCTTTTTTTTTCCTCCACGTAAAGTGCAAAATCTATTAAGATACGGCTTTATGAGATGAATTTTGCAAAGCAATCCAAGGAGACTTTCTCTTCCCCGGGTTTTGTTCTGTTGCGAGGAAATGTTAAGAATCTTGTTAGCTTTGAAACAAAAGCAAGGGGGAGGCCATGATGTCTCAGATTGTGTTGGGAGTAATTATAAGGTGCAGCAACAACTGCTCTGCTCTTTCTTCTCCTGTCTTAAATCTATTTTTAATTTGATGCAAGATTCCAGCTACGCACAAAGCTTTGCCCTATTTCTCCCTCTGTAAACAGCACACATAAAGTAGATGTTTTGGATCCTCGGCGCTCTACGCCTGAATGTAGATCTGACACAATTTCTCACAGGCTCCTAAAGAAGCTGGCAGTCTTTGAAAGGTTAAGCTTTTAGTCTTCTTAGAAAGAGACTACCTGTGGGGTGCAGCTGACTCTCGGTGCAATTTGGCTGGAGGGGCTTGCTGAAAAATTCTGAAATACTGTAGGAAATGTCATTATTTGGGTTATATTGGTTAAAATTAGTTTATTTCATGATGTAATATTAAAATATAAAATTGAAAATTCAGTTGGCAATCTCAGATGCCATCTTTAAGAGGAACAGGTGGGGGGAGTCCTTTTTAATGCCATATTTCAGACCAGAAGTATAGTTACTTTTTTGGAGCAGGAGTTCTCAAATTTATTTTGCTAATATCCCCATTTATCTCTGTCCCTGTATCCTCTTTAACAGCCACAGTTAGTTGGGGAATGAAAGTACTTTACCATCTGCACTGTTCGTTCTAGTATTTGGTACTTTATTTCCAAGTAACAAAGAATTTTTTAAGACACAAAAATGTCTTTAGCAGCATAAGGTCCAATAACAAAAATTATTCTGTGAATTGACACTTTAGTCAGATTTTGTGATGAATTCATCATGTGACAGTTAAGTTTGGGTGGCCATCCCAGAAATGTGTTGCGTTCCTCTAATGTGGCTCCTGGAATGCCATATGTTCCCACATTGAAAACCAGTGCTTTCAAACCCCTATGTCTAACCAATACATTAAAGCAGGCCTCCGTCAGTCTTGGAAGACTATGGTATCGTGCTCAGCGCTGCATGCGCTGCATGCGAAGCACGAAAGCCTGGGTTGGATAGTTATGGAGGATAGGCTGTTACCCAAGCAGCAAATCCCCCCTCTCCACGCCACTGAATTAGTCCAATGGAAAGGCAGAGCCAATACGATTGGATCCAGCTCCAGCCCCGGAGCAGTTATGGTGACTTTCCATAAGATAACACTAGAGGGTGATGTAGCTGCATGGACCCATAACTGCTCTGGATTTTGCCCTATAGCAAATATAATTTGTAATTATAACATACTAAAAATGTGCCCTTAGAAAAAAAAGCATGTAACACAGTTTTCAGCACTTCTAGCTATAGAATGTACTGAAAACCATGAAAAATTATTTTCACCACCTCTCTCCATAGGATGAACCTTTGTACTCACATATGGAAGTGAAAGGTAGTGCTGGAAAGTTAGTGCAAGTGCTTCATGCTAATGTTGGAAAGTTGGTTAGGATTGCGTCCCCCCTCCCAGTCCTCTACTAATCCAGGAGAGGTAAATGTAACTGGTTCCATACTTGCCTCAATTCAGTTTTAGAATCCCTATGACTCTAGATGCAAATATGTTTCTGAAAAGGGCAGGAGGATAAGATTTTATTTCCTATGGCCTTTGTCATATGTCATAAGAGAAGAAAAGTACTTTGATTAGTAGCAGAAGAAAAGATCTGATTCTGATGTAGTTGTTATGTTTGTCTCCCTCCATTATCTTTTGGATCCCTGAAAGCTGTAATATGCAAATCCTAAACCTCATGGAAGAGGTTTTTGACATGAGCAAAACTGCTTGAAAGCCAGCAATCCTGCAGAATAAGCATCAGATAGCAAAACTGGTTTCTCAGTTTTCCTCTTATGCTCATTCATGCTTCTCGGCATGTGGCCTCTTGTGACACTGAATGTCGTTGACATTAGGTCAGGGTGCACCCTATTAGTTTGATAATCTGGGGTGGCACCTTTCCATTCTAGTTTGCATATCACTTCCAACCAAATCCTAACTGACCATTACAATACTGGAATATGTGTTCCTGTGGTATAATGCGCTTTCCAGCTGTCACAAATGGAGTACATCATCTGGCCGTCACTGGAAAGAACAAGCGACCTGGTCTGCATGATGATGATGATGATCTACAGATGTCCACTGCTTCAGGTAAGGTTGTGCAGGAGCATGGAGGGAAGCAGGAAGGACAGGGAGGAGTTGAGGCAAGGAGGTGGGTGAATCAGGTCAGTAGTAAGTTGACAACCACTCCTAACCTCCTCCCCAGGCCTGATCCATGTTCTTGGGTCAACATGGACCCATCAGCATGGACCCACGTTCTTGGGTCAACAGCAATATCACTGTCACGGACACAGGCTGACCTTCCAGGAAGGTAACAAATGTTTCCTTACTTACCCTGAGGATGCCTCCCAAAGCCAAAACTATCCTACAGGACTCAGTGGCAGCTGCTGTATTGCTTCCCAGGGAGTAAGACAGTATTGGGTTATGAGCACCCAGTCCTATGCATATTTATTTACTGTATTTGTTTACTGTATTTTTATCCACCTTTCTTTCCAATGGAACCCAAGATGACTCACAGTAAAATAATCATAAAATCACCATTAAATGATTAATCATTTAATCACCATAAAAACCAGAGATGGGAACTTGAGACAAAATACTCAGGCTCAAGTCAAATTCCATTTTTCAAGTCACTCAAAGAGTTGCAAAAGTTGAGAAACTAAAACAGTTAAGTCAGAAAACCCCCCGACTCCTAGCTTGACTCACCAAATCTCCTGTGCTTAGTGGGGGTTCTTGCTTACTGTGTTCCTGGGCACTCAACTCGAGTAAGTGTAGTCTCGACTGAAGTACTTTAAACTTGAAACACGTCAGGGACTGGTGGCGAAACCCCAGAGTCACTTGTCTTGAGTTGAGTTGTGGGGTGTCCAGTGACTCTAGACTCAGCTTGAGTCTGCTCTCCCTTGACTGATAAAAACATAAATAACATAAAAACCCATATGCATATCTGTTCTAGATACCTAATCAGAAGTCCCATTTTAGTGAATGAGACTAAATAGGAGCTTTCTCTGAGATATATGTGGATAGGATTGCAGTCTTAGGGCCAAGTCCTATCCAATATTACAGAACTGATGCAGCTGTATCAAGGTAGTGTTCACTGCATCTTGTGATGGAGAGGCAGTCACGATGGTGTCCTCAGAGTAAAGGAACGTTTGTTCCCTTAATTTTGGGTTGCATTACACTAAATTGGCACTGGTGTGTTAGGTAGAACTCTATGACTTGCACATGTAGTGACACATTTTTTACATGTCAGTTGTAGTGAGATTGAGTATTGTCACACTAGAATTCCCCCTATTGTGTCTGCCCAAGCGATTAGCAGATTTTTCTCTTCCAGAGGGAATCCGTATATCCCTGCTGTGCTAAAGATTTTTAACGTGAAGGTGTGCCCACAACTTTTATATTCCATCCCTGTATGGTTTGTGGACTCAAACAACATCTTAGAACATCTCCAGGGCAAATTCCTACAAAAGATCCTGGCTCTTCCACGTTGTGTTTCCTATGCGGCCATGTGCGGCCAGAGGCACAAGGTCTAATAGAATCCAGGGCATGGCTGATGATCTCTAAATTTTGGCTGCGTATCCTTTATAGCTGTAATACAGGCAGTCTCTATTGCTCATTACTCTCAGACTCACCCTGACCAGCTGCCCTTAATTTATGGGGAAACAAATTTAAAGCTATGGGGCTATGGGAACACTAAGCATGCTCACTCAGCCTCACTCATCAACTTGAGGCTTTGCAGAGTATACAACATAGGGTACTTGATATCGAAATGCAGGATCTCTTTAGTGTGGCCAATAAGATGTGCTCCCCTCTAAACTCATTGGCCATGGTCTCATAGGGCCACATAGCCTCCTATCTAAACTTTGTACATCAGCCTCAGGATCAGAAAGTCTATTCTTTAGCCCGTTTTAATGTAATACCTTTGGTTCTCTATGGAAGATTTCACAGTATACCACACATGGATAGACATTGTCCATGCGCTATGAATTGTGTGGACACCATCAAATATATATTTTTATACTTCCCATTGTATGTCGTTTCATGTACGCGATACTTGGAACCCCTGCTAGAAAACAAAAGGGATTCATCTGATGCTGTTAAGATCTATCACCTACTTGGCTCCAATTCTCCAGTGTTCGTTAATAAGGGAATAAACTTTTTGAAACAGGCAATGTATATCCATAATGTAAAGCTTGAAGGTGTCTAATATTCAGTTTTATGTCTATTTGAATTTTATGCCAATAAAGGTGTTTAAATTTGAATTTTAGAATTCTCCCTGAGAAACATAAAAAGTTTTCAATGTACATATGTAAAAAAATACATATATCATATCCTAAAAAATTGGAAAATGGATCCTGTACTTCACAGTCTATGACATTTTGCTCCTGCACATGCTCTGTGATTCTTAATTCACTCTTTACAAGACCACTTAATGTGTGGTTTCTGTGAGTGACTGGAAAGGACATCACTTGGCATCTCCACCTTGAGCTCTTCTCTCACTGGGAATGGCATCTCCGCCAGCTAAAACCAGTCTTGACTCTCCGCCAGCTAAAACGCTGCTGTCCTTCCTCCTGCAGGAGCATACCTTTGCGCACTATTTTCTGGGCCTGGAAGGAAGCTGCTAATGACTCTTGAATATTCATTAGCAGAGATTGCCTTTCAGAACTTGCTTCTCACCTGGAATGACCTTTGTGTTTGATTCGAAAGCAGGGGGACCTATGAAAGTAATTTGGTGTGCGGTACATATTTTCTTCCCTCCTCCTCCTCCGTCTCTTAAAAGCCCCGTTATTAGTCGAGAACTGCTTAAGGCATTCTTCAATTAGCATGTACTGTATTGTGGCTGGAACAGCTGTTTACCATTTAATAAAGCACGGCATAATTTATTTCAGGGCCCAGCAGCCCTCCTGGCTGTCGTACGGAGGAGAGGGAAGATGTTTCCACAGCCTCCTTGTTTGTAACTGCAGCCCTTGTCAAGGTTTGTCTTGTGGGTCTGTGGTTTCCCCTTCTCCTTTGGTTTTGGGGCTGTGTGAAAAATTGGCTCTGCTCTTCCACTAATTAAGTATGTGGTTTATCTTCATGGACTCCTCCCCACTTCCGTTTTCAACAGCAGATCTTGAAGGCCTTTATGCTCACACTGTTACAGCCAGTCTACTTGGTAGAACTGATCACCATTTGGGTCTTTCATGTTCTCAAAGGAGAGCTGGAGGTGGCTGATGTGAACTGTTTCCATTTTATCCTCACAACGTCCCTGTGAGGAAGGCTTTGCAAAGAGCCAGTGAGCTTCATACTGCACTGGAGCCCTCAAACTTCATCCAAGGCATTAAGTCAAGCCAATCCTCAGGCCCAAAGCTGTGTCCCACTAGTTGCCTAACCCCCAAATCCAGAGTAACTACGGGAGCACATAAGAGACATTACGTGTACCCTTAGTTTCTGCACCTCCTAGTGAAAGCCTCTGGGAAATTCATACTGGAATCCAAAGTAAATTGTTCTTACACCAGAGCAAGTACTCCCCATAGTTGCTCTGGATTTTGCCCTAAGGTTACAATCCAGAGTAACTACAGGACCTTTTATACTGACATAGTTGGTAAATCTCCAAAAAGTCCGGATTTTCCACTGACAATCCGGACTTAAAATTTTTTTTTGTGGATCCTGTCTTCCTTTTTGGGTGCCAGCATATGGTCACCCTTTACTCAGGAGTAAGCCCAATGCGGCTAGGACTGCATAGCACACGTGTACGCGTTGCTTTCATTACGGAAGCAACGCTTCCTCTTTCTGGCCAGATCATCCAAGAGCGTGCACCTTGGTGGCAAGGAGAAATAGGAAGTGTTGCTTCCATAATGAAAGCAACATGTGCATGCACATTATGCAGCCCTAGCGCTGCGCCGCATGCTGATTTAAATGCCAGACGCGGCCAGAAAGAATTAAATCACACTGTGCTACGGCTGTATCCTAAGTGCCCCAAAGTACCCCAAGCTTCCTCCCAACCACCCCCCAGAAAGCCAAACATTGGACTATTGGGCCAGATAGTCCAGTCCAATAGCAAAAAACCGGACTAGTCCGGCCAATTCTGGCTTTCTGGGAGCCCTAAAGGTAAATGGTCTTCCATTGCTTTTTTTGCCTCTTCATCTTTGCTTTGTTAGTGGAAACTCCAGAATTACTGCAGTCACATCTGGTACGAGTGATCAGTGAAAACAAAACATCCTGCCCCAAATCTCAGAACAGGAGATAGTTGGACCACTGACAGCTGCAGGATACACTGCAGAGATGTTTTACCTCCCCTTTTGTTGCTGCCACAATTGAACCTCGTGGGGAAGTAGCATCGGTAGTGTGTGTCACCCTCACTTTTACTCCAAGTATTCCAAGCATCATATGGTTTTCAAGCATCAAGTACATTTTCTGGATGAAAACTTACCCAAACGCTTTGAAACTACAGTAGTGGGTCCTAAATACATGTTCAATATATCTAAGCCATTCTCCTATTTATTATGGGCCAAGAGCACTTGGTGGCAGGTAATCGGTATTGATGAAAGATATTGAATACACCCTATTGAATCCACGGTTTAATTTGGAGATGTGGTGCAATGCTGCAGAGGTGGTATTGGTTGCTGATGCGTGCTGAGATTCTGTATTGGGACAGTACAGGACTGTGCTCCGCAGGCTGGAAATCTCCATTACTGTTGCCCCACACAACTGTCCCTTTTTCCTAAAGTGATTTTACTTTCTTTACATTTCTATTGGGTGCATGATATGCACTTTCCCCATTAAAATTTAAGACTACCAAACTATTCAAAAAAAAAAATAAACTTTAGAAACCCAGAGTTTTGCTCTGAAGCATTTTGAAAAAAAAAATTCTCTGAGCACATACAGAGTATTTTTCCTATATTGCTGAATAGTTGTGGCAACTACCATTCTTAGTTGAAATTATCTTTCCATTTATGATTTCCAAGTAGATCTTAGCCCTATACCGTAGGAAGATAGTAGTCTCATCCTGTTTCATTTGGTTTTTCTGAATTCCTTACTACTTAAAGCCTTAAAAAGCATGAACCTGCAATATAGGACCAGTTCACAAAGCAGTCTGTGACCATCATGTGGGTCAGATTAGTAATCTTTAGGGTGTCCGTCCCAACTCAGGGCTATGACAGTTGCTGCTGGCAGATGCAGAAATCCACACTGCTTGTTTGGTACCAGAATAGGGAACTTCTTGACTCTCTGAGGACAAAAGAAGCCAAGAGCTACCAAGGTTTCAAGAGAGTGTCTGATGGTCTCAGTACCAAGAGGGCTTCCTATACATGCTTCCTATGTATAACTTTTTCCTGAACTGGTAACTGCTTACAGGTCTTTGGAAGGCTTTTGGCAAATGGTAGGAACCAGCCTCATGTTGCAATTTGATGCTAGGGCTGGCATCAAAACTGTAAACTATTTTTAGTGTTGTAAAACTATTAATTAGATAATTAGTACAAGTATCGGAAAAACCAACCAGCTTACCTGCGTGTTGTGTCCAGCTCTCACCTGCAACCTTCCACTTCCTGCCAGCCTTTACCATAACACCATTCTCTGCTCCAGTTTTGTCCTTAATTGCCAGATTCTTCATGTCCTACCCATGCCTCAATCAGATTCTTCCCATGTCCCAGCTGAGTTCTGCTCTGGCTCCACTGCCAGGCCTCTTATTTGCCAAATCAAAAACTGAGACCTATCCAACTTCTATCCATGGAAGACTGCAGTGGCTCTACCTGAAGGGTGGTAGGTCAGCACATCAGCAATCCAAGACCCAAGTGCCACCTGATGGAGTAAAATCCCATCACTTCTCCCAGCTCCTGCCTGCCTAGCAGTTCAAAAGAATACAAATGCAAGTAGATGTACCGGTGCAAGTAGATGGCCCGCAACAGGCCAGCCGGTTTCACATCTCAACATGGATCGGACAACACTGATCCAGAATAGTGGACCCTGATATAGTGTGAGAAAAACACTATGAAAATGATCCAACTTCTATCCAAATTTCCAACCTGAAGTAGCTGTGCCAGTGGGG